>CM060077.1:39634388-40004388 GCA_030533445.1 Cyprinodon diabolis
TTGAGATGACGTGTTGTGAATTGGCGCTAAATGAAATAAACTGAATTGAATCTTAGGAGAGGTTGGCAGACATGTGAAGATTTTTCTTTTTCTTAATTTCATTCCAAAGGATTTTCAGACCCTCAAATTTAGCCTAATGATGGACTGAAAGGACAATAATTACTGTAGTTACATTGATTCTGGCTATTTTATACATGTTCAAAAATAACCCCAGTGAGGAAATAAACATCCCCTTTATAGGGCAAGCTACTGTTTTTGATCACTTGCATCCCCCTTAGAAATGGAGCACCCCACCCCCATGCCACCCCCCCACCCCCCTTCCCTCAGTGAGGTCTAGAAGGACAATATCTATATCCAGCCATTCAGCAAAGATGCTGTACTACTTATTTTGGCATTTGACCAATTAGCCGTGGAATGATATATTACCCACTAAGTTGAAAAAAATTTACAAGACAAGAAAAAAGGTAAAAAGCCAAATATGAAAGTTAATAACTTAATAAATATATATATTTATAAAGTTAATAAGCTAAGTTAAAAAAGTAAAAAATGTGAGTGCCTGTTTCAGCATTAAATCTCTAAGGTAATGTTGTAACAAAATAAAAAATAAATTCTTCCACGCTCTGTTTTTCATGAATTTGTTACAGAAGCACTTTTGTTATTTTCTTAACATTTTAGGACAAGTGGCCATTTTTTATTCATACATTGACCTTTTTTTTCACATCAAAATATCCATATTTTTTATGTTCCAAAGGTAATAAGGTCTTGTCCTGTCATTCTATAGCACTCTTGGCTTGAAATGTTAATTTTCAGTCTTTCACTGAGTACCCGATAAAAGGTTAAATTTTGCCCTAAAAGGGCCCTAAAATGGATCCTGAAAAGGACAGACTGCAGTGAAAAACTCTTTAAATAAAAACATTTTCTCTTATTTCTTGCAGGATGTCTGCGTCTCAGAGGTGCTTTTGCTGCGTTAAATACTTGATGTTTGTCTTCAATCTTGTCTTCTGGGTTAGTATTTTTTACCAGTCACAAACTGCTGGTCTTATTTTATGTTGATATCCTGTAGCTAAAATCATTCGGTCGGTTAGATTTCCTTTCAGGGGTTTTAATCCTGCTCTGATGTTACATTTCCTTTAAAGCTGGGAGGATGTGGCCTGTTCGGCGTCGGGGTCTGGCTGTCCTTCACACAGGCAGAGTTTTACTATCTTTCGTCGTCCTTTCCTTCGCTCTCAGCCGCCAATCTGCTGCTGGTTGCCGGTGGCATCACTATGGTGACAGGATTTCTGGGTTGCCTTGGAGCTCTAAAGGAGCAGCGCTGTCTTTTGTGCACCGTAAGTGCACTATGTGATATGCTTTCAAAGAACATTTAGAAAGAACTAAATATGGATTTGTTATTAAATTCCAACCTTTGAATGTTGCATGTCATTATTCAGCTGCTCTTCTCTGTTTTGCAGTTCTTTGTAATCCTGTTGATTCTGGTCCTGACAGAGGTCACCATGGTGCTGGTTTTATACTATCTACACGACCAGGTGAGATCACAGCCCTCCCTACAGTCTCTAATCTGCATTAACAAAGAGGAAGAGAAAAAAATACAATATAATTTTGTGGATATAGAGCCACATAAAACACCTAAAAGGTTGGGCTTGGTGCATCGTACCTACTTGATTTAACCTGTTTTACCCTCCATGTAGGAATAAAGTAACCTGACCCCGCCCGATGGATTTGCTCCGCATATCCATCTGGAAACCTTCCATTGAAGTAATTTTGGGAAGGGGCGAAAATACTGGTTAGCTGATTGGCCTATGTTGGTGATAGACGGGCCAAATAAACCAATCAGATCAACGAAGCATATGACGTACTAACAGAGCGACGACGAAAACACAACCGCAAGCCAGGCTACTCTTGCCGAAACCAGTCGGGAGAAGAGCAAAAACATCTTTTCCTCTGAGAAAAGCCTCCAGAGCAGTGTTTTGCTCTTCTTTCAGTGAAGAAATTCTCTGCAATTCCAATAAAACTTGCTCGATAGCCAAGCTAACGCTAGTTTCATCGGCTGAAGCCGCCATGTTCTTTAGACTGAACTGTCGCGCTTCTCGTTGCGTCACACCTCAACCTGCCTCAAAGCCAACGCTGATTGGACGTTCGTTTGATGAATGGCTCCAAATTTTCTTTAACGGAGAGTCTCCAGACTGATCTGCGAGTGAAACCTTGAAAGCTCGCGAGATCAGGATGGTCTCACAAGGCTAGGAATAAAGTCCAATAATCCAAAAAAGTTAAAAAAAAAAAACACTGGATTGGTTTCCAAGTTTGAAGACCTTTTGCTCCCCATCCAGGAAGCTTTTTCCATTCAAATGTCAGAAATAGTGATGATTTGCTTTATACAGCAGCTCAACAACGTCTTGTTTTTGTTTATAAAACATCCAAACTGAAACGGATGAACTGAGACACCCCTTTGGAATGGGGGTCGTTTGGCTTCTTTGTTAGCCCCGTACCTGTCTATGTCTCTGGAAGGGGGGTCGTTAAAGGGAATTGTTGGCCTGGATGAATAGGTGAGGTCTTCTCTTCCCCTTTAAAGGGGTTGGGGTTGCGATGATTGCGGGAACGGATTAACTCAATTGCTGCATTGTACGTTTTTG
Source organism: Cyprinodon diabolis (assembly GCA_030533445.1). Classification (NCBI taxonomy): domain Eukaryota; kingdom Metazoa; phylum Chordata; class Actinopteri; order Cyprinodontiformes; family Cyprinodontidae; genus Cyprinodon; species Cyprinodon diabolis. The sequence continues at coordinate 39,637,019 of CM060077.1, forward strand.
AAAGCTGAGTCCACCCCCTCTTGTCAAGGTTGGTATTAAAGCTTGAAGCCTGTTGTTCTCTTCATCCCTGACCACACATGTCTGACATTGTTCCGCTGAGCTTGTTCTCCAGGTTCTTCCTATATGCCTTCTTGCATCCTTTTATCTTGATTTTAGGTTGCTTCTTTTTTTCCTCATTTATAATTCCTTCTTTTCCTTCGAGTTTTTATTTCTTGTTTAGCAGTTCCTTCAGATCACCGGTAATCACTGGTTTCCTATTGGGCATCTCACGGTTCTAGTGGGGAGGGTTTTATTGAAACAATCAATAGTAAGTCATTGTATTGGTGTCCTCTACAGTGCATCCCAGTCTGCAGCCTCAATACACCTATCTTCTCACAGTTCTCTTTAATGCAGTCTGCCCCTGATAAAGAGCCCTTTACTCTGAGCAGAGAAAATAAAGGAATATGGATGTTGGCATTATTGCCAAAAATGCCAAAAATGCCAAAAATGCATTGAGCTGTTGTGTCTGTAGCCTAGAAAAACCAAAGCAATAGAATTATTATTTGAAGCAGTAATTGTTCATCTCTTTGTCTTTTTTAGGTGGAGTTATATGCCAAGTCTAATCTAAAGGATGGGATGAAGAAATACGCCTCAGATCCTGAACTGCGAAATTCATGGGACAATGTGCAGAAAACAGTATGCATGAAAACTTGGTTCAATCCCTCTGAATACTTCTGTTTCTTAGTATATCACTGACACCAAAGCAGCTGCAGTTACAACCAGCCTGCTGCTACTGAACTGCTTTTGCAGATTGTCTTTATTCTCCTCTCTTTGCTTCTGTGTGCAGTTTAAATGCTGTGGGGTGAACAACAGAACAGACTGGTATGATGTGCTCAACAATGACCTGCCCTCATCCTGCTATCTTGGCTTAATGAAAGAGACAGGGAAAGAATGGAATAAGGTTGGTTTGTCACTCAGTCCTATGGGGAACATTTGGAGCACCAGGCTGGCGGGGGGAAGCCGAGCGGTTCAGTTTTTTAAAGAAAAGGTCCAGTCAGCAAGGAATGATCAATGGATCATTATTTATACCTAAAACTAATACGTTTGCAGTGATTTAATGAATTTAGAGTTAATCAGTAAAAAAAAAAAAAAAAAGAATTTTTGTCACGATCACTGATTCTGGAAACGTCTATTTTTGCCCAAATATAGTAACCCCTCCCTCCTGCCATCTTCCAGCAGTGACGTCCCGGTGCGGTAAGCCTAGCGCCATTCTCCCCGCTTTACAAGCAAAATCAATGGGAACTACTAGACACATCTGCAATCAACAACAATTATTGAAGATTTCCAGAGGACTTCACCATTGAAATTCACCAGAGCTATAGTGAAACTGACAAGTTGGATGTTAGAATACATCGGGTAAAAGTGGAAAATAAATAAATAAATAAATAAAAGAATAGTTATTCCACCTTTCTGATTCCTGATCCTCCACGGACGGGTTGGTCGTTGGATCGCCAACTTGAAGAGGGAGGATTTGCCATCGAACTTCTGGCCAGAGAAAAAACACGTAATATGTTGCCAACATTTGGAAGAAGAATGTTTTCAAGATGACTTGGATAATAGCGCGTTGTGACAAACACCAGATACAGCACTGGGACTTGATCAACAGCCGATACCGCACCGTGACGTCACTAACCAGTAGGTGGCAGTAGTGTTCTTTGACAAACATGGATGCCTCCAGTAAAGCACATTCAGATCTTCCTGGTGAAAGGAAGTTTTTTCTTCTCCCCTATTGTTGCATGCATGCCCTGTGTGAGGGATTGCTCTAAGACAACAATACAAAAGCTGTGGTTCCTACATCCTCATCTAGGAGGAGCGAATCCTGCAAGGTCAATGACTCAAACTGTGTTTCCTTGGATGGAAAGTCTCTGCAACGTTCCTTGAGATGACATTTGCTGTAGATTAAAGCTCTATAAATTAAATTAAATGTAATGCTTTGTTGCTGAATTGCACCTTTTAATCAAATTTTTTATCAAATCAGGATTGCCTATTTGACTAAAGACTTATTAAAAAAAGAGGAAATGAAAACCACTAACAGATTTGTTAAACTGATGTTAGACGCAGAGATTTGGAAGCTGCTCTTAAACTGCTTTACAGATAAGCTCCATAAATCAGCAACTGTTAAGACAGACTGATGCTTTGATTGATTATTTCCTGTTTAATGTTTACATTTAGGCAAATACTGAATCAGGTGAAGCAACTTGCTCTGGAAATGTTCCCTAATGAAGCCTGAAATTGAGAGTGACCCATTTTAGGATGTGCACTATATGAACAAAAACTTTTGTATATAGTGAAATGAGCACAAGCAATGCTTGCACACATTTCCTACTTATTCCTATGCTTTTCATGATAGATGTCTTAATTTAGGGAGTGGTAGCCTAGTGGTTAGGGCATAGAGCTTAGAATCCTGAGGTTCTGAGTTTATATAATATGCTGTATATATAATGTCAAGTGCTAAGTCACCCGTCCTGCAAACAGGAAGCCTGGGTTCATATCCCAGGGGGGAATGAGCTGCCAGTGTTGATACTTGGGCAAGACCCTTCACACTGATGTCTACTTTGGGGACTGGTGGTCTACTGGTTTGGGCATAGAGCTTGGAATCCTGAGGTTCTGAGTTCAAGCCCCACTCCAACAGACTGCCACTGTGGGTCTCTGAGCAAAACCCTTAACCCCACACTGCTCCCTGGGCGCCTCACAATGACAGCCACCTGCTCCCCAAGGGAATGGGTTAAATGTAAAGGTAAATTTCTCCGATGTGAGATCAACAAAATTCAATTACTATAATTCCTCAAAAGGCTGTGGCGTCATTAGAATTGACAATCAGACCAAACCATCAGAATCGAGCATCAAGAACTGCTGTGAGAACCTTAGTCTAACTTTTTCTTAGACAATAGATGTGCCGCGAAACTTTGTTGCTTTGAGCAGTTTAATTCTTTCAGAGGGAAAGTGAAATCTTCTCTCATTGGGACGTAGACATTTTTTGTGCATAAAAAAAAAAAAAAAAAATCAGCTCTTCTTGTTAATCCATCTGCTGCCTCCTGCGATATTTCTCATCAGAACCTGTCCAATGTTTGTTGTGTTGCAGGGGTGCTACGAAACAGCTAAAAACTGGCTGAGCAACAACATCAGCTCCATGCTGGTGTTCGGTGTGTGCATCGGTGTCGTACAGGTAATTAATTTGTCAGATTAATTTATTGGTTTATATTTCTAGAGGTAGCTTCTTGTCAGACATATTGAGATGTTGCTTCAATATTTCCTGAATGTTTGATCCTCATGATGCCTTCTATTTTGGGGAGGTGCACCAATCCTCAAAGCGTCTTTACAGCATGATGCTGCCACCACTCTACCTTGTAAATTGGATGGTTTTTCTCAAGCTTTAACTTTTCCCATTTACCCGCCCAAAAACAAACTATTTGTCCCCGAGTCAATCTGCAAACTTTAATCTGTCTTTCATTGCTGTTTTTAATCACTCAGCCCATGATGGTACAGGACTTTTTTTTAACTCTGGAGAAAACCATTTCCATAGCAGTTCCAATAGCAAGGTCTTTAGCTGTGTGCTTGGGTAGAATCCCTCCTTTGACAAAGATTTGTCGCACACAGACTGGTGTTTTTAAGCTTTCGCTTCTGTTATGATCAGTTTCTGCTTACCGCTAATAAAAAGGCATTTTATTAAAGGTTTTGTCAGGTTGGGTGGAAGTTTGAAAAGGAGCCAAATGCAGAGGCTGAAGCAGTTTCTTGCAGATTTAACAACAAAAGTGCAACAGAAGCAAATTTCCACAAATATAAATCCAGAAAATTCAAAAACAATGAAAATCAGAAATACTAACAACAAAAGGGCAAAGAAATGACAACAAACCAGCAACCAGTGACTCAGCAGGAGGTGCATATATGGGAGAGAGAAACAAAGACCAGGCTAATCTGCAGATTGGGAGCAGGTGTGAACAGAGGAGTATAGAAGGGAGCTAGGGAAAAAGAGATTGGCACAAGAGGATAAAGCAGAAATATCTAATAACTCAAATACAATCAAATATAAGTAGAACCACAAAATGGAAATAAAATCAATGAAAACTCAAAGATAAAACTTAAACAGAACCAAAACCATGACAACTTGAATATTATATCAGATCAATAAAAAACAACATTTATTTAAGAATGTTGGAATGTGTTGAAAATCCCCAGAACCCTTTTTTTTAGTGTCTATAAGTATCTGATTTTAGATGTGGTTCTACTCAACTAAAATCACAACACTTCAAAACAAATTGATAGAAATGTATAAAATAGAGCAAATATTTATAGGAATATGAATATTCAAATACTCATATTCAGTTTAAAGAAACCCAGTGCAGGGCACAGCAGACCAGCAGAGGACATGTTTAGGTCATGAGAGCAGCTCATCTTTTGGAGGAAATGTGGTCTGGACTGGTCTGGGAAGAATTACTTAACGGAGGGCTTTGACTAGGCCCATTTCCCAGCTTCCTTTGCGCTGGAATGACTTAAAAAAAATATATATATATACTTATTCCAACAATACTGAATATAAAAACTTAAGACTGTTGAACCATACTTGAACCTGAAATATCCTCCTTATTTTTCTTTTAAAACAGCAAATTTAAATCCATGTCAATAGCAGGTAAAAGAGATGGATGAGGCAATGATCTAATAACTGTTTTACTGGAGTTTATTTGAGATAATTCAAGATATTTTATAGTACTATCATCTGTCCATCAAATGGTTAGGAGTGTTGACCAAATAACTGTAAGAGTTGTTTGATTTTCCTGATTGTGTTTTTATTTTATTTTTTATTTTTCATTTAACAGGATGTAGTATTTGTAACGAATGCTTACGTATTGATGAACTGCAAAACAAAGGGAGAAAGGGAGAAATTGAGAAGAATAGTTGAAAGGACAGGCCAAGAATGGAGTCATAAAGGAGTATTGGGAAATAAAGGAAATATAAAGGATATTTATAGATTAAGGAAAGCATTATTTAGTTATCTTCAGAATACAAAATAAAAAAATAGAATTTAATAGATGTAAACAATGTTGCTAAACACTCATGAACAGTAGGTGGCGGTATGCACCTTAAAGTTGCTTGCGATCCGCCATGATAGAAAAGAAGAAGAAGGAACAAATGCTTTCATTGGATGAATAGAAGCTGAGCGTGATTGGCTGATGGTATGGTTCATTTACATACATTGCTGAAGTTGCGAGCGCAGAGAGTCGAGCGAGCGGAGAAACAGCTGAGCGCACAGCTGGTGTTGAGCGTGGAGAGAGCAGGTCGAGCGCGAGCAGAGACGGATTCGAGCACGCGCAGAGATGAAACTGAGCGCGAGAACAGTGTCTTGGGAGGGTTTTTCAGAGTTGAGCGCGTGCCAAACCAGTTTTACGCGCGCACGTGTTGTCTCACTGGGCGCTCGGATTGGTTCCTGCGCGCTCAAACCGATGGCACAAATATCTCTCCATAAGTCAGAGCCAGCTAACCCTGAGGCAGTCGCTACAAGTGAGCAGCGCATCTCAGCTTATGCAAACGGTTTACATGTATTGTTTGAAAAGTGGCTTTAATTGCAGAGTTTTTTTTATTCAATTCAACCAAGTTTCCTTTTTAAAAACATGACATCATGAACATTGATTATTTTAGCATCTGTCAGGTATCACAATTCAATTCTGCACTGCATTTCACATTGAACAGGGTTGTGGTTCTGCTGGGGGCTTCTTCCTGTTAAGGGAGAGCTTTTCTCTCCACTGTCGCTTTGTGCTCATTGAGAAGAAGCAATTCCTACAAAGTCAACAGCTCAGTGAATACTGTTTCCTTAGATAAAAAAAAGATTTAAATGAATCTGTCTGTAGGATTTAATAATCAGCTCCGGAAAGTGTCCTTAGATGAGGTGTCTTGCAAATAAGAACAATATAAACAATTAAATGAAGTTCAATTCTGACCCAATAAAATAATTGCTGCAACCTTTGTTTTTTAAATTAAAAACATCAAGAACATGTAGCAACAGCCTTTTCAAATTTCATTTTAGGCTCTGAGGTACGGTTGCTGAGGAGGGCCAACCCTGTGTAAATACATGATACATCACAAACATAATAAACGCATAAAAAAGGAAAATGCATCAGAGGAGAAAAGCTCAAATCAGAGAAAAGAGCATAAATGCTATAAGGATAATAGCTGTTGAAAATACATAAATGATGCAAACACACAGAACACATAAAGAAGGAAATATGCTGCAAGTAACATCTGGTAGTTAGGAAAAGCTGCAAACTAGTATTGTATAATTTATGAGCCACTAGAGGGAGACGATCATCATCTAACATGAGAGCAAAGCCTTAGTGTCAGGATACATCAGATGCTGAGAAAGATTGAAAGATTTCAAGGAAAGCTTCTTTTTTGTCCCTCTAGATCTCATCTGGATGATATCCTATTGGTGCTGGTTCACATTCTCAGTCATCCAGGTCATAGTCATTCCAAAAGTTAAAAAACAATCCACTGGACATGCTTTCCAAGTTTGAAGACGTTTGCATCGCATAAAGGAAGATTTTTTAATACAAAATGTTATAAATATTGATTTTTGAGGCTTTATACAGTAGCACAACAAAGCCTTGCTGTTCTTAAGAAAACATGCAAATAGAAACGGACGAACTGGTCCAACCCTTTGGAATCGGGGTAATTTGGCTTCTTTTGTTAGCCTGCAATGTCTCATACCTGTCTTTGTTTCTGCCTTTCACATAAACAGGTAAGTTGCTTCGATATTTCCTCAATGATTGCCCCTCGTGATGCCTTCTATTTTGAGGAGGTGCACCAATCCTCAAAGCGTCTTTACAGCATGATGCCGCCATCACTGCAGCTCTCAAACTGGATGCTTTTCTCAAGCTTTAACTTTTCCGGTTTTCAAAACATAGGTATGGGGCATTGCAGGGTAACAAAAGAAGCCAAGGGACCCACATTCCAAAAGGGTTGGACCCGTTCGTCTGGTTCAATTTGCATGTTGTATAAACAACGACAGGGCTTTGTTGGGCTACTGTATAAAGCAACTCAACGTTTTTTCTGATATTTGAATTGAAAAAGCTTCCTGGATGGCAAGCGAGACGTCTTCAAACTTGGACGCAAAGTCCACTGGATGTTTTTAGCTTTTTTGGATGGATATCCGATCTTCCTTTGTGTTTTTTATATAGGATCTGGTCCATTGGCATTCATTCATAGGAGGTTTTATCTTCAAAGATACAAAATCATAGCTGCTAAATAGCATGAGCATTTTTTTAACTATGTGCAATGCGAAGGCGTGTTGCAGGTGATCTCCAAAGATCGCTATGCAAATGTTAAGACATGGAAACCGGCAGTTTGAGAAAGGCTGAAAAAGAACGATGAGGTTTAAATTCATGGAGATGAAAGTTATAATGATATAGCACCTATAGATAAAAAACAAAAATAATGAAAATAAGTCATATAGAGAAAATATAACATTACATTTTACCGTATTTTCATGACCATAAGGCGCACCGTACTGAAAGGCGCAGTCTCAGTTATGTGTGCCATTACTGTATTTAACACACACATAAGGCGCACCGGACTATAGGGCGCGGGTTTTATATACAGGTACATGTCCTCTACTATGTTTAAATACCTCTACTGCATATTTAAAAATGGAGCAGGAGCAAAACTGAGTATGATTGTGCTTTATTCATGTATTTATTACAAAGTATTAATCAAACCCATCAAAATCATCATCCTCTGTTTCTGAATTAAACAGCTGCGCTAAATCAGACAAGCCAATTTCCCCTTCTTCGCTGTCAGAGTCACTTTCCGTGCCGGGCGGCTCCAAGGAAATGATGCCGGCTTTTGCATAAGCTCGAACAACAGTGCCAGCAGACATGTTAGCCCAAGCATCTACAATCCATCTGCAAACGGGGGCGTAACTTGCCCGGCGCTGCCTTCCCCTTTTCGTGAAACTGTGGTCCCAGTCGGTCATCCATCGCTCCCACGCCGCTCGCAGCCTTACTTTGAACGGCCGGTTCACACCGATGTCGAGCGGTTGAAGTTCCTTTGTCAGACCTCCCAGAATAACAGCGAGCACAGCGTTTATTTGTTTCACCATGTTTTTCACATTGGCTGTGAGATGGGCACACATGGAGTCATGGATTAACAGCAATGGTGATGCGTGGAAAAAACCACCTTGTCTCCTCACATACACCTCCCTCAGCCACGCTTTCATCATCTCCTCATCCATCCAGCCCTTTTCATTTGCAGCTGGAAAAGTCTCTTTAGGCAAAGTCTTTCTTTTATAAATCACCATAGGCGGCAGTTTCTGTCCACGCCCACACTTCCCCCTTTAACGTTCTCATGGTGGTCTCAACAACGTCCGCAGTAAAAACACACATAGGGCGCACCGCACTACAGGGTGCGCCGCACATTTTGAGGGGAAAAAAAGACGTTTATATGCGCCTTATAGTCGCGAAAATACAGTAATAGAATTTTATATTTTTTTCTTATTGACATAAGATTATGTTCTTTCCATCTGGATTTGTGTCCACTAACTCCTCTTAACAGCCCCTTGTCAATATTCACTGCTGAACAAGGAAGGTGCTTAAGAATTATATAGAACTGTGAGTCTTTGTTTCTACTTTCTACTTTCACAGTAAGTAACAAAGTAGCAGTTTTGCTACTCTTAGTTGTGTCAGGTGTGGTGGAAATGTGTAGAGGCTCCAAATGCAGAGACAGAAGCAGAGATGGTTTCTTTTACATTTAATAATAGAATATAATAATAATAAAATAGAATTCAACTTTAACGTCATTACGCAGTCACAAGTACAAAGGATCCCCATCCCCTTGGGGAGCAGTGGGCTGCCATTGTGCGGCGCCCAAGAATCCAAAGTGGCAGTCTGTGGGAGTGGGGCTTGAACTCTGGGATCCAAGCTCCATGCTCTAACCATGGAGCTTGGATCACAGCTTGGGCCACCACTCGCCCAATAATTCAGACTGAACATGTAGGGAACCTAAGCCAGGCATACACTGTGGCCTGACGCTCTGATAAAATCCACCTGCTCACACTGTACGTCTAAAAACCACACGCCGGACTCAGCGCCAAGAGATGGACCAAATCGGATTCCTTTGGATTCTGGAAGAAGAAGAAGAAGAAGAACTCCTTGTTTGCACATCCACAGTGCTTGAGGTTCTGGGAAATTGGATCATAGCTCTGCTTCAACAGCAGGATTTGCCCACGACCACCTTAGGACGGCCGATTGAATTTAAAACACGTTTGATTTTCTCCCGACCTTATGATTCCTGATCATGAGGTGGTCGTGAGAGGCTGACCCCCCCCCCCCCCCCCCCCCTCGTTAAACCCTGTAAACTACATGTTGTAGGATCAGGATCAAACTCTGCCCGATCTAAAAAATTCTCGCACAACTGGAGAATCTGCCCAAAACGGGCTAGAAATCGTACAGCATATGCCTGGCTTTAGGAACAAGGAGACACTTGGGAGGAACACAGATAGCAATGTAGGGAATCCAGCAAACAGGAACTGAACTGTAGGTGTATATACGGGAGAAAGAAACAATGAATGGGCTTATCAGCTGATGGGGAGCAGGTGTGGACAGGAGCAAACAAAAGGAGCTATGGAGAAAGAAAAGGGGCACTAGGGGGCAACAAAGGATAACCAGAGAAAACAACTGGATCCTACTGTAACTAGGACAGAACTTAAATGAAGCTACAGTTCAATAAAAGTAATGACTAAAACTAGAACAAAGAATAAATAATACCAAAAACGCTGAAAAGAGAGAACTGAAAGGAATAACAAGCAAGAGTAAAACTAAGAATTCAAAAATCATAGAAAGCTTGAAAAACACAGAATAACATGAAAGAAAGCACAACTAAGAACCCAAAAAGAAAACTAAAACAAAACCAAAGAATCCAGATAGGACAGAACAAATGACATGAGTCAAATTGTGGGAGACTCTACCCACCTCTGATGGTTCGGTTTGGTGGTAATTCATTTGAAAATCTGAATTCTGCAAGCTAATGGAGCATCAGCTTCAGTGATGGACTAAAAATGATGGAACTGTCTTCTCTGACCCATGGCTCTCCTTCTCTTGGCAGATTTTGGCCCTGGTGTTCTCCATGCAGATGTATTGTCAAATTCTTCATGCTGAGAAGAACATGGACTGACAGCGGGTTACCGGCTAACATGCACCAAAGTCTTAAAAGCTGAGGGGGAAACCTGCAGCCACTATACAGGGTTCCATGAAATGAGAACAGTTTAAATGTAAAGATGTCGTTAAAATGCTCTGAAGTGACCGATGATTTCAAAACACCTTTTCAATGGGTGTGTACGGCAGAAACGGTCCAGAAATAATTGATGTGTTTTTTTAATTCTTTATATCATGTTGGTTTGTACATTTATATTTTCCAGCAAAATGAATGCATGAATATGAACTGGATTAGCTAATTGTAAATACTAACAACACTGTTATGTTTCATTATTCATCATGTATTCAGATCCCTGATTAGTTGACATGTAATCATCTCACATCTCTCTCATAACACCGTCTATAGCTTAAGGCAAAGGTCTTCAACGGGGGTCCATGACCCCTAGGGGGTCCACAGAGGTACTGCATGGGCGGTCGCAAAAGTTTTGGTTGATTAGACTTTTTTTAAATTCCCCCCTGCAATTGTTTCCACTAATTGAAACGTGTTTAAATACACATTAACATAAATTCAACACACTGTATTAAACAGATAAATGGAGGCAGACGATGTCTTTCAGTCATCAATGCACACATTCAGGAGCTTTTTCAAGCTTGGCACCATTTTATTCACAAAGAGGAATCGAATCAGAAAAACTTTAATAATCTCAGGGCGAAATTACTTTAGTTAAATTACTCCATCTGTAATAGGGCGACCAGTTTGATAGAACACAATTTCATAGAATATATATAATTAGGGGGTCCCCGCTCCATCTCGCCATCAGTTTGGGGGTCCTTGGCCTGGAAGACCCCTGGCTTAAGGGACAACCCTACTGTTTCTGGGTTTTTTTATTTTCTATTCTCTGCTGCTTCATGCTTAGGATCCTATGGACTGATTTGCTAAAAAAAGAAAAAAGAAAAAGCTTGTTTAAGTGGTTCTTTAATAGTAAGCTAAGCTTTCTATATAAACTGACAGTGTTATTTTGCTTAGTAACAGTGTTTTAGATTAGTAACAGTGTTTGTGTTCAAATCAATCAGATTTGCTCTCATTAGAGACTCTGGCTTCTCTTCGTCGGGTCACCTCCCTGCGTATTATTCTGCATTCTGTTCCAACTTGTTGCAGGTTAAAGGGATACGCCATTAGTTTCAATAATAGACTTTATTTTAAAAGTATTTAACTAAATACAGTTCATTATAAACTCTGTAAGCTGCTCAGTTTTAATAAATTTAAATAAATATAATAAGCTGGATGTCATCATGTTGTTTATGCTGCAATGCATTCTGGGTAAATGACATATGCTAGGTAGCGCTAGCTCTGTCCAGCCAAAACAGCAATGAGTGATGTTAAACCTTCTCCGTTTGAACCGGAGTGGGTTGAAAAATGTTTTTTGTGCACAAAAGTGTTTGTGCAGATTCTGCTAACAGATGCTAACCCAGATGAAGATCTCCAGCTTCCAATTTTTTTTTTTCCAGCTTTTACTGTCACAGATACAGAGCAACGAACTGAACCCTCTGCATTTAGCCCATCCCCTTGGGAAGCAGTGGGCTGCCATTGTGGGGCGGCGTGGGGTTAAGGGTCTTTGCTTAGTGAGCCGAAGTGACAGTCTGTGGGGGTGGGGCTTAAACTCAGAACCTAAGGATTCCAAGCTCTAAGCCCTAACCACTATGCCACCACTCCCCTGCACTAATTGAGGCTGTTTACAGTTAGCATCCAGATTAAAACATTTTCTCAGGTATATGATGAGGATGGGCTGCTCAGTGAAGCATTGGGTAGCACTGCTGCCTTGCAATTCCCGGCCCGATGTCTTTCTGCAAGGAGTTTGCATGTTTTACCTGAGCATGCGTGGGTTCTCTCATGGTACTCTGGTTTCCTCCCACAGTCCAAAAACATGACTGTTGGGTTAATTGGCTTCTCTAAATTCTCCTTAGGTGTGAGTGTGTGTGTGAATGGATGTTTGTCCCTTTTGTCTCTGCTTTGCACTGCGATGGACTGGAGAACTCTGTTTAGGGTGGACCCCGCCTCACGCCTGTAGACTGCTGGCAGTCTGCTGTAGACTGCAATTTTACATTTGCTTCTACTAATGGCAGTGGCAAGCAGTGCATATCGTATCTATATATATATATATTAGGGGTGGAACGGTTCACAAAATCCTCGGTTTGGGTTTGGTTCACGGTTTCGTGCTTACGGTTTTCGTTTCGGTTCGGTATATGTTGATTGTTCCCCCGAAATCCCAAAAATTAATGAAATTAATGAAAAAATCCAAAAAAATGTATGAATTGTAATTATTTTTTATTGATCCGCGGAAACCCTGGATCATTTCCGCATGTTTTGCTGCTTTGAATTTAATCATCTGGCGCATGCTCTCTACGATCTCCAAGGAACTCAGAGCGGAGCGGACGGGAGCCACAGTGGAGGCTGTAGGCTTTGCTTTGTGCAGGCGGTCTGGAGCGCAGCGGAGCGTTGCGCTGATGGAGTATGTGGGATTTCGGGGTTAGCATGACATGTTGGTCATGTTGCTGTTAGCATAAACAAAACGTGTTGCACAATGCTTGCACACTGTTGCACTTTTATCCACACCTTTCTTTCCGCCGTCATCGTAGGTCACTCTAAATGCAAAGTGGTCCCATACAGCAGACCTATAAAGTGCTGCTGGCGCGTCTTCCAACTCCTGTTCTTTCACACTCGCCATACCCACACAATTCTCCACGACAACTGATTTCTTTCTGCTACACCCGGGTACGCTGCTTCACTTCTTCTTCTTCTTCATGTTTACTACTGGTGGTTGGCTTTGGTCGCAGTACCGCCACCTTCTGCTCTGGAGTGTAAACGCTTCGCCTATGAGAAAAAGGAGCAGCGCATGAACCGAACGCAACACACGCGAATCGAACCGAGACAGTCGAACCGAACGGTTCGGACGGTTTTCATAAATCGTTCCATCCCTAATATATATATATATATATATAGAGAGAGAGAGAGAGAGAGAGAGAGAGAGAGGGAGAGAGAGAGGGAGTGAGAGAGAGAGAAACAGAGAGACGATGTACAACGATGGATATCAAGGATTTAATATCAGTTAATATCACCACTTTTGCATTTTAATGAAAGGAACCCACAGAAGCATTCAAATATGAAATATAAAATGCACACATATAACCGAGAGGAAGATTATTGTGCTAGTCAATACAGAGATCAATTTAACACGAAGCACATTTAAGACAACAGCCATCCTCTGCTCTAACCACAGCTCTGCCACATTTACATCATCAGGAGCCATTCAGATTCAACATGCATCTAATGACCAGAAAAAAATAGAAAATAAAATATACGCTGCAAAGATGAAGATTATTTAAAAACTAAATCCGTCCTTCTGTGTTTGTGCAGGAAATCTCAGTATCAGACATTGAGGTCACAAAAACTTTGAACAAAAGCAAATCTAAAATGCAGATTGTCGCTTAACTTGGCTGTAAACATTTTGCTCTAACTGACCAATCAGAGGACAGGAAGTGTTGTCATAGGGGTGGACCTGCTCGCTGTCCCAGTTAGGCAAATCTGAAATCTGACTGGCTGAAGAAAACGTTCTTTCCTAATATTGTTAAGGTCGCATCGGCCAGCGCTGCTGATTCTGAAGGCCCTGGGCAGATTTGATTGACATAGCAACACACAGAGGCTGAAATCTGATTGGACAGAAAATATAGCCACTACATATATCTAATAGAAGCAGTTCGGCCAAAAGAAATGCTACGAAATTCAGAGAATGGGTTGTTCAGAAGAAAACCTTTTTTTTTCCATGTCCATCAGTGGTGTCAAAAGTACACATTTGTTACTTAAGTAGAAGTATCAACTTGACCTCTTTACCTAAAAAGTATGTGCTCCCAAAACTACTCAAAGTATAAAAGTATAAAGTAACCTTTAAAAAAAACAGCCACATGTCACTATATCAATTGAAAGCCCCAATTATTGACTCTTTTAGAAAAATTCTCTGAGATAGGGCCAAGGTTGAGGGAGGTCTTGTTGGCCTCCATCCCCCGATACGCTCTCGCCTGTGACCGACCTTTCAGACATTTCATCATCTTTTTCTGAATCCCACATTGTAGCATTGTAGACAATTCACGTTAGCAGTTTGAAGAACACCTGCTTGCTTCTGAGGATTTCCTTTAGCTAACCAATGAGTGTTTGGGTTATATGACTCATCCAATCACACTAGTTTTCACTAGATGTGGATGGAGCCAATGATCTGCATTGGATGGAACACATGACGGGAAATAAATATAAACATTAAACCAGGGGTAAAAATCAGTGGGGTCCGAATAAAGAAAATCATCAACCAGAAAAGGTCCAGAGACATTTTTAATGATCTGTTACTTTAAACAGAAATAAAATGAGGTGTTTATGCATTTATGTTATACATTGAATTTTTAAATAAAAAAATATTTAAAAAAAAGAAGAAATTTTCCATTTCTAAAGTGTTTTTTTGAAGTAGAGAACAAAAATCTTTCAGTTTGGTATATAGACAATTTCCTGATTCACACATTTCATAAAACACCTGAACTGACCATTTGTTTGTTTTTCTTTCTTTTTTCTGTCTTAATGTTGGCAGTGGGCTTTAGGCTGCCCTGCAAGGCTTTAAACCTGGGTTTGAATGGAGACTAAGCCATTCTCAAGCACATATCAAGGTGTTCATTTTGAGCCTGGATCCAGATTTATTTTTGATTCATGGTGGAGAATCCTGCTTCACAGCAGCAGGTTGAGCCAAACATCCTCTAAATGTGCAGATTCCACTTCGGTCCGGCCAGAATAATTTCTGCTATTGCAATCACACCAAACAAGAAAAAGAACATCCAGAAGATCCGGTTTATCAAAATAAAATATAGTAACAACAGATCGGTAACTACAAATTAGAGCATAATTCTTCAATATTTCAAAAAACTAACACCGTTTATTTAAAAGATTGGATGCAAACTATTGGTCCTTCAACAGACCAGGAAGCAGATTTCTCATCTCCATCAGAAACATCTGCTGGATGCTGATGGGGATGTTTTTTATATATCATATTAAAAATAAGCATTCATTTCTGTATGTTTTGCTCCTACATATTTAATGATAATATTGAGCATGCTCTCCTCAAGAAAGGAGGATAAGTCCGAGCACAGCAATACGGGAGGAACAGCGGAGGCTGTAGGCTTTGCTTTGTGCAGGAGGTCAGGATGCTGCGGGGTGGAGGATGTGGGATTTCGGGGTAACAGAAGAGGCGGCGTGGTCCGCTGATCCGTGACCTCTGCATTAAACCGAAGCCAAGAGTAACGAGTAATATTTGTTTTAAAAATGTGTACTTAAGTACAGTAACTAAGTATTTGTACTTCGTTACACTGTAAACCCTAATAAGTTCATAGAACTCAAAAATTATTTTGTAACAGATTACACAACAATATTTTAGTGATGTTTTTAAATTTTTTAAGTTTACATAAAATAAAAATTACATGTGCAATTGCCTTAAATGATCTCAACGTCATAAATATTGATATTTCCTAACTTATGACTAGGGAGTACTTCATTTAAATTTTTCAATATTTTCAACTCATATAATGCAGGAAATATACTCAATTTTTTCAATATTTTCAACTAAAATAAAGCTGGAAATACACTCAAAATTTTCTGTATTTTCAACTCGTTTAATGCTAGAAATACACTCAAATTTTTCAATATTGCTCAACTCACAATCCGGGGGACATAAACTCACAATTAACGCTATACTGAAGTGACACCATAGTGACAATTAAACAACTTTTTATTCAATACAATGTGCTTTTTAAAAAGGCATGTATCAAAGTAGCTCAGTCAAAACAAAATGCTTGTCATAAATTAAAACAAATGGAAAAGGAGATGACTCCAGCACCTTACGATAAAAACTCACAAAAGTTTCGTAATAAAATTCAAAATTATAAGTATAATCCATTCTCAACAAGGACAACTATTAGAATGTCGAGCCATTTAACACTGTTTAGAAACATTTTGGCACTTCCTGCAACTTAAAAAACCAAACAAAAACATCTGGTAGTGCATCAAGGTAGGCATTAGGCAACAGAACATTAAACATGTATGGTGCATGAATTGAACAGTCGTTTCCCACAAGTTATTCAGTGCATAAACGTTGAGCAATACGCCAATGTGATATTTATCTATTAATCAATGTTTTAAATCTGAGGTACAAGGGAAAAAAATAAAAAAACTTCCCCAATACTCATTTCAACAAATACTCCATTCTGAGTGATTCACTCATTGAACAAATCATTCTTCAGCGTCAGGAGACGCCCTTTCAGTGGTTTGTTGTCCTCAAGACACATCACAACTTTTGGGATAAATGTGAATGTAAGCTCAAGATTCTTTAGGTACTGCAGGTCTAGCACATAGATGTACCCAAAGAGCAGGAGAAATGAGTCAGCCAGATTTGTGGGACCACACACAAGTATGTCATCCTCCACGACAATACAGATGCTCTCAGGGCTTAACAGGGCTGCATCAGTACACTGTAAAAACGAAAAAGTTAGTTCAACTCAAAATTTCAAGGCAACCGACTGCACAGAATTTTTGAGTTGAAGGCATCAACTTAATTTTTTAAGTTTTGTAGAACTACACTTATTAAGTTGTGACAGCTAAGTTTTTCAGGTTCTGCCAACTAAGTTTTTTTTTATTCAAGTTACTGGAACTTTCAAGTCTGTAAAAAACTTATTATTTTAAGTTCAGATTATCTGTAAAAAAGTTATTTTAAATTCAGATTACCATCCCCTGTAATAACTTACATTTTTTAGTTTAAATCCCCCCCGCCCCATTAAATCATCCACTGACAGTAAACCAGTTAAATTTTGCATGTTTATTTGAACCACTTTGGCAAAAACAGGTTTACAATTCCACAATGTAAACAAGCAATGTAAACAAGTAATCTTATGCTTAAAGCAAATCAGGTTTCAGCATATATTTTTTTACTTTTCAACTCCTGTTAAAACCTTACAAATAATGCAATATTGCCAGAGATGACAGGAAACCAGTGCCTAAGTATTCACAACCAGTGCCTAAGTATTCACAATTGTGTAAATCTGCAGCTGAAAATGGTTACCGCCAGCAGAGTGACCAGATGGCTGATGCAAACTTTAGAAGGGAGCTCCTGGGAAAATCCATGGAAACCCCGTAGCAGCCGGTTGCCATGACAAATTTGAAATGAGCATGCGCAGATAAGTTGACCTCGCTCGGACTGGGTGTCAACTACAACTTCAAAGTAAACTCTACTTAATTTATAGAATAAGATGAACTTTTCATCAGAAACTTATGAAAGTGAGTTCAACTGGCTCACAACAGACAGTTCAAGTTCCAACTGGCAATTTTATTGTCAGTGAATGCAAAAATCTTAGTAAGGTGAACAATTTTGAGTTGTCGTTTTTACAGTGTAGTGTCATCTGTGACGATGGTCAGAAAAGGCCCCCGGAGTGTCAGTGAGGTTTGGGCCATCTGCTGACTACAAAACACAACTACAAGAATGAGTTCAGCCCCTCAAGCATACAAATCATGCTAATGATGTCCAAACATTACTGTCACTTAGCAATTTGGACTTAGACTGAAACTTAGCTACATTTTTAACCAGCTGTCTTTACATATGCTTATATCTTATGTTAGTTTCACACTTATCTGTTAGCATAAGTAAACTTCACAAACAGGTCCTATTCCAGAAAGGAGGTTCAACAAAACCTGAACTCTGAGTTGACTTACTCTGTGAAGTTAAATTCTATTCAACTCAAGAACAGCTGGTCTGAGTTACAGGGTTCCTGCACAAGGGATTGATAGTGAGGTTGGCACACTTACATTACAGGTCCTGAAGAAGTTTGAGGCATCTTCACGCAGGTATTTAGGAAGCGCACGAAGGATGAGGGCCCGTCTCATATTTACATCACGTTGTTCCTACGGACAAAAAACATCCATTACAATAGTATTATATATTACACAAATACAGAGCAAACTTTTTTATCCGAATTAATACCTATATTGTAAACATTTTAATTCACAAAAGAAAAAAATTTAAATTGCAAATCAAATTTTATGAAAACAGTTTTTATTAGGACTTCTTCAACTTGAAGCTGATAAAGTATCTTTTTAAAGATACATCTTGCTGATAGAATACATCTTGTCAAGACCTGTATTTCTGATGAGATGATAATGTGTTCATGGCATAATCCCCTAAGCTCTGGGCACAGTTAAGGCACTTTATACTATGGCAGCTGTCTAACAGTCTCTGAATCAGGCAAAGTTAAATATTCACCTGAAGGTCATAAATCCTCATGAGCTTGGTTAGCTCCTCTGCTATCCTGCCAGTCTTGGTGGTCTTGTCTCTGAACAAGTTGATGAGTTTAGGTGTGTATCTGTCCATCTCCTTGTAGAATTGATTGCGCAGGTTAACATTGTTGATTCGGTGGAACTCTGCAAACACCTGTACATGGACACAATTACACAGAAATGTACAAAGATGAATTATGAACAGAATTGTAAATATATTTTACGAATTTTTCAGTTGGCAGGTAGCAAAACCAAGATCAATTTTATTAGGGATGAGTCAAACCCAACGTCAAAATAGAAAGTTAAATGCCATTCTTTAATTTAAAATTGTAATGGTCTCAGAATGTAGGACCCAGAATTCAAGGCAAGACAGGCAGTGGGAAAGTTCAAAGGGTATATTAAACACAAACAGGTGCGCGGGGCTGCTCGTCTGCTGCGGGGCGGATCTCTGCAGGGATAGGAGAATACAGGTCAATGACTGGATGTGGAGCTGAATGCGACTTGGAGCTAAGTCACTGACCTGATTCAAAGTTCAGTCCGTTCGTGGAGAACTCAGCAGAATCCAGGAGGGAGGTTTGACCGCAGTTGCGGCGGCCACGCCCCCAGAGGTCCTAGAGAACGAGCAGCAGACGCCGAGCAGCAACAGAGTCCAGAAGGGAAATCCAAAGCCAAAATCAGAAGACAGTTCCAGGTTCAGAAGCCGGTAGAATCCAGGATCAGATGCGACAAACAGCAGACAGGGGGAAGGCAAAACTCGAGATCCACAGGACAGAAAACTGGTCATAATCAGGGAAGCAGACAGACTAAAGAAGACGTAGGGCATAGGTTGTATTCATGAGCTTGCCTATGACTAAGTGGTTTTTCTCAGCCTTTTCGATTTCATGTATGATTTCTTCTCTCAGTGTTTCCAGAGTGGCTGGGGTTTGATCCTTTGGTAGGTTGATGATGTAGTTAACCTCAGCTTTTTGAGCTTTCTTTATGTTTTGATGAGGGTGTTCATTGTTGGGGTTATTTCGGCTCCGCCTCCCTGTATTGATGGCAACTTCTACAACCCCAGCTTTGGCATGACTGTTACGGTAAGACCCAAGCTTGTACCCTATTTCCATCCCAACTCCCCCCGTCTCGACCAGCCGTCATTCTGAGACATGGATAAGCTGGAATCAAAGCTTCAGCAGCCATTACCAATTCTTTGCCATTTTTTTAAGGATTTCACTTTTCTGTGACCTCTTTAACTTCAGCAATTTTCCTGATTCTTCATAAACACGATTTCCTTCTGCTAGTACATGTTCCATTTCATAATCAAACCCAGGTGTCATGATCTTGGCGCTGATGGTTTGGTTTTTTCCTTTGCTCCTTGCTCCCCTGTCTAATTGGTTCTGCGGCTAATTATCGCTGATCATTTTCACCTGGTTCCTCTACTATTTAAGTTGTGTGTTTGCCTCCCATCAGCGCCAGGTTATTCGTGTGTTTTTGTGAGACGTTCCCTAGCTTTCTGTAATCTGCCTGTTTTCCTGATTTTTGACCAGTTTTCTGCCCCGAGGATTTCGAGTTTTTGCCTTGCCCCTGTCTGCTCTGTTTGTCTTGTCTGATCCTGGATTCTACCGGCTTCTGAACCTTGAACTGTGTCCTGACTTCGGCCTTGGATTTCCCTTCTGGACTCAGTTGCTGCTCGGCGTCTGCTGCTCGCTCTCTAGGAACTTTGGGGGCGTCGCCCGCCGCAACAGTGGTCAAAGCCCCGCGAACGGACTGGACTTTGAATCAGGTCGGTGACTAGCTCCAAGTCGTATTCAGCTCCTCATCCAGTCACTGACCTGAATTCTCCTATCCCTGCAGAGATCCACCCGCAGCAGACGAGCAGCCCCGCGCACCTGTTTGTAAATAAATGCTTTGAACTTTCCCACTGCCTGTCTCGCCTTGAATTCTGCGTCCTACATTCTGAGATCATTACACCAGGAACAACAAAGTGATCAGGCCAACTCTTCTGGTGCTGTACCGCAGGTACATGAGGGAGTATGTCTGTGTCTGAAGATGCAACAGATGAAGTGTCACCTTCAGGTCTGACGACTCTCAATGTGCCCTTTTTTGGTAACTCCTGGATGTCCACAAGAAGACAAAGATCACCATCAAAGTCCGGATCCTCATAGTGCAGGCTAAAGTCCCCATCCAGTCTTGGCTTGAACCTCTCTTGCATTATTTCTTTCAGCTCCTCCACTGACTTTGGCTGCTCAAGTAGAGTAAGTTTCAGGGCGGTGTCTCGTGCAACATACACATGCAGCACATACTTCTGGGCAGCAGCCATCTTTAGTTCCTAAAAGATAAAAACACATTAATTTTCATTGTGAGTGAAGGGGACACAGACGACGTACATGTCCACACAAACACTGGGACCACCTGAACAATGGGATGTATGGAAGGTCAGCTGCTGGAGTGGGGCAGTTTATTCATAGACCCACTGGTCTGCACAGCTCCAAGAGAATGCTGCAGTCAGCTGGTTACCTGCTTCAACAAATCTTCAGAGTAATAATATGAAACATTTGGGTGTCAAGAGCAATCTTCCATCTATGTTGTAAGCGCAGAGAGGTGTTTTGTCATTTAGCTCTGATGGGGTGTGAACGGACAGATTCTTTGGGAAAAGTTTGCGAGATCTCAGGTGTTCACTGTAGTGTGATGTGTGCTCTTGGCAAAGAAAGACAACACTACTGTTAACTAGAAGAACCTGTTCAATTCTACAGTAATTAGGCAGTCCTCCCTCTTGTCCTACAGACAAAAACATTCCTACATCATAATCAGTTCCATCAATGCAGACCTTTGATGTGCTGCAAATAACATTCCTTTCTGTTATTTGTTCAAAGTATGTCTTGGCAACATCTGGAAGCTTTGATTACCAGTGCAGAAGAGACATTTGATGTCTGCTGGTGAGGTTTGAAGAATCCTGAGGTGCTGAGATGGTATGCTACCCAGTGTTGGGAAAGTTCTCTTTCTACATGAACTAGTTCAAAGTTCAGTTCACACATTTTAAAATGAACTAGTTCAGTTCATAGTTCATAATTCAAAATTTTGAACTAAGTTCACAGTTCCAAAAAATGAACTAGTTCATAGTTCTTTTTTTTTCATATATTGCTCAATTACACCATAGCCTACTGTAGAACCACAGACAGCAATTATTTTATCAGTTGTAACACTGAAACTGTGCGTCAGATTTAATCTTCATATCCAGTTTTGAATCCTTATCCATCCAGGGTTTACATTAGCATTGAGGGGACAGCATTTTGCTGTCCCTTCAGTGCTAATGTAATGTTGCTGTCCATTCACTTCACACTAGTAGCAGCTGCAGCTTTCACCTCTACAGTATATTCTCAAAAACATCAGGAAAAATGTGCTGCTTGAATGGTCTTTTTTATGAGGAATTATTAAAAGAAAAACAGGAAAGTAGTCTTCAAGGTGCAAATGTTTTTTTTTTTTTTTTTTTTTTTTTTTTTTTTCCATTTGAAATCCCAATTCAGTACATACTAAAAAGGAATACTGGAATCCTGGAAAATTATACCAGGCAGGTTTAAGTGCGGATTTTTTTACTGAAAGCCGGCGGGCAAAGTTTGCAGAGAAATGTAAGATTGTTGCCATCATCCTCACCGACCACCTGGTCATAAAACTGTTTTAAGTGATCATACTGCTGCTTTGTCGCCTCCACGGTCGTCTCCATGCTGCTGTGGCTTCCACGCTGCATTTTGTTTTGATGACGCACGCGGCTGTAGGCTACGACACTGGTAGCTGGTGTTAACAGATTGTGTGTTTTTCCCGCTACATATTAAGGCCTGTTTACGGTGTGATTTAGCCGGGGTTTCGCCTGGAGGGCTCTATAGAAATATGGCAACCCATTGAACGAAGTTGAATTGAGAGAGCGTGCCGTTCACAGACACCAGAATGAACGAGTTCACAATAACGTTCATCAGGCAGTAATGCAGTACGTTCAGTTCACGTTCGCCCAAAATATGAACGAGTTCATGAACTTTCGTTCAGTGAACGCGTTCAGGCACAACACTGATGCTACTATGTACTGATGCCTGTCTGCAAGTGTTTTTAACACATTTTTAAAGTTTGGTGTGTCATGTACAACTCTTTTGAAAAACTTGTGTTTTCCCTCAAACCTCATTGTCCACAAGTGTACAAGGGGCCCAAAACGCCCTAATAAGCTCAGGATAGTGTTCAATGAAGTGATGCTTAGGACGGAGTTTGAAATCTGGAAAGGCTTCTTTCAGTATCTCTCTGTGGTCCTGTATCTTGGACTGTAAATACTGGATGGATTCCTCTGTGAATTCTGAGCACAGCGATAACTCTACTACTGTTGGGATCTGGAGATCTGTCCACCTTTCTCCAGCAGAGGGCGCCCTAGGTCTCCTGGAGCTGAAGCTGACTACCACACCTACGGCTGATTTGCTCATCTGGAGGAGCAGCATATAAGCAGCGGCAGAACTACCCTTCAGTGCCAGAGTGTTAAGCTAGTTACGGTTAGCAAACCTGAGCCATCCAGCCTGCTTGATTCTCTGACTCCCAGAAAACCTGACTTGAATCTAATCAGTTTTCTTTCCTCTCTGCTTCCTAGGAAGAATCTGACTGAGACCCTGGAGCTCTGGAAGAGCTACTCAACTGAAACCTGCCTGCCTGCTCTCAGTAACAAACCTGAAGATCAAACTGTCTGGATCAGTCTGCCATCCTTCAAAGGAACTTGAAGAAACTCTGAACACTCACAAGCCTGAAGCTAAGTTCTGTCGCTGCCAAGCCCTCTGCCATCAATCAGTCTCTGGACCCTCCTGGTGCCCTCCCTCTACCGCTCAGCCTGAAGCTCTGAACAGGTACAGATCTGCACATTCCTTCAGCTACCTGATCATTAGCTGCCTGGCTAACTTAACTGTCCCTCTCTGCAGAGAGTCCTTGTGTGACCAGTCCCGGATCTGATTCCAGCACCTGTCAACTAACATTGTGTTTATCGTTTGATTCCAGTATCTGTCAAACAACTGTGTGCATATCCACAATAAATTGTTGAACTTTTACTCTGACTCCTGGGTGTTCTCGAGTGGGTTAGAAACCTGAATCCCAACATGACAGAACACTCTGGCCAACAACCTAACCCAGCAGTTCACCTCCAGAGGATGATTGAGGAGCAGGCTGCTCTAATCCAAGGACATGAATCAACCCTCCGTGAGTTAACTACCCGTTTGGATCAACAAAATCGATCTTTCCAGGACTTAGCAGGCTACGTTAGAAATGCTAACGCGGAACCAGCTCAACTTCCGGTTCCGGAGCCAAACCCGCCTCCAAGGTCAGAACCAGTTCCGTCACTTCTGGAATTCCGTCCGTAACTTCCGGAGAAGTTCTCAGGTACAACAAGCAAATGCCAGGGATTCTTATTTCAGTGCAAATTGATTTTTGAACACTCTCCTACCAGTTTCTCTAATGATAAGAGAAAAATTAGTTTCGTCCTCTCTCAATTGACCGGAAGAGCCCTCGAGTGGGCGGAAGCCCGTTTTGCCTTAGAAGCCAGTTTCAGGTGTACTTTTGAGGAGTTTATTAAGGAATTTTCCCAGGTTTTTAATCAAGACTCTGATAAATCCATTGACTCTAGAGCTTTACTCAATCTCAAACAAGGAAATCAGACTGTTGCCGATTTTTCGATTGACTTCCGGGTCAAGGCTGCAGCTTCTGGTTGGAATGAATGCGCGCTTAAGAGCGCCTATTTCAAGGCTTTAAACGAAGATATTAAAGATGAACTCGCCACAATCGATGAACCAGCGACTCTGGAGGATTTAATCAGGCTAACAATTCGTCTGGATAAAAGACTCAGAGCCAGAACCAGATCCAAGCAAAGGAGTCATGTTTTTCCTGTATCTGCCCCGGTATCTAACAGTTCTTCTGTGTTTTCTGTACCCCCAGAGTCTGATTCCAGACCACGGAGTCGAAATCAATCTGCGTCAGTTCCTGCTCACGTAACTCGTGTGGTTCTCCCCTCTAAAGAAACCTCTGAGGTTGAACCTATGCAGATTGGTCATACCAGACTCTCCAATGAGGAGAGACAGAGAAGATTCAAGGGGAATCTATGCATGTACTGTGGTGAGCCCGGCCATTTTCTCTCCACTTGTCCCGCTAAATCAAAAGCCAGGGTCCGTCAGAGGATGTGAGGAGTCTGGCGGACCATCTTCAATCTGATAAATCTCATCTTTTGCTACCAGCTACACTGTTTACATCTGATCAGACCCTCACACTTTCTGCTTTTATTGACTCTGGTTGTGAGAAGAATCTTATTGACTCTAATCTAGTTCAACAGTTGAACATTGAGACCGTCCCTTTGAAGAAACCTCTTAGAGTTTCAGCTATTGACGGAAGGAGGTTACATCAAGTTACTCATCAGACTCAGCCTCTTGAACTCCTGATCTCAGGAAATCATAGAGAAACCATAACTTTTTTCATTTTTCCTTCTGCCTGTTCATCTCTAGTTCTGGGATATGAGTGGTTGGAGCTGCACAACCCCCACATTAACTGGGCCAAAAGACACATTGAATCATGGTCTGCCTCCTGTCATGTCTCCTGTCTCCGCTCTGCAGTGCCTGCCATTCAGTCTCCAAGAAATCATGGGGAGATGGATCCCCCTGATCTGTCTTCCGTTCCGTCTGAATATCATGATCTGGCACCAGTCTTCAGCAAGGTCAGTGCTATGTCTCTTCCTCCTCATAGACCATATGACTGTGCCATAGATCTTTTACCTGGGGCTCCCCTTCCCAGCAGTCGACTTTTCAATATCTCCAAACCAGAGAGAGAAACTATGGAGAAATACATAAATGAGTCCCTAGCTGCTGGAATTATTCGGCCGTCTTCATCCCCTCTTGGTGCAGGCTTCTTTTTTGTAGGAAAGAAAGATTCTCTCCGACCCTGTATCGACTACAGAGGGCTAAACCAGATAACTGTTAAAAACAAATACCCCTTACATCTCCTCGCATCAGCATTTGAACCTGTTCAAGGGGCAACTGTTTTTACCAAACTGGACTTATGAAATGCCTACCATCTTCTCAGAATAAGAGAGGGAGATGAGTGGAAGACGGCTTACAAGACCCCGATCGGTCAGTTCGAATACCTGGTAATGCCTTTTGGTCTGACCAAGCCCCTGCTTGCTTCCAAGCTCTGGTCAACGACGTGTTGAGAGATTTTCTCAATGTTTTTGTTTTTGTTTATATCGATGATATATTGATCTATTCTAAGAATCTGTCAGACCACAGGAAACACGTTCGCCTGGTTCTCCAAAGACTGCTTGAAAATAAACTTTTTGTCAAAGCTGAGAAATGTGAGTTTCACCAACCTTCTGTCACCTTTTTAGGGTTTGTGCTTGAGGGCGGGCAGGTGAAGCCATCAGAAGACAAAATCAAAGCAGTGCTGGACTGGCCAACCCCCCAAGAATCGTAAGCAGCTTCAAAGGTTTTTGGGGTTTGCTAATTTATACAGGCGATTCATCAGAAACTACAGTCAGACAGCCCAACCTCTAACATCCCTAACTTCTGTTAAAAGGACATTCCACTGATCAGCTGAGGCCGAGGCTGCATTCAATAAACTCAAAGCTCTTTTCTCCAGCGCACCAGTTCTCATTCAGCCTGACCCCTCTAAGCAGTTCATCTTAGAGGTGGATGCTTCAGACTCTGGAGTGGGGGCCGTCTTATCTCAACAATCTGATTCTGACCATAAATCTCACCCATGCGCCTTCTTCTCTCGCAGGCTTTCTCCAGCAGAACAAAACTATGATGTCGGTGATAGAGAACTGCTAGCCATCAAGCTAGCTCTGGAGGAGTGGCAGCATTGGCTTGAGGGAGCTGAACATCCCGTACTGGTTTGGACTGACCATAAGAACCTGTCTTATATTCAATCAGTCAAAAGGTCTAATACACGTCAGTCCCGCTGGTCCCTGTTCTTTTCCCGGTTTAACCTGATCATATCTTACAGACCCGGATCCAAAAACATCAAGCCTGACTCTCTTTCTCGTTTGTACTCGTCTGAAAAACCTGAAACGCCTGAACCTGTTCTTCCTGCCAGTTGCACGGTGGGAGCCGTTTCCTGGGAGATCACCGACCTGATTAATCTTGCCTCAGTTTCTGAACCTGACCCAGGAAATGGACCACCTAATCATACATACGTACCCACCTCAGTGAGATCTCGGCTCATACATTGGATGCACTCTGCAAAATTTTCAGCCCATCCAGGAATCAGCAGAACCATTGCCCTCATCAACCGGCAATTCTGGTGGCCGTCCCTTCATAAGGATGTGAAGGAATACGTGCTGGCCTGTCCCATCTGTGCCAGAAACAAGCCGTCTCATCAGCCTCCTTCTGGTCTGCTTCATCCTCTGCCTGTTCCATCACGTCCCTGGTCACACATAGCATTGGACTTCGTTACCGGCCTGCCTGTCTATAAGGGTATGACAACAATTCTCACTATCATCGATCGCTTTTCGAAGACCTGTCATCTTGTTCCCCTCAGGAAGCTTCCCACAGCCTTCCAAACAGCTCAACTCCTGATTAAACACGTCTTTCGACTCCATGGGATACCCCAAGAAATCCTGTCTGATAGAGGTCCCCAGTTCACTGCTCAGGTCTGGAGAATTTTCTGCTCTGCTCTCAACTCCAAGGTTTCTCTCTCCTCAGGATATCACCCACAATCCAATGGCCAGACCGAAAGAATGAATCAGGAGTTAGAATCCACTCTCCGTTGCCTTACTTCCACCAACCCGACTGATTGGAGTCAGTTTCTACCATGGGTAGAGTATGCACACAATTCCCAGAAATCATCTGCAACCGGTCTGTCTCCATTTCAAGTCTCATTAGGGTACCAGCCACCACTTTTTCCAGCCGACGAGAGAGAAATATCAGTCCAGTCTGTCCACCATCACATCCGTCGTTGCCACAAGGTGTGGAACAACACCATCACAGCCCTGAACCGGACCGCCTCTCAAAACAAACGCTTCTCCGACCATAAACGACGCCCAGCACCCACCTATACACCCGGACAACAGGTTTGGCTGTCTACACACGACATTCCACTTAAATCCATGTCTCGCAAGCTCTCCCCCAGATTCATCGGACCATACAAGATCGCATCAGTCATCAACCCGTCTGCTGTCCGCCTGCACCTGCCCCATCTCTCAGGATTCATCCTACATTCCATGTCTCTCAAATTAAGCCTGTTCTGACCAGCCCTCTGTGCCCTCCGTCCGACTCCCCTCCAACCGCCCGGGACATTGATGGTCACCCTGCTTTCACTGTTCGCCGGATCGTGGACTCCCGTCGCCGGGGCCGCGGATGGCAGTACCTGGTCGATTGGGAGGGCTACGGTCCGGAGGACCGCACTTGGGTCCCTGGATCCTTCATCCTGGATCCGTCTTTGATTGAGGACTGCCGTGAGTCTCTGCCTTCCACATCCTCTGGACCGCCAGGAGGGGGTCGTTGAGGGGGGGTACTGTTGGGATCTGGAGGTCTGTCCACCTTTCTCCAGCAGAGGGCGCCCTAGGTCTCCTGGAGCTGAAGCTGACTACCACACCTGCGGCTGATTTGCTCATCTGGAGGAGCAGCATATAAGCAGCGGCAGAACTACTCTTAGTGTTAAGCTAGTTACGGTTAGCAAACCTGAGCCAACCAGCCTGCTTGATTCTCTGACTCCCAGAAAACCTGACTTGAATCTAATCAGTTTTCTTTCCTCTCTGCTTCCTAGAAAGAATCTGACTGAGACCCTGGAGCTCTGGAAGAGCTACTCAACTGAAACCTGCCTGCCTGCTCTCAGTAACAAACCTGAAGATCAAACTGTCTGGATCAGTCTGCCATCCTTCAAAGGAACTTGAAGAAACTCTGAACACTCACAAGCCTGAAGCTAAGTTCTGTCGCTGCCAAGCCCTCTGCCATCAATCAGTCTCTGGACCCTCCTGGTGCCCTCCCTCTACCGCTCAGCCTGAATCTCTGAACAGGTACAGATCTGCACATTCCTTCAGCTACCTGATCATTAGCTGCCTGGCTAACTTAACTGTCCCTCTCTGCAGAGAGTCCTTGTGTGACCAGTCCCGGATCTGATTCCAGCACCTGTCAACTAACATTGTGTTTATCGTTTGATTCCAGTATCTGTCAAACAACTGTGTGCATATCCACAATAAATTGTTGAACTTTTACTCTGACTCCTGGGTGTTCTGCATGTGGGTTAGAAACCCGAATCCCAACATGACAACTACCTCTTTTAAGTCCATTAGCACAGTCCATGCTCCATCCTCTTCAGGAATGGCATTCACAATAATCAAAGGGAGCAGTCTAAGCAATGTGGCATTTTCATGGCCATTACCACCAATGCTTTTCTTTACAGCGAAGGTCTGTGGTATTTTATGAGGTTTTTTAAGCATGTCTGTGTGCTGGTATGGAAATGACATAATTCTCTCGTTCAAATATTCAAGGGTGAAGTATTTGCGACGGATCATCTCTCCGATACACAGGGCGAGCTCTACAGGCACAATGCCCCCAAAAAGAACGTAGAGGGCATCAGGTGGAAAGCCAGTGACAGTATGAAAAAGCTCTAGATGCTGGCTCAGGACACAATCTGCCTGAACACCATTCTGACTCTGAATATTTCCATGCATTACAGCATGCACATCACTATTATGGCTGTCTTTTGTCCTAAGACTAAACTCGCCACTTGCAACTTCATTAGTCTGAAGTTTAGCTTGTGTCGCTGTGCAGAATCTGCAAAAATATTCTGCTCTAAAAGACTTTGAAAAGCCTGCCAAATCATGGGCTGCAAGATTGTCAGACACCACACACATGATTGTTCCTTGAACTACCTTACCAATAGACTCAATGAATACCCCATCTTGTTCAAGGGTCTCTCAACAAAGGACCAAGGACTATTTCATAGCCAAATGTCTGTATATCAGCCACTTTACATAAAGCTGCAAGCTGAATTACATGTAGGGCTGATCTATATTTACTGGGAAGATCAGCAAGCATCCAGTATATTGCACAGATTTTGTGTATTTTGCGTGATGTGCCAAGTGGATTGGCTATTTCCAAATCATCAGTGTACAAAATAAGTGTTATCTTTAACTCATCTGAAAAAAAGAATGAGTTTTCTTTGAAGTACAAACCATCTTGGTGGCTTGCATAATGACTGTTTTGTGCCACTTTTGTTTCTTTAATATTGTCCAAAATATCTGTATGATTGAAGATTTTTTGGATCATCTCAAGAATGGTAACATGCACTGCTATGTCCTGACTGTAGCAGATATTCTAGAGGCTTTACCACAGGGTAATTATTTTCGATGAAGGTTTTCCTTCTCTTGGTTGAGGATAACTGCTTCCCCTTAGCTGTGGCACTGACAATAACATTATTCTCCATAACAGACTGACAACCTCATTTAGAAGTGTTTCACTGACATTGATGTCTTGACTATGTAAGACTTCTCTAATGTCATGTTTCAGTATTGGTTGGGACACGGAAAATATCTGAGTCAAATGTTCGACTATTTCCTGAGATGCCATGTCAGATACATGAAGAATAGATTGCATCTTCACGAATAATGTTGCCAAGTTATGGTTCAACTGTGCTTTTAAAGTGTCTGTGTCACACTGACTGTTTACCTTGTCAAGATCAAATGTGTCCACAGACCCTGCACTGTCACTTTCAGCAGGTTCCCCAAGACTTTCTGCTGCAACTACAACCTGGGCACTATGATTGTCTACCAATACAACACATTCACCAAAATTTGAATCACCACCATGTGTTCTACTTTTGTGTGCATTGAACCCTGGGTAGCTATTTGTTTTGTAATTACAGTTCTTGAATGGGCATGCTACCATCTCATGACTTTGTAAATGACTTCTCAAATGACCAAAGAGAATTTCCTTAGAAAAGGGCTTTTTGAAGTTACCACATGGTCCTTCAGTTGCATCTACTCTACACGAATCATTGTGAGATCTTGACAGATGAGCTTTCATTGCTTCGAATGATGGAAAAGTACAAATGCAACTGTCATAGAGACATGGCAGGGGGGACACTCTTGAATATTGGCTATGCTGTACAGTATAGTGCCAAAATAATATCCCCCGGGTATTTGAAGTTGCAGAACACAACTTGCACTTCCACGCCATTGGGCCAACTTCACCTTGTAAGTTCAATATTTTCAATTAAAGTCTAAACCATGTCACCCCTGTTTTGCACTTTTAGCTATTCAAAAAAATAATTTGTACAAATTAAAATGTGTGTAAATTTTGAATGAGGGGGGAAAAGATTATGCCAACCAGTTGATAACACATCAGTAATATGAATTTGTCTGTTCTGTCAAATTAGCCAACAATTTTCAAAACTAACATATTGGCACCTGTCTGATGGTGAAACGCAGACTCTCTGTAGCACTCTTTGTACCCCGATATCTGTACAGAAAGATGATTTATTTATTTTCAAAATTAATTTTTAAATAATACATGATGCTAAATAGTAAAAATAAAATATACTAATTATGCACTGTAATACATTAATTATATAAAAAATGGAAATGTAAAAAAATGAGCAAGTTAGTTATTAACAAGCAAAACGTCTTAATTGTGGGCTTACAGAATTGACAATTTGGTTATTGATGTTTTTGTTTTAAACAAAGTATTAATAAAGAGTCCAAGTGATCAAACTATTTTTTTTTGTGGACCCCACAGTTGAAAACATTTAAAGAAATAGCAAAAGAATGACTGTGGAAACACAAAAAAGTTAAAAAACCAAATTCACTGGAACTATTTCAAAATATATCCTACCTGAACTGTTTCGAGATGATCTCACAACCCCACACTTGAACCTACAAAGAAATACAAACACAGGCCTTGTCAGCATCATGACACTCACATTGTGTTGTTCAGTATTGTTCGTTTAACACTAGCACAGCTCGACAACGTAAACTATCGACTGTGTAACGCGGTAACTTATTGAAATAAGTATACTAAGAGTACGCACGCCCATTACCGGCGATGAGCGGAAACAACCGGCAGAAACCGGAAAGCAGAGATAACGTTATGCTTCAAACCGATTCAAACTCACGGACTTAACTCCACTCAATGTGCCGGACAAACATGCATTATGGGAAATGTAGTTCATCCAGGAAACCCGCTGAAAACGTTATACCATTGTAAGTGGAAGTAACATAACGTATTTGTCACGTTCAACAACTTCTTAAGTTAAAATTACAAACATACACTGTGCACATTGTACAAATAAATTTAAGACTATTCATCGAAATTTAGTTACTACAAAAAAAAGTTCTCTTACTTACCAAATCAGGGCTGATGATAAGACGGCGATTAAGAAAAGGAGGGAAATAAGAGTAATGAAAAGAACTGAGGTGGTAGTGGTTTGAAGTGGGGTGGGGGTAAAATATGCGCATTGCAAACAAATAAAAACAAATTAAACCATCTTCCACATCCTCACAGGCTGGCCAAAACTCCGCATCAAGGCAAATTCAAGATGGCTGACTCATCTTACCTGAGGGAGAGATACTGTAAGACCCACCCACCGGAACGTCATGACGTCAGTAACGTCATGACCCTGCTGTATGATTTCTAAAACTTTTGAGCGTTCCACACAAATTAGCTATGAAATATTTAGCCCTACTTTATAATTAAAGTGGCATAAATCTCAACAGAGCTCAACACTTTATAGTTTGGTCAACTCCACAATGACATTTGACTGTTGTGACCTTATTAGTTATGAGCTAGTATAACTGTTGGGGTTTACAGTGTACTTGACACCTCTAATGTCCATTTGGAAGGCTTGAGTTTCATCCAAGCTCAGAAGTCAGGCCACATTAACCAGGGGTTTCTTTGTCTCAATGGCTCACACCAGGGGTCCTTAGGAGCCCTTCTCTCCAGTCTGGCTCTGTAAGTTCTGAAACTCAAGAGAAATGTGTTGCAAACGGTCTGTTTTGCAGCAGTCTGGTTCTGAATGGTCACCATAATGACTCACCTTGAGGATTCTAGAGATCTGGGTCTTGGGCCCGGATCTCCATTTTAGCTGCCTCTTTGACATGCACACAGGCAGCCCCGTGGGAAAAAGAGAGGAAAAGACAATGTTCTGTGGTTTTTCTCTGTGTTCAGAGAGGGAGCTTGCAAGTCACACCTCTGTGGGAGGTCCTGTTGGAGAGATCTTATAGCTGGTTATTCACCAAACTTGCGTTCTCTTCTCTGGTCATCATGTCACTGGTTCCCACTGTCCAAAAACCATGATCATGGCATATGGCAGATCATGTGTTTAATTAAATTGATTGGAATTGATTAGGAATGGCACACACCTGTTTATATAAGACCTTAAAGCTCACAGTGAATGTCAGGAAAGGGCGATCGACGGTGATATGGATGTGCATGGCGCTTGTTTCTAAGTCGCTTCTGGAGAAATGTTCTGGGTCGTAAGTAATGAGGAAACAGCGACTCTTGTGGGATGATAAAAGGAAATAGTGAAAACCAAGATTGGAAGACATTAAAGTCAAAAAATCAGAAAAAGCTGAGACAGTCCAGTTCAGAACAATCTAGCGGTGAACAATCTAGAAATTCCATGGAAAAACTAAATGATTACAAAGTCATATTCAAACTAGTTAATCAGGGAGACTCTTTTGGAGGTTGGAATCCTTTTCAGTTAACAAAAACGATAAACAAACTTGTAGGAGAAGTCCAAAGTGCCAGAAAACTGTATAGTGGAGACCTATTAATCAACTGCAGCGACAGCACTCAACAAGGCAAAGCCTTACGGATTGACAAGATTGAGGGGAAAAGAGTTCAGTGCAGCTTGGTGGAGAACAAATGGATTAGCAGGGGAGTCATTGGAGGAGTGCCTCTAAAAGTAACTGACAAGGAGATTCTAGAAAACAGAAGTGGTGCAAAAGTAAAAGAAGTGAAACGGTTAAAAACAACAAGAAATTGGAAAAGGTGCACTGCAAAAATGTCCTAGGAATAATTAAAAATGTCTTAAATCAACCGTTAATTTCAGTAGTTTAATGGGATGATTTGCCAGTGGAATGAGTATTTTTACTCTTAAAATAAGATCAGATAATATGCACTTGTAGTAAGATAATGCAATTGCTTTTTACTATTTTAAATGTAAATTGTCTCGTTCCATTGGCAAAGTGTCTCGCCTCCTTAATTCAAGACAAAACGCACTTATTTTAAGAAAAGTTTACTTATTTAGATTAAAATTTTTGCAGTGCTGTGACAGCTTATCCGTATTGATCAAATTTGTAGAAGAGCAGTTACCGAGTAAAGTTGTCCTCGGATATACGAGCTACAATGTGAAAATGTCAATCTTCCACCTCGAGATGTTTTAAATGTCAGAAATGTGGTCACATAGCTGCATTATGTAAGGGAAAAGCGCTGTGGAAGGTGTGCTGGAGAGCATAAATATGGAAAGTGTGCTAAAGAAGTTAACATTAAATGCTGTAACTGCTGCTTATAACAGTTGTGAAGTCAGCAAAAGAGCTGAGGAGATCAGAAAAGTGAAATTAGAGCTCAGAATTAGTTAAGCTGAAGCTGCAAAAAGGATCCCATCCCAGTCAGAAAGACCAAAACCAACAGTGGCCGAAATGAAAAGTGCAAAATCTCTGGAGCAGTTCCCCAACATTGCAAAAGACTCATTGATTCTTTAGTACTTTTTTAAAAACAATCCACTGGACTTTGTTTCCAAGTTTGAAGATGTTTTGCTTTCCATCCAGGAAGCTTTGTAAATTCAAAATGTCAGAACCAAGCCATGGTTGTGGCAGCATCATACTATGGGGGTGTTTTGCAACCAGGCATCCTGTCTGCAGTTGGTTGCAATTGAAGGAAAGATTAATTCGATCCAAGTATAGAGATATCCTGGAAGATATTCATCTAGATATAAATTAATCTATGCCCACTGACAGGCCAGCTTTGCTAGGGCCTGGCATGTTGTCATGTTTGGTTTAAGGTTTCTAACCCACATACAGAACACACGGACACAAGGGAAAAAGTTCAAAGGTTTGTAATTTCTGATGAACCTTCTGTAGAAATTAGCGAAACCCAGAAACCTTTGTAGCTGTTTGCGATTTTCGGGGGTAGGCCAGTCCAGAACCACTTTGATCTTGTCCTCGGACGGCTTCACCTGCCCGCCCTCGAGCACAAATCCTAGAATGGTAAGAGAAGGACGGTGAAATTCACACTTTTCAGCTTTGATGAAAAGTTTGTTTTCGAGGAGTCTTTGGAGAACCAAATGGACAGGTTTCTTATGCTCAGTCATGTTCTTGGAATATATCAGGATATCGTCAATATAGACAAAGACAAAGATGTTGAGAAAATCTCTCAAAACGTCGTTAACTAGGGCTTGAAAACAGGCAGGAGCATTAGTCAGACCAAAAGACATTACCAGATACTCGAATTGCCCTAGAGTAGTTTTGAATGCAGTCTTCCACTCATCTCCTTCTCTGATTCTGAGGAGATGATAGGCGTTTCTTAAATCCAACTTGGTGAAAACAGTGGCTCCTTGGACGGGTTCAAAAGCAGATGCTAACAGAGGTAAGGGGTACTTGTTTTTAATGGTTAATTGGTTCAAACCTCTGTAATCAATACACGGCCGCAGAGATCCATCCTTCTTACCCACAAAGAAGAAACCGGCCCCAAGAGGAGATGAGGAAGGCCGAATAATTCCTGCGGCTAAGGACTCATTAATATACCTCTCCATGGTTTCCCTCTCGGGCTTGGAGATATTATAGAGTCGACTGCTGGGGAGGGGAGCCCCAGGTAACAGGTCTATGGCACAGTCATATGGTCTATGTGGAGTGCACTAACCTTACTGAAGACTGGTGCCAGATCGTGGTAGTCAGAAGGTACAGAAGATAAATCAGGCGGATCAGCCTCCTGACGACTGGCCGGGGATTGAATTGAAGGAGCTGCGGAACGGAGACAGGAAACATGGCAGGATGCAGACCAAGACTCGACATGTTTTTTAGACCAGTTAATGTGGGGATTGTGAAGCTCCAGCCACTCATATCCGAGGACTAAAGATGAACTGGTAGATGGAAAAACAAAAAATAATATTGTTTCTCTGTGGTTTCCGGAGATCAGACGTTCGAGTGGCTGAGTCTGGTGTGTAACCTGAGGTAACTTCTTTCCATCGAGAGCTGAAACTCTATGAGGTTTACTCAAAGGAATGGTTTTTATGTTCAATTGTTGAACCAGATTAGAGTCTATTAAGTTCTTCTCACAACCAGAGTCAATTAAAGCAGACAAAGTGAGGGATTGATCCGAAAGAAACAGAGTTGCAGGTAACAGCAGGCGAGGAGACTTTTCAGATTGAAGATGGTCCGCCAGCCTCCTCATTTCCTCTGGCAGACCCCAGCTTTTACCTTAGCTGGGCAGGTAGAAACAAATGGACCTGGTTCTCCACAATACATACAAAGATTCCCCTTAATTCTTCTTTGCCTCTCCTCGGTTGTGAGTCTGGTATGACCGATCTGCATGGGCTCTACTTCAGAGGTTTCTGTAGAGGAAGAGAGACGAAAAGAGTCTTAGAAACAGGAACAGATACAGGTTGATTTCGGCTCCTTGGTCTGAAATCAGTTTCAGAGGACACTGAAAGGACAGAGGTGTCGTTAAAGTTAGATGCTGGGGCATAAACAGAAAAAACGTGGCTCTTACTTTAGACTTGATGATCTGGCTCGTAATCTGTTATCCAGGCGAATAGTTAATCTGATGAACTCCTCCAAGGTTGCTGGCTCATCAATTGTGGCCAGTTCGTCCTTAATTTCTTCATCTAAGGCTTTTAAGCGCGGAGTCATTCCATCCGGAAGCAGCAGCTTTGACCCGGAAGTCGATTGAAAAATCGGCTACGGTTCTATTTCCTTGTATTATATTCAACAGACCTCGAGATTCAGTGG
Source organism: Cyprinodon diabolis (assembly GCA_030533445.1). NCBI lineage: Eukaryota > Metazoa > Chordata > Actinopteri > Cyprinodontiformes > Cyprinodontidae > Cyprinodon > Cyprinodon diabolis. The sequence continues at coordinate 39,673,473 of CM060077.1, forward strand.
ATTTATCTGTGTCTTGGTTGAATACTTGAGAGAATTCTTTGAAAAATTGTTCAAAAGTACAAGAAAAACTGGATTCAGAAGGAAATCTGGCCTCCGCCCATTCGAGGGCTTTTCCGGATAACTGTGATAGAATAAAGGCTATTTTCTTTTTGTCGTTTGGGAAACTGGACGGCGAATGTTCAAAAATCAGTTTGCATTGAAACAAAAATCCTCTTCACTTACTTGGGATTCCAGAAAACTTCTCAGGAAGTGAAGGGCGGAATTCAGGAAGTGACGGACCGGGTTCTGACCTGAGTGGAGGATTAACCTCTTGAACCAGAAGTTGAGCTGGCTCCGCTCTTGGAGTAGCATTTCAAAGAAAGCCGGTTAATTCCTGTAGAGTGTGGTTTGTCAGATCATAGCGTGTGTTTAACTCACGGAGGGCGGTGTCGTGGCTTTGAATCAGAGCTCCTTGTTGTTTCAACATTCTCCGGAGTGTGTCTGCTGGGTTAGACTGTTAGCCAGAGTGTTTTGTCATGTTTGGTTTAAGGTTTCTAATCCACATATAGAACACACGGACACAAGGGAAAAAGTTCAAAGGTTTATTGAAGCTACACAATGAATAAAGAACAGATCCAAGGGGTTATCTGATCCAGGACTGGTCAGGACTGGGTTCACTGCAGAGGGGGACAGAGTGGTTAGCTGAAGTCCAGTAATTTGCAGAGTTAGAGAGTGCAGGTCTTTACCTGATCTGGAGTTTGAGCAGAGCGGCAGAGAGGGGGAACCAGGAAGGTCCAGAGGCTGTTGGCAGGCAGAGGGCTTGGTGGAGACAGAGCTTGGTTTGAGAGTTTGCAGGCAACAGGTTTGAGTTTCCCTTTCAGATTCTTCAGAGAGCGGGCAGGCAGGTCTTTGACACGTTTGATTCTCCAGGGTTCTTCAGAGATCAGACTGACAGATTTCCAACAGAGAAAATTCTCAAGGTTTCAGGCAGGTACAACCTGGGAAGCAGAGAGGACAAAACAGATTAGGTTCAGGTTCAGGTTTTCTGGGAGTCAGAGATTCAGACAGGCAGGTTGCCTCAGGCTTGCTAACCATAACTGGCAAACACTCTGGCAACGGAGTGTAGCTCTCCGCCTCCTTAAGTACTGGTCTCCTGATGAGCAAACGAGCCGCAGGTGATGAAGTCAGCTCCAGCTCCAGGAGACCTAGAACGCCCTCTGGTGGAGAAAAGTGGACAGACCTCCAGATCCCAACACATCTGTTACTTCAAGGCTGGACTATTGTAATTCTTTACTATCAGGAAGTCCCCAAACTGTAGTCAAAAGCCTTCAGCTGATCCAAAATGCTGCAGCCAGAGTTCTGATGAAAATGAAAAAGAGAGATCATATCTCTCCTATCCTGGCTTCTCTTAATTGGCTTCCTGTTAAATCCAGAATAGAATTTAAAATCCTCCTTCTCACATATAAAGCCTTAGATGGCCAAGCTCCATCTGACATCAGAGATCTGATTGTTCCTTATGTTCCTAACAGAGCACTTCGCTCTCCATCTGCAGGTTTACTAGTGGTTCCTAGAATTTCTAAAAGTAGAATGGGAGGCAGATCTTTTAGTTATCAGGCTCCTCTCCTGTGGAACCAACTACCAGTTTTAGTCCATGAGGCAGACACCCTGTCCAATTGGGGGGCGGGGCAGGGTGGGGGGACACGTCTTCGGGTCTTCACAACCACTCTTGAGCATTTTTCCTTTGGATAAACTTTACATGCACATGTGCACTCTCACTGGGTCCAGGTACTCAGAAATTCACTTCCATACAGAAAGCCCATATTCTTATCTTCAGCTATGACAGTATAAATGTCAGATTAAATAATACTACTTATACTTCAGCGAAAGTATCAAGGTGTCCTATGACAACCGTAAAAATTCAGACTGAGGAAGAACCACAGTGCTGCTAATATTGGACCTTAGTGCAGCTTTTGATGCTGTTGATCACTTGATTTTATTAGAGCATCTGGAAAACTGGGTTGGCCTTTCTGGTACAGCACTGGACTGGTTTAAATCCTACATGAAAGAAGGGGACTTCTATGTGTCAGTAGGAACTCTAAATCAGAGACATGAAAAATCACATGTGGGGTTCCTCAAGGCTCCATTCTGGGGCCCCTCCTATTAAAAATCTACACCCTTAGCTCAGATTATACCAAACAACAAAATCAGTTATCATAACCATGCAGACGACACACAGATCTATATCACAATGTCAGCAGGTGACTATGAACCCATCCAAGCATTGATTAAATACTTAGAACAGACCAATATTTGGATGCACCATCATTTTCTGGAACTGAGTAAAAACAAAACTGAAGTAATAATCTTAGGAGGAGAGTTAGCTCAGCTACTACAGCTACAAAACAATTATTAGTCTTTTATAACTAAACTGCTGCCATTCTGTTATTAAACCAGTAGCAGGTGAAATGATTTGATAGATAGATAGATAGATAGATAGATAGATAGATAGATAGATAGATAGATAGATAGATAGATAGATAGATAGATAGATAGATAGATAGATAGATAGATAGATAGATAGATAGATAGATAGATAACCTAAACATAACATAACCTAAACAATTTTAACCTCAGTCTATGTGAAGAAAAGATTCAAGAGTTAATTAACTTAATTTAAAACCCAAATGAAAACTTTCTGATAACAGATGTACTCTGTGAGCTTGCGCTTCTGTATCAGCTTAAATCCCAAATAAAAGCTAAACAGTACTCCAAATTAGAAGCCAAGTATCAGATGATCCTCCACAGAGTAAGCGCTGCAAACATTTTATTGTCAGGAGCTGACAAGATCAAAGACCAACATGGCCAGATTGACAATGCCTCAGAACAAAAAGGTGCGAAACCCCAAGATAAACGTCAAACCTTCACATCACAATGCAAGACCAAAGGTTTACACTGGTAAAGGGGGACATCAACAAGCTACAGAAACAACCACAAAAGAAAACTTAGAACAGATCTGCAAAACAGTTCTTACAGAGCTACTGGCTTCTCTGACCAATCACAAAGTACTACAATTCCAAGCTAATGGTAAAACTTATCATATCCCTAACCCTAACCCTAGAGTATGATAGTTGCTGATAATTTCTATCATACTTTAACCTGTTTTATCCTTTCTTTCTTTTGTTTCACAACTTGAGAAATTATGAAGGTCGAACAACAGCATCATGAAGGTGTTAGGAAATTTTGTTTGGAATGTATATATTTGTGTATCAGACTCAGACTTTCCTGCCAGACCTGCTTCAACCAGACGCAAAACCTCTGGAGAAAATGAACTGTTTTATGATAAGATAGGGTCAGCTTCTGCCAGACCTGCAACAAATCATCCAGGGACAAACACTGGAGAAGATATGAACCCTAAATGAACTTTCCTCCTGCCAACAGGAACCTGACTCATCACCGTTCCAGATCTCATGGCTTTATGGACTTATTTGTTGATCTGAAAACAAAGAACTGCATCTTTTATTTCCAGATCAAAAGGGGGGGGGGTGTTGTGCCATATGCCATGATCATACATTTTGGACTTTGGGAACCAGTGTCGATATTTCATCTTGACATGATGATGTGGAATCTCTGCTACAACCCCTCCACAGGCAAGTCACATTGGAAGTCACAGAGATGTGACCAACCACCACCCCCCTCTGTGAGGACAAAACAAAACCACAGAGCACACAAGACTCTCTCTCTTTTGCCTCTTTTTGCTCCTGGTCTCTTCAGCTCCTGCGCTCAAAGCCAAAGTCCAAAGTCAGAACCAAACTGCTGCAAACAGACCTTTTGCAACACATTTCTCTTGAGTTTCAGAACTTTTAGAGCCAAACTGGATGAGGACCAATGCCTGGGTGTGAGACTGAGGGGACCCCTGCTGTGAGACTGAGACAAAGAATCCCTGACTGCAGAGCTGCAACTGGATGAAACTCAAGCTTTCCAAATGGACATGAAAAAAGGTTTGCAGGTCTGGCATGATTAGAAACAGAACAAGCAATATGTCTTTTGATGATGCTAATCATATTGTGTGTTTACTGCTGAGTAAAGACAATGCTAATTGATGCTAAAGAATGGACTGCATGCTACGCTATGCTACAGGAATATGTGTTGAGCTGTTACTAAAGCTTAGACCAGCTTTATTCACTAAGGATTTAAACACTGATATAACATTAGTGTTCATGTGTTCCTCATATGCTCATTACATTTCCATTACCAAGTATGACCAAGAGTCATTTAGTGGAATCCTGATGTCTATTCGCTGCTAGCTATTTCAAAGAGGGTAAAGAATCATTTAACTAAAGGTTTTTGGTTCTTGATTAAGCAAATCATTTATTAAAACATTATTTGGCCAAATAATGTTTTATTCACCTCGTGGATTTGCTTTGTGAATTGGTCTGAAAACATTCCAATTTCTTTAAAATTAGTGAAAAGCTAATTTGATCATATTCCATATTCTTCCAGATAAACGTTGGTTTCAAACACAAAAATCCATCTTAAACTGTAATATGATTTTCAACCATTTTCCCCTTCCTCTTTGTACATAGTAGTTAGTTTAGTTTAGTGGAGTTTCACTGGTTTTAGTTAAGAGTGTTAAACTGAAATATGTTTGACTTGGGGCTGAATGATTTTTGTTAATAAACTCTTTATTTTGAACAGAAGTTGTGGTGAATTTATTCCATGTATGTGCAGAAATAACTGTTTGACCATGATTAGTGCTCGAATCACTCTTTCATCTATTGTTCTAACACACAGTTAGTAGGACTGTGTGTCATAAACAGTATATAACAGCTGAAATAATATCTGATTGAATAAGATATTTTACCATCCCTACAGGGTAGGGCAATAAGCATCTTAAAGTATCAGAAACATAAATTTCCAGCGGGCTGGGAATAGAAAAGAACATAAAATTCCAACATTTATTGATTGCTGGGCCCATTGAATGTAACACAATTAAATGTATAAATAGTTGTTACTGTTGGACATTTTTATAGAGGTTGGACTTTACATAATACAATAAATACCAATATTTTCTTTATCTGTTAAAAAAAAAAGAAACCCGTCAATCACAGATAAATGTCATCCTGCACAAAATGTTCCCAAAGGTTTTTACATGTGGAGAAAAATCTTAAAGTTGTTTGTATAGAGGCAGTATTATCATCCCAAATCCCAGCATTTTTATTTCCATATACACAGGCAGTGACAGACAGAGGCTTGTCATTTGTTTAACACTAACTCTCCCTCTCTTTATCTAAATATATGTTTTAGAAAGCATCACACAAACTAGTTTTTCTTTTTTTAAAAAGGAATCAGATAATTTTGTTCGTTTTTGGTTCAAATAACATAAGAACGTTTTTCTACAGTTATCTGTTTTTCAAGTAAATAATAATAATTAAAAAGCTGTTTATACTCCTGCAGCTTTTCTACTCACATCTGACAATAAAGATTGCCATAAAGCATCATGTATAACAATGAGCTTGTTGTCTCACTGTGGGATGATCCAGTAGATAATAAAGTGGTTGTTTGATAATTTTTGTATTTTATTTTATTTTTTTTGGGGGGGGGGGGGGGGGGGGGGGCTTTAGCAGTGACTTAAATGTAAATCTTCCCCTACTTGAGGTAACATTACATGTAAAACTGACAAGTCCTTAAAAAGAAATGCTGAGCAGCAGCAGTGAGATCAATAAGTCTTTGAGTGTTAAAGTAAAAATAAAAAAGATGAACTGGAAGAACTCGAAACCTGCAGAGATCAAAGAGGCTCTTTCCATGTAAAAGATCTAAAAGAGGACTCTTCTGCCCCTCTGTCGGTCAGCATCGTCCAGGTACTCGGTGGTTTGCAATAAAAAGACACTGAGAGCCTCAATCCCACTCTTCAGTCTCCTCTCCACTGAAAACATTTTCCTGCAGATAAAAAAAAACCATGCATGAGCTGAGAGACCAGATCATACAGTCAGATTTAATCAAAGTTTTCTAAGGAAAACGAGTTGATTGCATCGACTCATTGACTCAAATACAATCCCTCACACTAAGCATGCTTGTAGCGACAGTGGAGAGGAAAAACTCCCTTTTAACAGGAAGAAACCTCCAGCAGAACCAGGCTCAGTGTGAGCGGCCATCTGCTGAGGCCGACTGGGGTTCAAGAGACAGAAGACTATTAGTCTGTTGTGGAGAGTGTGATCTCACTCTCCATCATCTGCTGGGGAAACAGCATCACAGATAGACGATGCATCGGCCAGCTGATGTTAGCTTCTTGGTCCTGTATCCGTCTCAGTTTATACATGTATTCGTTGGCCGATTCATTGGTGCATTTAGTAGCTATGCCTGGAAATTGAGTGAAGCGAACACATTCTCGCTCCCAGCATCTGCTGTTCATTTTTTTATTTTTTTTTATTTCTTAATGATATTCAGTTTTTGTTTAACACCAGCACTCCAAGAGTTCGGATACTACTAGAACTCCCACTGGCCGTCGATTTTACGGGTGACATTTTTCCCAACGGAATGAATGTATGGTGATGATGTCATCAACTGAAATGGTTCTAATACGTCATATAGTAATAATACATTTTATTTTAAAGGCGCCTTTCTGGACACTCAAGGTCACCGTATAAAAGATAAGAACACAATGGCAGAAACAAAGTCAAAGCACAGAATAAAACCATTTAGAAAATCTAAAGGCTGTCTGTGTGTTTCCTGGATGGGGCCGCCTGTGCAGCTGGCTACGGTTTCCTTTTGTATGTCTTCATATTTTTGTACATATGCTTCTGTCTCCTTGAACCCCAGTCGGCCTCAGCAGATGGCCGCTCACACTGAGCATGGTTCTGCTGGAGGTTTCTTCCTGTTAAAAGGGAGTTTTTCCTCTCCACTGTCGCTACAAACATGATTGGTGTGAGGTATTGCCTTCGAGGACATGAGTCGATGCAATCATCTGGTTTTCATGAGACAGAAACTTTGAAACAAATTGACTGGATGATCTGGTGAAATGTAAAGTGCCTTGAGATTAAATGTGCTGTGAATTTATATAAATAAACTGAATTGAATTGAATAGGTTCATTGATAAACAGTATGTTCTAACACATGGTGTACATTGATTTATTGTTTCATTCATTCTGAAGGTGTCCCGGTGTGCCACCATCAATTACATGTAGCAGAAACCCTGAAATATTTAGTAAGCAGGTCTCTTTTTAATTATGTAGGCCAAAGCTGAAGTGAAACATGATTTTAGGGGACCACACCATACCCCCCAAACACCAGAAGTCATTTAGACGTTGGTTTTTATGGCCAAATCTGGTTGATCCGACACTGAGTGAAAATTTGAATTGAAAAGACGACATGATTTACATCCAAACGTCTACAATTGGTTGGAAAGTGAAGGGTAAAAAGCCTTTTTTATAGGTCATTGAAAAGACCACAAAAACTGGGTTTCTAATGTCTTTTCAATGTCTTTTATTGGACTAAAATGGGTCAAAATCAGACGAACCCACCCAATTTTTGGACTAAATCCAGACTATGACCGACCAGCCAGATGTAGCCTAAAAACCAACGTCTAAATGACGTCTGGTGTTTGAAGGGTTCACTTTTCAACCAAAGGTAGATGTTTGGACCTGCCCTCTTCTCAAAATCTTTCCAACCAATTTTTGCTCAGTGGGTATGCCACATTGCTGAATGCTACAGTGCTAATAAATCAATTAATAATCTTATGACATAAAGGGGAGTTTGGCTCGTTGAACTGAATTAGTAAAATAAACTTTTTGTTCAGCCAGACCAACTATTCCCTCTAACGACCCCCTTTCAGAGACATACACAGGTATTGGGTATTGCTGGCTAACAAAGAACCCAAACGTCCCCCATTCCTAAGAGGTGGACCCGTTTATCTATTTCCATTCAGTATGCATTCAAAGCCAAAACAAGGCTTTGTTTTTGGTCCACTCTATAAAGCCTCGAACTCAACACTATTTCTGACATTTTGAATTGAAAAAGCTTCCAGGATGTGAAGCGAAACGTCTTCAATCTTGGAAACAAAGTCCAGGGGATTCTTTTTTTGACTTTTTGGGGAAAATAAACTTTTTGTTCATGTCATGATCTTGGCGCTGATGGTTTGGTTTTTCCTTTGCTTCTTGCTCCCCTGTCTAATTGGTTCTGCGGCTGATTATGGCCGATCATTTCCACCTGGTTCCTCTGCTATTTAGGTTGTGTTCGCCTTCTATCAGCGCCAGGTTACTCGAGTGTTTTGGTGAGGCGTTTTCTAGCAATCTTTAGTCTGTTCTGTTTTCCTGATTATGACCAGTTTCTGCCCTGAGGATCTCGAGTTTTGCCTTGCCCCTGTCTGCTCTGCTTGTCTGATCTGATCCTGGATTCAACTTCAGCTTCTGAACCTGGAACTGTCTTCTGACGTCGGCCTTGGATTTCCTTTCTGGACTCGGTTTCTGCTCGGCGTTGGCTGGCGCCCGCTCCACTCGCTCTCTAGGAACTTTGGGGGCGTCGCCCGCCGCAACTGCGGTCAAACCTCCCTCCTGGATTCAGCTGTGTTCTCCGCGAACGGACTGAACTTTGAATCAGGTCAGTGACTTAGCTCCAAGTCGTATTCAGCTCTACATCCAGTCACTGACCTGTATTCTCCTATCTCTGCAGAGACGAGTAGCCCCGCGCTCCTGTTTGTTAGAATAAACATTTTGAACTTTCCCACAGCCTGCCTCGCCTCGAATTCTGGGTCCAACTTCCTGAGATCATTACAGTTCCTGTTTTGACCATCTGAGATGCGTCTTTATCGGGATCACTTACCCAACCTCCATGACTCTTGACCCAGGGGACGAAGGTGTTCATGTAGCGTTCTGCGTTTTCCCTCATCCGCTGCGTCCCTGTGGCTGTCATTATCCGCCGGGACATATCCATAGAGATAGCTATCCGTTGTAATGTTGGACTGGCAGCCGGTTTTAAGGGGGGGGCCTGAGTGACCTGACTTATGCCAAAGAAGTCTAGAATGTTCTAAAAGGATCTGTAGGACATACGGTTTAATTTGTTGCACAGCAGCGAGTCCTCCTGGATCTGTCAGAGGAAATTTAGCAAACGTTGCTGTTTTCAAATGCTCATAAGATTACAGCAGTAGTCATTATTAGGTTAAACTTACCCTAGTGTCTATAGCATCTCCTTCTGAACACAGCAGCTTCACCAGATCATTCACCACTTCATCATTATCAGTCACTGAAAAAATATGGTAGCAATTATTCAGTTCCCCAACTGGATCTTCCACATCTTTGTGTATACAAGAAACCATTCAGGCCAACTGAAAATAGAACTGTCATCCCCAATGACAAATGATTAAAAAAAATGCATTGCTTACACTCAGTAAAAAAGATTTTATCTTAAAGGTCTTTTATACAACTGGAATCAAACTGAAATGTATGTATTGAATTGGATGATCCGTTTTAAAAAGGCAATTCAGTCAATGACTCCATATATACATGGTACATTAAACTCAACTTAATCAGTGAGATGAATGTACTTATTTTTGATCCGTGATTAAAAAAATAGGAATGTGTGAGTACCTGTCAAGGTCGGCAATGTTGAACTTGGCGTCGACTTGGTGGAGCTCTTTGCAATGTTTTCCAGCTTCTCAGCAAGCTCTTCATAGAAGGTAGGAGGATGGTCTATTTGACGAACAACCACAGAAACATCGCAGATGAAAATAGTCTGATAATATGCAGAAGAATTATCATGGTTATGTTTTGGTGCATTATTGTTTTTGTTTATTTTAGTGGTGGGAGTTGATTACAGGGCCTGCAATTAATTACATTTTAATCACAAACTATATATTAAGAAAATTAATAACCGTTTCACTTCAAAAATGTAATATAAATGTTCTGTTTTTAATACATTATTTAGGTTACTCACCTAAATACCTCTGATATTTTAAGCAGCTTCTTTGTGTGTGAATAGTGCATGAATATTAATTATTACCTTTCACAAATAAATAAAGATTGATTAACTCTAAATTTATAGATTTACGGAAAGTTTACTATTGAACATGCAACATTTACTGCATCTAAAACCCTAAGGCGACTTTTTTTTACCTTAAACAACCTACTAAGACAAACAATCAATTTTATCAGACTCCTTTACTTTTTCAGATGTGGTCTTGCTTACATTGGCTGATCCAATGTGTTCAGGCTGCATCCGTGGACATGTGGCTGCATCTGACATCAGGGTTGTGAGTGTTGCTCACAGTATTGTAGAGTCTTGTTGTTAGGAATCCAGTTTGTGTGGGTTGTGCTTTTGTTTGTCTTCCCTCCCCCACCAGGCGGGGCCTGGTTCTGGTTGGCCTCCTAACACACCTGCGGATGGTTACCATATTTAGCGGAGGACTCTTAAGCTGCTGACTGCCACTACCTCGACACCAGAGTGTTTGCCAGTTTTGGGTACTCTAGCCAAGCTGAGTTTTACTGAGTCAAACTGAGTTTTTATCAACCTGAGTTTAACCTTGTTGTTTTGTCTTTGCCTCTAGGCAGGAAGTCATCCTGCAAACTGGATGTTTTGGACCTTCTCCCCCCTGGAAGGATTCTCTGAGCACCAAACTGAGCTGAGGATTCAAGCTTGTGGTTTGGATCTACTTTTGCCTAAAGGGTTCTTTGGACCTGAGTGAAGTTGGCCACCCCACCTTCTTCAAATCAGACAAAATTAATGTCAAACGTTTGTGCTCCGTTTGTGCTGGTTTGTGCAGCAAAAATTTTCGTTTGTGCTGCTTTGGATTTGAAGATATTAATGAATATGTAAAGGTCAAAAGGTCAACCAGCCCCCCCAATTTTTTCAAATTAGACAAAATTGGTGTCAAATGTTTGTGCTGGTTTGTGCAGCAAAAATTTTCGTTTGTGCTGCTATCGTTTTAAAGATATAAAGAAATATTTCTAGAGGTCATCAAAGGTCAAACAGCCCCCCCACCTTATTCAAATCAGACGAAATAGGTGTCAATTAACTCAGCTCCGTTTGTGCTGGTTTGTGCAGCAAAAATTTTCGCTTGTGCTGCTTTGGATTTGAAGATTTGAAGAAAGTGGGGGGGGCTGGTTGACCATTGATGACCTCTAGAAACATCTCTTTATATCTTTAAAATGAAAGCGGCACAAACGACAATTTTTGCTGCACATACCAGCACAAACGTAGCAAAAACGTTTGACACTAATTTTGTCTGATTTGAATAAGGTGGGGGGGCCAACTTCACTCAGGTCCTTGACCATATTCACTGCTGAACAAGGAAGGTGCTTAAGAATTATATAGAACTGTGAGTCTTTGTTTCTACTTTCACAGTAAGTAACAAAGTAGCAGTTTTGCTACTCTTAGTTGTGTCAGATTTGGTGGAATTGTGTAGAGGCTCCAAATGCAGAGACAGAAGCAGAGATTGTTTCTTTTAGATTTAATAATAGAATATAATAATAATAAAATAGAATTCAACTTTAATGTCATTACGCAGTCACAAGTACAAAGCAATAAAAATGAACTCTTTGCATTTAACCAATTCCCTTGGGGAGCAGTGGGCTGCCATTGTGTGGCGCCCAAGAATCCAAAGTGGCAGTCTGTGGGAGTGGGGCTTAAACTCTGGGATCCAAGCTCCATGCTCTAACCATGGAGCTTGGATCCCAGCTTGGGCCACCACTCGCCCAATAATTCAGACTGAACATGTAGGGAACCTAAGCCAGGCATACACTGTGGCCTGACGCTCTTATGCGAACTACCTGTTCACACTGTACGTCTAAAAACGACACGTCGGCCTAAGCGCCAAGAGATGGAGCTGGTCGGATTCCTTCAGATTCTGGAAGAAGAAGAACTCCTTGTTTGCACATCCGCAGTGTTTGAAGTTCTGGGAAATTGGATCATAGCTCTGCTTCAACAGCAGATTGAATTTCAAACACGTTTGATTTTCTCCCAACCTTATGATTCCTGATCATGAGGTGGTCGTGAGAGGCTGAACCCCCCCCCCCCCAATAAAGGATCAGGATCAAACTCTGCCCGATCTAAAAAATTCTCGCACAACTGGAGAATCGGCCCAAAAAGAGCTAGAAATCGTACAGTATATGTCTGGCTTTAGGAACAGAAACAAGGAGACACTTGGGAGGAACACAGATAGCAATGTAGGGAATCCAGCAAACAGGAACTGAACTGTAGGTGTATATATGGGAGAAAGAAACAATGATGAATGGGCTTATCAGCTGATGGGGAGCAGGTGTGGACAGGAGCAAACAAAAGGAGCTATGGAGAAAGAAAAGGGGCACTAGGGGGCAACAAAGGATAACCAGAGAAAACAACTGGATCCTACTGTAACTAGGACAGAACTTAAATGAAGCTAAAGTTAAATAAAAGTAATGACTACAACTAAAACTAGAACAAAGAATAAATAATACCAAAATGCTGAAAAGAGAGAACTGAAAGGAATAACAGGGGAGAGTAAAACTAAGAATTCAAAAATCATAGAAATCTTGAAAAACATAGAATAACATGAAAGAAAGCACAACTAAGAATCCAAAAAGAAAACTAAAACAAAACCAAAGAATCCAGATAGGACAGAACAAATGACATGAGTCAAATTGTGGGAGACTCTACCCACCTCTGATGGTTCGGTTTGGTGGTAATTCATTTGAAAATATGAATTCTGCAAGCTAATGGAGCATCAGCTTCAGTGATGGCCAAAAAACGATGGAACTGCCTTCTCTGACCCGTGCCTCTCCTCCTCTTGGCAGATTTTGGCCCTAGTGTTGTCCATGCAGATGTATTGTCAAATTCTTCATGCTGAGAAGAACATGGACTGACAGCGGGTTTCCGGCTAACATGCACCAGAGTCTTAAACGCTGAGGGGGAAACCTGCAGCCACTATACAATTCAATTCAGTTTATTTATATAGCGCCAAATTCACAACACATGTCATCTCAAGGCACTTTACAGTTCAACCAGATCATACAGTCAAATTGATACAAAGTTTTATATCTAAGGAAAACCAGTTGATTGCATCGACTCATTGACTCAAATACAATCCCTCACACTTGTAGCGACAGTGGAGAGGAAAAACTCCCTTTTAACAGGAAGAAACCTCCAGCAGAACCAGGCTCAGTGTGAGCGGCCATCTGCCGAGGCCGACTGGGGTTCAAGGAGACAGAAGCAGAGACACAAAAAGCAGCTGTAAAAGGCGGCCCCGTCCAGGAAACACACAGCCCGGCAGACGAGCTCCGAGCCAGCTCCCATGCCAGAGGACCCAGTCACAGGACCACACTGGAAAACAGGCCGATCTCCAACATCTATAAACAAGGGTGTTGATGGAAACAGCACAGCTGATGTTTCTTTCCAGGATGACGTCACAGCCAAACAGGAACAGACGAGGCAAAGCTACTCTGAGGAAAAGCAGATAGAGCAGAACGTTAGAGATTGAACTAACAGATTCTGCAGAATAGGAGAACAGAGAGAGAATGAAGCAGAATGATGAAATGGGGGTCCCTATGTCCTCCAGCAGTCTCAGCCTATAGCAGCATAACTATAGAGATAGCTCAGGATAACCTGAGCCACTCTAACTATAAGCTTTATCAAAAAGGAAAGTTTTAAGCCTAGCCTTAAAAGTAGACAGGGTGTCTGCCTCACGGACTAAAACTGGTAGTTGGTTCCACAGGAGAGGAGCCTGATAACTAAAAGATCTGCCTCCCATTCTACTTTTAGAAATTCTAGGAACCACTAGTAAACCTGCAGATTGAGAGCGAAGTGCTCTGTCAGGAACATAAGGAACAATCAGATCTCTGATATCAGATGGAGCTTGGCCATTTAAGGCTTTATATGTGAGAAGGAGGATTTTAAATTCTATTCTGGATTTAACAGGAAGCCAATGAAGAGAAGCCAGGATAGGAGAGATAAGATCTCTCTTTTTAATTTTCATCAGAACTCTGGCTGCAGCATTTTGGATCAGCTGAAGGCTTTTAACTACAGTTTGTGGACTTCCTGATAGTAAAGAATTACAATAGTCCAGCCTTGAAGTAACAAATGCATGGACTAGTTTCTCAGCATCACCCCTGGACAGGAGATTTCTAATTTTTGCAATGTTCCTCAGATGAAAGAAGGAAATTCTAGAAACCTCTTTGATATGGGATTTAAATGACAGGTCCTGATCAAAAATAACACCAAGATTTTTTACTTTATTATCTGAAATCAGTTTAATCCCATCCAAATGAAGTGACTGGCTAATCAGCTTCTTTTTCAGAGACTCTGGTCCAAAGACTATAACTTCTGTTTTGTCTTCATTCAGAAGCAGAAAGTTAAGAGTCATCCAGGTTTTTATGTCTTCAAGACATGCCTGTAATCTATGTAATGGGTTAGCTTCATCTGGATTTATAGACAGATATAGCTGGGTATCATCAGCATAAAAGTGAAAATTAATCCCATGCTGTCTAATAATTCTACCAATTGGGAGCATGTATAAAGTAAAGAGAATTGGTCCTAGCACTGATCCCTGTGGTACTCCACAGGTAACCTTTGAGCGTGTTGAAGATCTATCATTAACATGAACAAACTGAATTCGATAAGATAGATAAGATTTAAACCAATCTAGTGCTGTTCCTTTAATTCCAACAAAATATTCATGTCTTTCTAAAAGAATATTATGGTCAACTGTATCAAATGCAGCACTAAGATCCAACAGGACGAGCACAGATACAAGTCCATTATCTGAGGCCATGAGAATATCATTAGTGACTTTCACCAGAGCTGTCTCAGTGCTATGATGAGCTCTAAGGCCAGACTGAAACTCTTCAAAAAGTTCATTATGGTGTAAGTGATCGCAAACTTGTTTGGCAACTACTTTCTCAAGAATTTTGGATAAGAAAGGAAGATTGGATATAGGTCTATAATTAACCAAGTCATCTGGGTCAAGAGACGGTTTCTTAAGCAGAGGTTTAATTACAGCAACCTTAAAAGCTTTAGGTACATATCCCTGTAACAGAGATAGATTAATCACATCTAAAATGGAGGAGGAGATCAAAGGGAATACCTCCTTAAATAACCTGGTTGGAACTGGATCTAACATACAAGTTGAAGGCTTAGATGAAGACAATAATTTTGCTAATTCAGAAAGTTCAACTGGATCAAAGCAGTCTAAACCCGGTTCAGATTCCATGACAACCTCAGGTACAATCGCGGATAGAGGAGTGCTTATGATCTTATTTTATATAAGATCAATCTTATTTATAAAGAATCCCATAAAATCATTGCTGCTAAGAGCAGGTGGGATGGACTGTTCAACAGAGCTATGGCTCTGGGTGAGTTTGGCAACTGTATTAAAAAGAAATCTAGGATTATTCTTATTCTTCTCTATTAATGAGGATAAGTATGCTGCTCTTGCTTTACAAAGGGTCCTCTTATAAAGCAGTAAACCATTTTCCAGACTAGGAAGGACTCCCGCAGGCCTGTGGAGCGATATTTTCTCTCCAGTTTCCTAGCATTTTGCTTCAAAGTATGCAGCTCTGCATTAAACCAAGGAGCAAGCTTTCTATTTTTAAAGGTTTTCATTTTCAAAGGAGCTGCGTTGTCTAAGGCAGTATGCAGAGAACTAGCAACCCCATCAACAAAATCATCAACCTGTGAAGGGGAATAAGCTATGCTTTTGCACTCTGCAGCACTGCTCAGCGACACAGAGGAGAGAGAAAGTGAAGCAGATTCTTTAAAATTTATAACTGCACTATCTGATAAAGATCTACTAAAATGTAACCTTCTTTTGGGGGAGGAGAACTCTGTTAAAGTAATCCTGAAGGTTATTAGAAAGGGGTCAGAGAGGACAGGGTTGTGAGGAAATACTGTTATTTCTTCACATTCTATGCCGTATGTCAGCACAAGATCGAAAGTATGAAGATGAGAATGTGTGGGACTATTCACATTTTGAACAAAGCCAATAGTGTATAAGATAGCATTAAAGGCTGCTCTTAAGCTATCGTCTTCAATGTCAGCATGGATGTTAAAATCTCCCACTATGATGACCCTGTCAGTATTTAATACCAAATCAGAAAGGAACTCTGAAAACTCATCTAAAAATTCAGAGTAAGGACCTGGTGGACGATACAAGTTACAAAAAGAAGAGGTTTTCTTGCCTTGAAATTTGGATCAGGGAAATTAAGGGTTAAATGTTCAAAAGAGTTGTAGGTATTGTCGGTGGAAATCTCCTCAGCGACTTAAAATTAAAGCTAAGTTTTGTAAAAATTCAAAGTCCTCAAAAGGCAGAAAAATTTGCAAACAATGATCCAAAAAATCAGGCAGAAGCAGCTGAAGTCCAGGTCCAATGCAATTTATTGCAACATACAAAGAATCACACACGAGTTGACCGCCGGCGTGCAACTGAACAAATGATGAAAAATGGCCCTCTTTTATACATTTCATGGGGCCTGTTAGCTCCTCCTACAGGCCCCCTCCTTTTTTCATTATTCTAGGTACTTTTTCTTCGGGTAAAACCAATTATTTTTATCTTACCGGTGGTAAATCCCTTTGACAGCATATTTTTTATATATTTAATCAACAGTCTTTGTTACAGGTTATAGTGACATTTCTTTGCAAATGATGATGACAATGATGGCATTTATTGCCATTAAATCAAAAACACATTAGTTCTTTAACTGTTAATCTTTCAAACCATGCTTTTATCCAAAGTAACTTATGAGTATAATAATTCTTTGTGAACAGCCTTACAGGTCATGATGACATTTGGTGCACTTAAATCAGAAACATATAACAACTTCAATTAATAATATGTCAAAACATATGTCAAAACCAAGCCTTCCTTCTAATGTGATCTATGATTTTAATATTACTTCAAACCAGGCCATCATAACCCTAGTGTTCCAAGTCCTAGTAAAACATCACCTTTTCTGTGACTATTACTGTACAGTGTGTTTAGAGGATGACAACACTATTTATCACAGTTGGTTTAGCTGAGTTCAGCTGAGCTGTGCAACCTTGACCTGTCAAATAACTCATTTTTATGAGGCCAGGTGCAGACTCATACACACACTGCTTCTCTATTTCTCCCTTTGGCCTACATAAATGTATTCATAAACACAACTCTTTTTAATCATTTAAAACTTTTAATTCTTGTTTTATTCTAATCATTTATGACAAATAATACACTACATTTCCCCCCTTTGATCCTAAAAAGGATCAACACAAAGTTACTATGCAGGTGATGATCCACAAACTACCATTATAGTGAAGTCTTAAAAAGTAACTGATGGTTATATATATATTGTGCACCCCAAACCAAAAGTGAGACTAAACACATACCCTATTGTGCTAGTGACTGTTATATAAAAATTTTAAGTGTGAGTACCTGGTAAAATGACAAAATACAAAAAGTAGAATGTAAAAATCAAGAACATCTCAAACTAAGAGGGATCCCCCTCTTGGCTCACTTGAGAGGATCTGCTCCTCGTTGCTTACTTTTTTTATAGAATGAGTTTTCTAATTCTGTTTTTTCAGCAGAGGAAAATTCCAATGCCCAAGCAGCATCTTGTGTTGCGAAGTCATCGCATCCCCCTCTGCATAGGTGTCAAGACACACATATGTCAAGACACCCATAAATAACCAAGAAAAGCCACATCATGCCTGGACTGAGGCAGGCGCGCACGTCATCTAATGGTCAATGACCGTCATTACAACCAACATAGGAGTGACCAAGAGGCACTCTCCTGCACAGTACGTGTACTGTCACATGTATTATACACAATGATGTTATCAATTATTTTAACACAGGTATTGATAATCAGCAATTAGCATTGTCCTTTATATGCAGTGTGGTGTTGTAGTTGAGATTAATAATAGTGCGGACCCTCGTTCGGGCCCCCATGGGGATAGGGAGCCATACGTCGTTGATCAGTGGTCAGTTGCAACAGCTGCCCTTGCAGGTTGATAATGGTCTGCCGTGCCTCTTGAAGTTGTTGTCTTAGCTCCACATTTTCTCGGGTCAAACGCTGATTCCCAACCTTGGCTTTGCGTTTGTACATGGTGCGGCGCAACAGTTCAAAGGGTCGACGTGAGTAGGCATGCACCAGACCCTTCATGAACTTGGAATAAACATCCGTGGGCATGGAAGTGATTTCAGGCTTAAGATCCTCGTCAGTTTTGTATAATTCCAAGGGATGAGCTAAGAACGTTGCAACATGGCTAGCTTCTGCAGGGGTAAGCACTATATCATCGGCCATGACAACAGGAGGTGGAGTGATAGGCCGCATGTCGTGCATGCTTGAAGTGGATGGCAGCTCCCGAAGCAAACTGAGGGGCGGTAGTGGTAGTAGATCCCCTGATTTGGCTGGGATGGTGCTTGGTTCGGTCTCGATGTCAATCTGTAGCTCCTCAGGCGATTCTGGATTGGACATTGGCCTCCCCGTAGGTGATGGTGGTCGCCAACCCGAAGGTGCAGTGCCTGGCCCCCCTGCCGGATCTTCTGGCTGCCTAGGGGGAACATAGGAGCCTGCGGCTATTTCTACGTGTGTGCCTACTGACGCCTGTGTATAATATCTTTCTTTATTCTTTTCTTGCCATTCCTCGGGGTAATAGCTTTCCTCATAAGATTTTTCCTCATGAGTTCTCTCCATTGTCAGTTAATCTGCATTCAGAGACATAATGGGGCATTTTAGGTATCATCTTGAGGCATATTTTCTTCTAAATGAATCTGCATGCAAAGTACTATATCTACGTAAATATGTATGTGAGTCATTGTTGTGCAATTTAGTATACATTTTGATTAGTAAAGAAAGGCACGTACCTGGTGGGGGTGGGAGGAGATCATGGCTATGTTCTACATTACTTGGTCCAATTGTATCTCTACGACTGGGAACTGTCCAGTTATACTTACAACAAGCTTTGAGACCAGTCCCCGCACAAGGGGTATGATGCAACAAATGACTACTAATATGATCAATATCACTGCTCCTAGAATCATCCCTGCTGCTTTAAGATACTTTCCCCATCCAAGCTTATTAAACCAGTCCCAGAATCCCTTCAATTGAGTGTTCCAATTAGACTGCAGTACATGTTCTTCCCTCATTCGTTTCATTTCTTGTAGGACTCCTGTGAGGCTACCGTTAACATCTGTGTGCATGGGAATTAAAGTACAACAATCTTCTCCTATATAATCACATATTCCTTGGTCCCCAGCCATGCGAGACTCTAACACGAACCTATGTTGTAGAACCATTAGTGACATTGCATGCAATTGATCCTTTACCAGATCCATACCTTTTATTGTAAAATTTATAAATCTTTGTTGATTATACCATAAGAGATTTACCCATCTACTATTGCGAGCTATATACTGCGCATTAACAATGGTTCCATAGATTGGTACTGAACCAGCCCCTCTCCCGCTTTTTATCCAATCACTCCCTATAGCAGCCTGTTCCTCAGGTACCCCATATGGGACCTGGTCCCAGGAGATATATACTTCATCTGAGGTCTTCCACTCATGTTTAACAGGAGCACTTCTCTTAATGCGGTCGGTTATTTCGTTAGATATTACATTACTGTCTATTGGGTTATTTACTATTAACTTTTGTTGTCCTGTCAGCATTACTGGTGCACAGATACCTTCCCACTGAGGGGGCAATGTGGCCAACATCTGTGTCTCATTGTGACACATCCAAAAAATGTCACCTAAAGGGACGGATCCCTTTGCCAGGCTCAGTATTCGGTATTGAGATACACTTGAAGGTTGGAACTCATAAATAACATGTCCCCCATCTGGTACTACCTGTTCACAGCGTATGGTAGCATTGGGGCTTGTTTTACAAAACTTAATGTGGTAGGTGAGGTTCCCATCTTTTGTTGGTGGGTACCACGTTCTGTGACTACATGTCACCAATCCATCCGTTGTCCACATTTGTCTAGAGGTTCTATTGGTCACCTCTTCTAATTCTTTCCCTCGGGCTATACAAAATGGAAAAATCAGTTCAGCTGGTTTTCGTACGACGGGTGGAAGGGAGAAAGTGCTCATTACATCATTGATTGAGGAGTTCAGTGCTCTGGGGCATATTGTGTGGTCTTCTGACAAGGATGAAAGACCTCCGGCCATCTGCATGGCACAATGAGCAAAGCACTCCGTTACATCTGGGCAGTCGCCTATTTTACTTCCAGGAATAATCTGAAGGGCTGGTAATTTTTTAACATTATAACAGGCTATACAATCATCTTTCGGGCGCTTTTTGGCTTTGAACATTGTCTGGACAGAGTACTGAATCCATTGTTGGAACATATTGGTTTCCCAGTGTGCAGTCTTTAATTTGTCTAGATCTCTTTTCTGTCTTCTGTTTATCAGTTGCACCACTTTATGTGCTCTTTTTACTGTCATTACTTGTCCTGTTAGTGTGTTTTGGCATATGTTTGTCCTGCATCTTACCTCAATGATCACCATCCCATCCCCACGGCAGTCCATGCTTCGTGGAATTCCAAGCCAATGTTTCCCCATTGACTTCCCTAAAATTTCTTCAGACATTACATAATCATATCCTTTGATTTGCACATGCATTAGTGATAAATCTTTTCCATCATTATTACTGATTACCCCTTGGTTAGTAGCTAGTGTTACCATTGCTAGTGCACATGTTTGTGTGTGACGCATTAAGTGTGTGTGTGCCGTGTTAGTAGTAACCTTAATCAGATCCCCCCTTGTTAACCCACAAAGGGTTAACACTACAAGAAGATTAGTCAGAGTCGGGAGAAGGCGCATCCGAGAGATGCCCAGACGGCGATGGGGTGGGCGGGACCGAGTCGATCGACGGCCCACCTGACGCGGAGGAGGAAGGGGAAAGGGAGGGGAAGAAAGGGGAAGGTACAGGTGAGGGATGTGAAGGGGACAGGACGCCACCAGCATCTGGTGGGTCAGAAGAAAGAAGTTGGTCCAGTGCCTGAACGAAGGATGGATCTGGGTCAGAACCAGAAGAAGTCTCAGTGGCAACAGGATCATCATCATTGCCACCAGAATCAGAAGGCGGATGGGAAGCATAAGAATGAACACTGTCATCCTCAGAGTCCCCTGGCATTGGTGATTGGCGGGCTGCCAAACGTGCCGAACGTCTTTGGACGCCGGACGTGGAGGGGAGTGGGTGCGCATCAGTGCCCAACACCGGTGCAACATCTTCAGTCTGTGAGCTAGTGGTGGGGTGCTGCGGAGGGAGACTTGTTGCTGCCCTGTCAGCATGCGCAGAGCCCGTCGGTCCTGGAGCAAGGCCAGGTGGGTCTGGAGGCCGATGCCTGGTGCAGTGGTTTTTATGAAACCAGAAGGGCTTACCTTCAACTTTCAAGGCAGTGGGAGTGGTAAGCACAACTTTAAACGGGCCTTCCCTACGAGGCTCGTTCCACTGACGTCTAAAGACGCGTATGAACACACTGTCACCAACTTGAACGTCCCTGACGTCCACAGGAATGTGTGTCTCGTCTCGGCTGTGAGCTGCTTTCACCTGTTGAAATATAAGCCTGTGAATGCGTGTTAAGGACCTGAGATAGTCCCCCATTTCACGTTCAAGCTGTGCCAAGGAGACCTCCTGCAGCAGGGGTCCACGAACCTGTGGGAGAGGCATTGGTCGACCTGTAAGCATTTCATGGGGGGTGAGATGGGTTATTCGGTTAGTTTGAGAACGCATTGCCATCAATGCAACAGGCAAGGCGTCCACCCAAGTCAAACGGTTGTTGCTGTCAGCTATTATCTTAGCTATCTTTGATTTCAGCACTCCGTTAGCTCGTTCCACGGATCCCTGTGACTGGGGATGATACACACAACCAAACTTCTGTGTTATGCACAACAGTTTAAACATTTGCTGGATCACCTGTGAAACAAAATGAGGTCCATTATCAGATGATATTGTATCAGGCATGCCAAATCTGGGAAAAACTTCTTTACACAAAAATCTTGCTGCTGCTCTGTGGTCATTCTTAGCAGTGGGGCATGCCTCCACCCATCTGCTAAACCTACAGACAACCACCAACATATATCTCTTTCCCTGAACCCGAGTTATCATGTCAACGTAATCCATCATCAGATGGCGGAACGGACCGTCTGGCATGGGAATATGTGCTAAGGGCTGTGTGAACATCTTACGCACATTATATTTAGGACAATGCGGACATAAGGCCAGTTCTCTGTCTACCATTGGTGTCATATAAGGTGACCACCAGACTGCCTGTAACTTTTGAACAACTTGGGCTCGTGAACAATGATCAGGGCCATGCATTATTTTAATCGCCGTTGGTAATAAAGACAAAGGTAATACAAAATGTCCTCGAGAACTACGCCACAACCCAGCGTGAGGGTGTGTTAGCCGAGCCGCCCCCCTTTGCACCCAGAGACGTTTTTCTGCTTCTGAGACGTTGTTTTGGGCTTCTATTAATGAGGCTAGATTAGTAATGGGTTCACACTCAGTTACATGAATCATTGGTCCCTGCACTGCTGATCCTGTGGCTTCTTTAGCTGCCTCATCTGCTAAGTTATTTCCTATGGCTATAGGTGTTTTTGCTGTTTGGTGGGCTGCACATTTTACAATAGCCAACGCAGATGGAAGTTGCATAGCTTTTATTAATTCCACAACAGCTTGCCCATGTGTTACTGGGGTGCCATCTGTTCTAAAAAACCCTCGTTGTTTCCAGATGCTAGCATTTATATGACATACCCCATAGCCATATGCACTGTCAGTATAGATTGTCACTCTTTTACCAGTAGCCAATTTACATGCTGCTGTTAATGCTTTTATCTCCGCCAATTGGGCAGAGCAAGGTTGATCTAGGTTCATTGATTGTACTTTGGTAAAGGTCCCATCAGGGTTAAGTTGGACTATTCCATATCCCGCTCTATTACCTGTCTCACCTCTGACACATGATCCGTCTACGAACAGTGTCAAATCAGATGGGATTGGATGATTGTATAAGTCCTCTCGTACCTTCATGAAGGTGTCCGTCTCCTGGAGACAATCATGGGGCTCACCTTCTGTGGGCAACACCATTCTTGTAGCTGGATTAATGGTGGTACAGCGTTGTATTGTTAAATCAGGTCCTGAAAGCAGAACTTCATAACCTGTTCGACGAGCTTGTGTTATCACAAAACGTGGACTGGTGAGCAGTGCATGTAATTGATGTGATGTGTACAAAATGATAGGGTGGCCCATAGTAATAACTGAGGCCTTTTTATATGCGAAGGCTGCTGCTGCCAAGCCCTGGTAGCAGGGAGGCAGACCCTCTTCGACACCATCTAATTTTGTGCTGTAATAAGAAATTGGCTGTTTACCTGTTGGGGTGTCTTGCATCAATACTGCACATGCATACCCTTGTCGCTCAGCCACATAGAGATGGAATGGTTTGCCATAATCTGGATTGGCCAGAGCAGGAGCAGTTTGGAGATCTTGTTTCAGCAGCTGGAACGCACCCTCTGCCTCATCTGTCCATTGCAATTGAGCCGACTGGTGTCCTTGACCTGCGGCTTTAATCAGTGCTCTCAGTGGAGCCGTTTTGATGGCATAATCACACACCCACGGTCTGCTGTAACCTGCCATGCCAAGGAAAGACAACATGTGACCAACAGTCCGAGGTTTGGGCATTTGAGTTATGGCTTCCAGTTGGGACGGTGCAATACACCTCTTGTCCCCACTGAGTTGCCTGCCGAGATACTCCACTGTTTGCTGGCAGAATTGCAATTTTTGTTTACTTACTTTATGTCCTCCTTCTGCCAAAGCAGTCAACACTGTAATGGAGTCTCTTTCACACTGCTCTTTGGAAGCAGAACAAATCAAAATGTCATCAACATACATCAACATTGTAGATGGTATATCAAGGTGATTTAAGTCATTTGCCAGTACTCGATTGAAAATTGATGGTGAGTGTACAAAACCCTGTGGTAATCGTGAATAAGTATATTGTTGGCCTTTATAGGTGAATGCAAACAAATACTGAGAATCTGGATGGACCGGTACACTGAAAAATGCTGAGCACAGATCTATCACAGTAAACCATTTGGTACCTGGGGGTATATTACTCAGTAATGTGTGCGGGTCTGGTACCACTGGTATTTCTTCTGCTACAATAGCATTAATTAATCTTAGATCGTGGACTAGTCTGTAGTCATTACTGTTGGGTTTTCTGATGGGAAAAATTGGTGTGTTACAGGGACTTGCTGTTGGTTTAAGAACTCCTGCTGTTTCTAATCCTGTAATAATAGGCTGTATTCCTTCTACTGCTTCTCTTTTAAGTGGGTATTGTCTTTGGAAGGGCAATTTAGCATTTGGTTTGATGGTGAATTTGATGGGGTCTGCTGATTTCACTAATCCTACATCTGTTTTACTTTTAGACCATACTTGCTCTGGGACCTGTTCTAATAGGGATTCATGTTCTGCTGCCACTGCCATTTGTTTTTTCCCAGGAACTTTAATGTGTTCTGCTATGGCTTCATCAGCTTGTGAGAATGAGATTTTGAAGAACAGTCCATCTTTGGATAACTTAATGCAGTCCCATGCTGTGTTGACCCATTCAGTGACTTGCTTGGCTTCTTGAACCATGGGTCCTAGATCATGTGACTCATACTCGTCTGCAATCAGTAACGTGACATGTGGGGCTGAGTTGGTAACTTGGAACCATTCTGCTACATCTTTATCAGGAAATGTGACAACAGCTGCAGCTCCTTGTGGTCCAACCACTATGTCAGCATATTGGATGACAGTTGTTTTGTTGTTAATTTCTTCATCCCAGCTTTTCTCGTAGTCTTCATGTGTTTTGCCTTTGTCATAAAACATGGTACAATGGAGAGGGAGAAAGGGTTCTTTGGAATTCTCGTAGTGATTCATTATCAGGGGTCTCCATGTTTCCCACTCTAGTTGGAGGAAGGAAGTTGGGGATGTGAGTTTCAGCCAAAATACTTGGTCTTCTGGTTCATGACTTGTTGTCTGTGGGGTCTTTTGTAGACCCAGTGGCATCATGTAGGCTTCATTGTCGTCTATTGCTTCAAAAGAAATTCCATTTGGGGTACATTTGATTTTAGCATTGAGCTGGCACAGCACATCTCTACCCAGCAGATTTATGGGCGTATCTTCTGAGTAAAGCAGTGGTGCACACACAGTCTTTTCACCTATGATCATGGGAACTGGCTCAGTCATGGGTATTATTTGGGTTTTCCCAGAGAAACCTACTGTACGAATCTTTGATGCTGAGAGAGGCAGGCCAATTCCACTTTTTCCTATACAGGAGTATGCCGCTCCTGTATCAATCATGAAGCGATGATGGCTGTCATATATAGTGACATCAATGGTGGGTTCTGTTTGTGGACGTTGGGTTAATATAGGTAGAATGGCCTCTCCATCAGGTTTCTCTGGGCACCCCTATAGCCAGTATATGTCTTGTCCCGTTCCATAGGTGGCTGGTCCAGCAGTAGGGGGCTGAGGTCCCATCCATGGGTTAGTGGGGCAATCTCTTTGCATGTGTCCAACTTGTCCACATCCCCAGCATTGCAGTCTCCCACGCTGTTGTCCCATGTCTGGACCTGCTTGAGGCATCTGCTGGTATTGGCCTTGAGGGGGCCTTCTTGGGGCTCCTTGTGGTCCCCTCCATCTTCCCCTCATGGGTGGCCCCCCTCGTCCTCTTCCAAACGTTGCTTGTTGGGGACCTCCTCCTTGGTTTAGATGCACATGAATAGGAGGAACTGGTTGAGGTTGGGTCTGCTGTGGCTGGGCTCCTCCCACAGGTGGTGCTGCTGAATATTGCATTTGCTGTGTGGGCGGAGGGATGACAGGAGACACCACTGGTGCTTGTACCACTGCCTCCCCTGTTGGTGTACTCTCAGTTGAGGGTGTGGCTGCCACAGTCAGTGCTGCTTGGTGTTTGGGTTTCTCTTTTTCCTTTTTTGCCTTGGACAATTCTCCGATCTGCAGCTGGGTTAACTTGGTGGCCAGCATCTTGCTCTGGTCCTCAAAGGCCCGTTTTCGGCCCGATGCATGTTTACATAGTGGATAACATGCTCAGAGAACAGAGGCCACTCCATCTTCATGAGTCCCACAACTCCATCCAGTTTGGCTTGTACTTCTTTGGGCATAGCCTCTCTGATGTAGGTTCTGAACAAGGGGCCAGATGTTTTCAGTTCACTCCCATCACTTCCAGTCTCTGTTTTCCATTTCTGTTGGAACCTGTGCAGAAACTGGGCGGGGCTTTCATCATCCCTTAGGCATTCTTGTCTCAGCTTAGTTGGGTCACTGCAGGTGGGGAATTTATTCCTCAAGGCTGCCCACACCTCAGGTCTTATTTTGTTAAATGGTATCTTGTCATACTGGTGTGAGGTCATGACCCTTGGAAGCTTGGCTTCGTCAAACACCTCTCTGGCTGCTGAGTGTCCTGCTGTCTTAATCAGCAGTGCCTTGATGTCTCCAGCTGCCAGATTGATGCCTCCAGTGATTTCTTCCAGCTTTTCTATCCATCTGTCAGCACCATCTGCCAATGGGGTCAGCCTTCCAGCAAGTGTGATCATGTCCATAAATGACCATGGCACATATCTGTCTTCTTGAGGTCCTTTAGACAGCAGGGGAGCCATATAGGCCTCTTTTTGGTCTGACTCTGTCTTCTGCTGTCGTGCTTGGTACCTGGTCATCATTGAGTGAGGGCCGCTTTTTTCTACTTGCAGGTCCACTTCACATTCAGCTGTGAGTGGCTCCCGTCCTTTGGTCGCTGGTCTGTCTTTCTCCTTTAACCCCTTATGGCATGGGTCTGTTGACAGTGGCATGTCTGAGCCTTCCTCTTCCATTCCATCATGCAACCAGTCGGTCTCCTCACTCTCTATGAAGACTTCCTCCTCGCTTCTTCTCTCCTCTCCCTCTTTTATTTTAGCTTCTTCAATCAAGGCCTTAGTCCATGGATTTGCCTGATCTGGGGCGTCATTTCGGGCCTGTAGTATGAGCTGCTCTGTTTCCATCCTTTTCTGTTTTTCTAATACTTCATCAAATTTCTTCAATTTTTCTTTTAAATGCTTTAGTCGTTTCATTTGTACTTCTTTTTCCAATTTTTCCTCCTTCGCTATGAGTTTTACATATTCTTTCGTCAGCTCCCCCACCTCCTGGTTTATTTGTTCCATTAGTTCTGGCGATTCATCCAAGACTAGCTTGGTCACGGGCTCTGAGTGTTTTGCTGATTTTTTCATCGATGACTTGGTCCTGGGTTCTGAGTGGCTTATGGGGCCTCTTTGATATGGTGAATGCCTGCGACGTACTGGGGGTAGGGAACGACTATGGGGAGCTTTTCTCCTTACTTCTGGGGTTCTCTCCCAATCGTCTTCTCCATCACGGTATTTACACTCTGTCTGTGGTGTGTTGCTTATTTCTTCTTCTGTTATTTCTATTTCTTCCTCTTCTTCTTCTAATACTAATTTAAGTTGTCCAGTAATCTTTCCCTTGCTCCCTGATTCTACTACTACTGGGTACTGGCCTGCTATGCTAGGGCGATAGGGTGGTGGCTTATGATCAGTGTAGTCAGGGGCTGTTGGGCTCTTTTGATGTTCAACTTTAAAATATCTCAGGATATCTCTCTGTTCAGCATGTTTCTGTTTTTTATGCAAGTGCACCCGGTCACGCCTTTTTTCTTTATTTCTTAATCGTTCTTCAACCTCGTCACAGCATGAAGGATCAAAGCTGCCTTCTTTAGGCCAACGATTTTTTCCAGATGTCATCTTATGCCATTCTGTCATGCATTTTTGAATTTTGCGCTTATTGGAGGGGTGTGTCATTATTACCAGTTTGGCAGGCGTTAATCCCTCGGTCTGTTTGCTCACATTAGCTCCCATGGCAATCAGCAATCACTCAACCTTCAGGGTCTGTGCTTATTTACTTATCCTTTATAGTCTTTGATTAATTTTTATGTAACTGGTTCTGCTCTTTCCAATACAGATCGTGTTTTCTTAATTTTTAGATTCCCACAATTTGAATTAGGATCTTCAAAAGAACAGATTTAACAATATTATTTTGCACTTTCACTAATTATTAATACCTTATAATTTATTTTATATTAATACAATAACTTGTAATGATATATGTTTATAATATTTTATCTTATAATGTTTGCAACCTTTGTCAATCTTATTTTGGGACTTTGTTATTTTATTTTATTCTCTTAATTCTGTGTTTTCCAATTACCAATTCTGTTTTCCAATCCTTATTTAATTTTCAGGTTATTCTTTTTCAATTATACTTAGTAATTAATTATTTTCTATCAATTTATTATTATACTTTAAGTTTTATCAATATTATAATTTTTTATTATTATTATTATCTTTACTTACCCCTTATTCCCCCTTAGTTACTTAACTCTTCCACTCTTCTCTCTAACAAAGACACACAAGACACGTTAACCAAGACACACGAAGCAAATAATAATTATATATATATATATATATATACATACATATATCTACAGTGCACTTTTTACTCTTCCTCACTGTCCCCTACAGTGGCATACGCGTTTCCCAGCTTTTCCGGACCCACTCAGATAACTGAAAATAGGTAACGTTCCCGGTAGAGCGGTACTATTTCTCCGATTATCGCCTAATCGGTGATACTCTGGCTATCCCTTAGCCTGGCTATCGCTTAGCCTCTTAATATCTTAACACAATACTTAATGCAACACAATTCTGGCTATCGCTTAGCCCTTCAATACCCAATTCAATATAAGCTGGTTCATGGAGCACGCTGACTATCTTAGTCAACAATACCCTCACGTAACACACGTACTTTTATGTCCCGGATGTATGGCTCCCACAAGCTACGTCAAACGCTTTGACCACTCTGTCCCTTTACCAATCATCCGTTCAGGACATCACGTGTTAAGCTTAACTTATTCACAAAATAATTCAAACACAAAGCAGTTTAAATGCAGAATAATACAAACATTAATAACACTTAAACCATTAATAACACTTAAGCCATGCATTCACATATACTCATACATACCTGGACCCTTCCTTAGCTTAATCTGCCTTTATATATTCTTATATAAATTCTTATCAAATTTGGAAATTACTTTATTAAATTTGGAAAACTAGGTTCTTTTAGAAAAGCTTTGTGACGCCTGACACCCACAAGCAGTTGCCGGAGGCTGGTTCCCCACTAATTTAGAATATTATAACAAATTAGCTCACCTGTAACTGGTGAATTTCTGGGCCCGTTTGGGGGTTCCACGCCTTCCAGCTGGTGCCTGCAGATCGTCCGACGTCCCCTTTTGCTTTTCTCCTGGCTGGCTCGCCAATAATGTCGGTGGAAATCTCCTCAGCGACTTAAAATTAAAGCTAAGTTTTGTAAAAATTCAAAGTCCTCAAAAGGCAGAAAAATTTGCAAACAATGATCCAAAAAATCAGGCAGAAGCAGCTGAAGTCCAGGTCCAATGCAATTTATTGCAACATACAAAGAATCACACACGAGTTGACCGCCGGCGTGCAACTGAACAAATGATGAAAAATGGCCCTCTTTTATACATTTCATGGGGCCTGTTAGCTCCTCCTACAGGCCCCCTCCTTTTTTCATTATTCTAGGTACTTTTTCTTCGGGTAAAACCAATTATTTTTATCTTACCGGTGGTAAATCCCTTTGACAGCATATTTTTTATATATTTAATCAACAGTCTTTGTTACAGGTTATAGTGACATTTCTTTGCAAATGATGATGACAATGATGGCATTTATTGCCATTAAATCAAAAACACATTAGTTCTTTAACTGTTAATCTTTCAAACCATGCTTTTATCCAAAGTAACTTATGAGTATAATAATTCTTTGTGAACAGCCTTACAGGTCATGATGACATTTGGTGCACTTAAATCAGAAACATATAACAACTTCAATTAATAATATGTCAAAACATATGTCAAAACCAAGCCTTCCTTCTAATGTGATCTATGATTTTAATATTACTTCAAACCAGGCCATCATAACCCTAGTGTTCCAAGTCCTAGTAAAACATCACCTTTTCTGTGACTATTACTGTACAGTGTGTTTAGAGGATGACAACACTATTTATCACAGTTGGTTTAGCTGAGTTCAGCTGAGCTGTGCAACCTTGACCTGTCAAATAACTCATTTTTATGAGGCCAGGTGCAGACTCATACACACACTGCTTCTCTATTTCTCCCTTTGGCCTACATAAATGTATTCATAAACACAACTCTTTTTAATCATTTAAAACTTTTAATTCTTGTTTTATTCTAATCATTTATGACAAATAATACACTACAGTATTAACTGTTTTGGGAGTAATCAGTAAGTCAGACTGGAAGATTGTTGCTACTCCTCCTCCTCGCCCAGAACTTCTGGGTATGTGAAAATTTAAATAGCTTGAAGGAGTTGCCCCATTTATGCTCACATAATCCTCTTCCTGCAGCCAGGTTTCTGTAAGGCAACACAAGTCAATGTGATTATCACAAATCAAGTCATTAACTAGCAGACTTTTAGAGGAAAGAGATCTTATGTTAAACAGACCGCATTTAATTGTTTTAACTTCTCAGTGGGTGTGTCACTGAGTGGGGAAAACCGGTTAGAAACGTGAACGGGTTGGTGGTGACCAGTGGGCAGAGATCCACGACTACGCTTTCTGCGTACAGATACCCAATCGCCTGGCTGCTCAGGCACTTTTGGAGGACAGCTACGTGGGGGGCCTACTTTAACTCCTGGATGTTCAACAGCCTGAAGCCTGGATTCTAACTCTGACACCCTCGCCTCCAAAGCTACAAAAATACTACACTTATTACACATCCCATTATCACTAAAGGAGGCAGAGGAATAACTGAACATCTGACACAGAGAGCAGGAGAGAGGAGAGGAAGAAGGAAGAGTTGGAAAAGTGTCAAGGGAGGGAGAGAGAGAAGCCATAGCAATGCCAAGCTAGCGATAGCCTAGGCTAGCTACTCCTTGCTATCAGAAATAAAACCGTGTGAAACTGACAAGTGCTAAGTAGAAAAGTGCAGCAAAAGGTGCTATGTTTTAAAGTAGTCAGTTAGAGTTACTTAGATACAGAGATATAAAAGAGAAAATAACTTAACTTCAGATGGAGTTCCTCTGGACAGCTGCAACAGCTGCACACTCTGTTAATCCAAACAGGAAGTCCAGGGTTCCATGTAATGAGAACAGTTTAAATGTAAAAATGTCGTTAAAATGCTTTGAAGTGACCGATGATTCCAAAACACCTTTTCAACGGGTGTGTACGGCAGAAACGGTCCAGAAATAATTGATGTGGTTTTTTTTATTTCTTTATATTACGTTGGTTTGTACATTTATATTTTCAAGCAAAATGAATGCATGAATATGAACTGGATTAGTTAATTGTAAATACTAACAACACTGTTATGTTTCATTCTTCATCATGTGTTCAGATCCCTGATTAGTTGACATGTAATCATCTCACATCTCTCTCATAACACCGTCTATGTTGGGATCTGGAGTTTTCTGCCATCTCTCTCCAGCAGAGAGCGCCCTAGGGTCTCCTGAGCAGGAGCTTCAGGCACACCTGAAGATCATCAGCCGATCAGGAGAACAGCTACATAAGCAGCAGCCAGACGTGTCTTCAGCGCCAGAGTGTTGCCAAGTTGTGGTTAGCAGAACCTGAGCCAAGCCTGCTAGTCTGATTCTACGTACCTCTGAACATTGCTGTGTTCTAACCTGTTGATGTGCTCTTTGTAGGGTTGGGCGATATAGAAAAAAAGCTTATCGATAAAAAAAATGCATATTGATCGATATCGATAATTATTGAAAAGATTTTAAACCATATTTTATGTGCAGCTCTGCCTGGACTTTTTATGATATTGCTAAATGATTTAATTTTAATAAAGAACACAAACACAGACTTCCAATTAAATCTTTATTTAACCAACTTTTTTAACCATAACAGAATTGTTTTAAAGAAAAATAACTTAAGAGACCTGAGTTATGTTATTAAATACTGACCCCCCCCCCAATTCTTTTAAGCTGAACCTAGTTCAGCTTAGTTTCCTGCTTTAACCTGAGTTATTACTTTGAAGTTGCTGGCCCCTCAGCATTTTTCTCTCAATTGTTAGAACTACATATGTTGGAAACTGCCCAGAACTGAATATATATATATTCCCGAAGATTCCTCGGAGGCGTTGCAGAGCCGCGCCGGGGATTACACAGCTCGTACTCCTGCGGGTGTGAGTGGCTGGGATGATTAAAAAAAAAAAAGTTGGTTGTTTTATCAGACTTCGTTTTCACCGGTTCCCTACACATTTTACAGATGACTGTGGTTTGTTTTTTGTCCGACTTGCCATGACCGAAATACTGCCAAACTGGCGAACTACAAAAACCCTTCTTTGGAACAATTTCTTCCGCCTCTCCTTGCTGCGACATCTTCATGTGCTCTGTGTTGTGGTTTGAGAGGGCGGCGCTTGGTGACGGCGTGCCTGCGTCCACGATTGTGATTGGTTGGGAGGACGTAGTAACTAGCATAAACCTACATGCTAGGCTACAATTAGAAGGAAGGAAAACTGTGTTTTTTTATCGAACTTTTATCGACTCTCTTTTTTTCTATTGCGCCACACGTCTATCGATCGATATATATCGTTATTGAATTATCGCCCAGCCCTAGCTCTTTGTTTCCTAGACCTGTCCGCCTGCCCTCACGAGCCAAACCTGAAGACTCACTTCTGGATCTGTATTCCATTCTCAGGAGAGAACCCTGGCAAACCCTCAAGGTCTGTGAAACAAACTCTAGTCTGAAGACAAACGCTGCTGCTATCAAGCCTCTGCTGGATCCACAAGCTCTGGACCCAATTGGATCCCCGTCTCATCGAATCAGTCTGAATACCTCCAGGTATTGAACCAACTTCAAACTCAGTCAAGAAACTCCAGACATCTGGCTAACCAAACTTTCCCTTCTCTACAGAGAACCCTCAAGAAGTCTGTCCCGGGCTTATACCAGAACCGTGTTTATATGTTTCTGCAACTCTGAATAAGCCTTTGAACTTTTTACCCCTGTGTCTGTGGTGTGTTCTGCATGTGGGTTATGTCTGTGAAGCCCATCATGACAGAACACTCTGGCCAAAAACAAAACCCAGCAGATCACCTACGGAGGTTAATTGAGGAGCAAGCTGCGAGGACCAAGGCCAAGAAACTGTCCGCAGCCGTCCACCCTTCGCCGGACGGGGCCAATAGGTTGGTCCAGCCCTGCCCTGGGCATCCTGGTGACGACTCTTGCTGAGGACTGAATCTGCGCAGCCAAAGGGTAGGCCTAAAGCTTTTGATCAAAAGTTGGTCTGGGACCATGTGAAAGCTATAACTGGTTGTAGTCGCAAGAATATTTGACAAACAGGGTATTGTTGAGATAGATCTGGGATCGGTATTCTGTGCGTATGGGTCTGGGACCCTCTGTGTTCTTTTAAGATAAGAACACAGCTAAGTAAGGTTTGCAGCTGCCGCAGCAGGGATAGCAGATATGGCATCTGGGTATCCGGTGCGTGCGAGGGCCTGGAGTTGGAGACTCCAAAGTGTAAACATAACGATAGGTGTTTTTTGTCTATGTTGGTTAAAATAAAAAATATATATTAGGCCTTAGAATAGGTGTGTGTGACAGTGTGAGAGTGTGTGAGGAAACAATCGAACCGTTGGGTTCTGTTGTTTCATACATCATCGCCATACATCAACAGTGAAATCTTTTCTTTCCAGGCAGCATTTTGAAACACTGATCCACGCTTTTGTTTCAACTCGATTGGACTACTGTAATGCACTTTATCTGGGAGTCAGTCAATCGCTGCTCTCACGTCTTGATCCAAGTAATTTAAAATACTTGTAGGAGTGGAAGTAAAAGTATGAAATAGATGGTGTGTGGAAGTAGCGAAAATAGATAAATAAATAAATAGATAGATAAATAAATAGATAAGCTCCAAATGGCGAGGTGTAGGTATGATACATGCACAAAGTAGATACGATGAAAACCTAAATAAATAGATCTAATGTTGTGTTCGTCCGTCTTTAAAGTTATGTTTGTGGATTTTTTTAAAGTTGTTTGTGTGTCCAAAAGCTAATGAAACACAGTTTAAAGGGGGGACAGCTTGAATTTGCAGCAGCGTGGAAGCATGTCTATGGATCGATGACTGCAGCGTTGATCTACAGACACCCTTCCTAATGCGCCTGCATGGTCTCCAAAACTATTAGATTCGGAACCGGAAAATTAAAAAGAAAAAATAATAATAATAACCCATTGGAAAATTATTTTAGTCATGCAAGCTACCTACAGGGAATTAAAAAAAGTTAGAAGGATTAAATAATTGGATTGTGCAAGCTAAAACATAGAAACAGCTATGAAGCGTAGTTTGGACCATAATTGGGCTCAAGGGAGGGGCCGGTGGTCACAGGGGAAAAACAAGGGGTCACGTAGAAAGCACAATAGGTGCTACAATTGTGATAAGGAGGGCCACTTTGCTTGAGAATGTCCAGACCCCCGCAGGGTGACCCTCCCCGTCACCAATGTTATGACCAGCACTGACGCCAGGAGTCATGTGCACCAACAAAAATTGCAGTTAATTGTGGACCCAGTGGAGGTCCTGGACCTACAGCAAATTTTCCTTTCTTTTTCAAACACATCAGAAAGACCATACTGGCATTTAAACATTCAAGGGGTAAAAGTAAAATTCCTGTGTGACACCGGGGCCAATATATCTATTCTGAGGGATACAATAACTCAGGTTAAACCGGGACTAAAATGGATCACAGTAGTCTCTGCTGATGGAAGAATGGAAGCTCAGCGCATTTCTGAAAAACAATTGGTCACTGATGAAGAGGGATTCACGGTGGAAGCTGATTTTGTGTTAAGCCCAGACTGTCCAGTTAATCTATTAGGCAGAGATTTGTTAAGGAAATTGCAATTAGTGCTAGAGCCTACAGACAGAGAAGTATTAGTAAAAAGATGTACTCCAGAGATGCAGCTGACACCCATGTGATACATTCAAGCTCATCCCCGAAAACATTTTACTACCTGGATCTAACCACCCGATGCAGCTGACACACATGTGATACATTCAGGCTCATCCCCAAAAACATTTTACTTCCTGGATCTAACCACCCAAGGGAAAAGATGAACCATAGGAGGGGTTATAAAATTTGTATGTGGATGTGTCAGTTTCCAGAAAGAAATTAGTTGTTTTTACAATTGTAGATGAGTTAAAAAAAAAACCTTTACAGTGCTGCCTTAAAATCATCATATTCTGTGTAAACTGCAGAGATTGTTGCACTTACAAAACATGTGAAATTTCAAAAGGCATCAAGCATGCAGGGGCGGTTCTAGAACTTCAAAGGGGGCTTTCAGCCCAGTCCAGTAAAAGCAGACCAGGAAGGAAGAGTCCACAGGGGAAGTTCTTCATCTGAGTGTGAATAGGTGTTTGAGCAAATGGGGGAGCCATTAAAATAGTAGATGTGTATGAAGCATTGGGGATATTAAATGCATTAAAGGAAAAAACATGAATAGTTCTAACAATTATTAGACAAGCAGTTAGACTTATATGC
Organism: Cyprinodon diabolis; assembly: GCA_030533445.1. Lineage (NCBI taxonomy): Eukaryota > Metazoa > Chordata > Actinopteri > Cyprinodontiformes > Cyprinodontidae > Cyprinodon > Cyprinodon diabolis. Next base: position 39,708,991 of record CM060077.1, read on the forward strand.
AATTCAGGAGCCTGTAAGATTTGCATTAAAGATAATGTAGGACTAAAACCATCTAAAATGCTAATTTTTGTAAAATCAGCAAATGGTGAAACATCCTAGGAGTGGATGTCAAAGGATTAGGAAACAGATTGCAAGGTTGCATGTTTTTGTAGTAATATCACCAACTCACCACATTAATTTGTTAGGATGGGAATTGATGGGAAAATTGAGCAACTTTTCCCAAACAGGGTGGCATGAAGGCTGAATGTGGAGAACATATAAATAGCGTTTCAACAAAATCTTCTTGTGTCTATATGCACTATGCTAGAAGCACATTGTCAGATCCACAGGAAGAAACTCTGTTAGTTGAACAGTAGAACACTATGAATTTGTGCTTAACCCCAGATCAAAAGTGTGCAAAACAGTTTCTGAAACAAGACTTTACTATAATGGCTACACAAATTATGTACACAGATGGGGGTTCGTTAGCGGCAGTTACTGTTATGCTTTCTACCCAGATGTAAGGAATGTACCGCTTATCATGGGTAAATCATTTGTCATTGGTTAAGACCAGTGAAGCACAGTGGAGAGACACAGGCCTGTGTTTAGAAGCTGCAGAAGGCACATCTGATTTCTATCTATGTCCTCACCACACAAACCAGGCTGGCTTTATAACCCTAACACAGAACTATGGAAACAGCCTTATAAAATTCTGTTCAATGTAAAACCCCAGGTTTCAAAATTTAGCATGTGTTATAATAACTCAGCATTCTTTGCTATCACAATTTGATGAAAATGATGTCAAAGATATTCCAAATACAGTGTGGTCTACAAGAAGAATTGATGTAGGACTGTTGACAACTATAGATTTAGTTGAAATAGTTCCTAATACAGGCCAAGGATAAAACAATATCTGCTAAAATGTGAAGCAAAGGAAAGTATAAACTAGTTATAAAAATTTTAGCGGGTGCAGAAATAAGTTTGTTGTTTGGGCCATGTTATTTCAGAGGAGGGTGAAAAGCTACAGGGGTGTCTTTTTGGAGTTGTGCAATGACTGCAGGGCTTAGATTCCACATTATGAAAAAAAAGCTCAGCTTTTCTTAAGTTTTTTATTTATTTATTTTTATGACACACTAATAGCTATGTCAGAGAAGCAGACAGCAATTCGCAGAGCTGAATGTAGAACTTTTCTCAGAAACTGTCTTAGCTTGTAGACTTATCAAAAGCCGTGCATCCAAACAGTTGGCGGTTGAGCAGGTCTACTTTTAGGGTTAAAGGGGACCCGTGTGGACAACAGTTCCCCCATATTCTTATTCTTTAGTTGAATATATTTATATATATATATATAACTGTAACTTGAGCATGTAGCAAAAGCAATTTCCCTCTGGAATTATTCTGATTCTGATTAAAACCAGCAGTTATTTTGATCCAACATCTGATGGTTTGGCCTCTTTTGAAATAGTGAATGGGAAACCTTTTGTTCTACCTTTATGGGAAGGACAGCCATGGGCAGAAAAAGAAAAAGAACATTGAACCATTAACTAAGTGAATTCTGAAGCTGTTCAGATACAGGACTGTTCAAAGAACATGTAATCTGCCCGGAGCTCCTTTTGTTTCCCCACAGGAAGGCCTGAAGCTTGGAGATTGAGTGCTGATTAAAATCATCAAGGGGAAAATTGGGCAGCTCCTAAGTGTGAAGGACCCTACATTGTGCAACAAACAACCCCCACTACTGTGAAGATATCCAGGAAAGAGAGACTTGAATCCACCTGAGTAATTGTAAGCTGATTAAAGATTTCCCCTTAGAAGCCCAGTAACCTTCACAGGGACCCCACAACTAAGGTACGGATCTGTGGTGAAGTCCAGCTTCAAAGGGGTTTGGTTTTTTAGGACCACTCATCTCAACGCTGGTGAAGAAACCAACCTAACCCAATCTTTTAGAGTCCGGTTAGTGGGTGTTTCCTTGGAGGGACTGGTGAAGATGGGAAAAACCAAAGTGGTTTTGCTGCCTGCTGATGACCGTTGGACTGGTGTTACTAGGGACTCAAACTGACTGTCTGAAACAAAAGAGGAACAGAATGGTCTTTGATGGATCCACAGCAAGTCATCCTACAGTGCCAAAATGTGGTGGCAGCATTCCAAGCGCGTTGCTGAAGATTTGAACAAAACAGATTATTTTTGTACTCATATTCCTACTTCTATGCATACAATATGAATTGAAAGATGCTGATGTTTAATATGTCCAACAGGGGGGAATGTTAGAGTTATTGAATGATGATTATAAAGTTAATGTGTGTGCATATGAAACATTGAAGAAATAAGATGCTACATTCTGTCCTGTGATTCAATCAGGAGGTTTATTCTAGACTTGCCTTCAGTCAGAAGGCATTTACAGGGTCATAAACCTTTATGACCTGCCTCTCAGCCAGTTGGTCATTCTAGGGTCATAAAACCCACCCATCTGTTTCTGCTCTGTGAATAAAAGACTCTGCTGTTCTGTTGGGGGTCAGAATGGTGCTGGGATGTGAGCAGCAGCCTTTCTCATTCCTGCAGGAAAAGCTCTGTTTAAAAAATCCTTCTGTGCTTCAGATTCATTTTTGTCCTATTTGAAATATGAACTCACAATATTTTGAATCTAACAAGGTCTTCAATGGGGGTCTACGACCCCTAGGGGGTCCATGGAGGTACTGCATGGGCGGTCGCGAAAGTTTTGGTTAATTAGACTTTTTTTTATTCCCCCCTGCAATTTTTTCCACCAATTGAAAAGTCTTTAAATACACATTAACATAAATTCAACACACTGTAGTAAAAAGATAAATGGAGGCAGATGATGTCTTTCAGTCATCAATGCACACATTCAGGAGCTCTTTCAAGCTGGGCACCTTTTCATTCACAAAGAGGAATCGAATCAGAAATACTTTAATAATCTCAGGGCTTTATTTAAATTACTCCATCTGTAATAGAGCGACTATGGGACCAGTTTGATAGAACACAATTTCATAGAATATATATATAATTAGGGGGTCACCGCTCCATCTCGCCATCAGTTTGGGAGTCCTTGGCCTGGAAAACGTTGGAGACCCCTGGCTTAAGGGACAACCATACTGTTTCTGGGTTTTTTATTTGCTATTCTCTACTGGTTCATGCTTACGATCCTGTGAACTGATTTGCTAAAAAAAAAGAAAAAAAAGAAAAGAAAAAGCTTGTTTAAGTGGTTCTTTATTTGTAAGCTATCTATACAAACTGACAGTGTTATTTTGCTTAATTGTTTTAGATTAGTAACAGTGTTTGTGTTCAAATCAATCAGATTTGCTCTCATTAGAGACTCTGGCTTCTCTTCGTCGGGTCAACTCACTGCGTATTATTCTGCATTCTGTTCCAACTTGTTGCAGGTTAAAGGGATACGCCATTAGTTTCAATAATAGACTTTATTTTAAAAGTATTTAATTAAATACAGTTCATTATAAACTCTCTAAGCTGCTCAATTTTAATAAATTAAAAAAATATATAATAAGGTGGATGTCACCATGTTTTTTTATGCTGCAATGCATTCTGGGTAAATGACATATGCTAGGTAGCGCTAGCTCTGTCCAGCCAAAACAGCAATGAGTGATGTTAAACCTTCTCCGTTTGAACCGGAGTGCGTTGAAAAATGTTTTTTGTGCACAAAAGTGTTTGTGCAGATTCTGCTAACAGATGCTAACCTAAATGGAGATCTCAAGGTTCCAATTTTTTTTTCTCCAGCTTTTACTGTCACAGATACAGAGCAACGAACTGAACTTTCTGCATTTAACCCATCCCCTTGGGAAGCAGTGGGCTGCCATTGTGGAGCGCCCAGTGAACCGCGTGGGGCTGTTTACAGTTAGCATCAAGATTAAAACATTTTCTTTGAACATTGAAGTCACAAAATCTTTGAACAAAAGCGAATCTAAAATGCAGATTGTCGCTTAACTTGGCTGTAAACATTTCGGTCTCACTGACCAAGGAGAGGACAGAAAGTGTTGACATAGGGGTGGACCTGCTCGCAGTTAGGCAAATCTGAAATCTGATTGATTGAAGAAAACAATCTTCCCTAATATTGTTAAGGTCGCATTGGCCAGCGCTGCTGATTCTGAAGGTCCTGGGCAGATTTGATTGACATAGCAACACACAGAGGCTGAAATCTGATTGGACAGAAAATATAGCAACTACATATCTCTAATAGAAGCAGTGCGGCCAAAAGAAATGCTACGAAATTCAGAGAATGGGTTGTTCAGAAAAAACGAACACAGTTGGAAAGAAGAAAGTTAAGGTTATGAATGTAGGTCAGTGATTATGATAGATGTTAGGCCAGCATTGAAGGCCTTCAACACCCTCTCAGCCGTCCCTTGATTAATGGTGTTAGCTCTTGCTAATATAAGAAACAGTAGGTTACAAACTGGTCACATTTGTTTCTTTTAACAGATATGCATGTATCATGTAGAACAGCTCATGAAAACTTGGCCTTCTCTTAAATTACACAAGGTAAAAAGCAATAACATACAGCCTTGGTAATATTAGCCTTCCTATTGTTGTGATTTTATGTTCAATGCCCATCCAGGTAGGATGCCAGCTGGGAATTTATATTTCTCCTACTTTAAGATGTTTATTTCCCTCCCCGGTAGGGGTTGTAAATATCCTATTTAATCAGATATTATTTTGGCTGTTATATATTGTTTATGAACACACAGCTGTACTAACTGTGTGGATGGATCTTGTGTTTGAAAACCAAAGTTTATCTGGAATAATTTGGGATATGATTAGCTTTCACTACATGAATTGAAAGCCCAATTTTTGACTATTTTGAAAAATACTTTGAGATAGGGCCAAGGGAGGTCTTGTTGGTCTCCATCTCCCAATACGCTCTCACCTGTGTCCGACCGTTCAGACATTTCAACATCTTTTTCTGAATCCGACATTGTAGCATGGTGTTAAAAAACGCTGTCATGGTTTTCCCCCGGGTCCGTTAATTCGAGTGCAGGTAACTTAACTGAGATGGAGTGTAATAAAAAAATTCTGGTCAAAGAAGCTTCGATTCGCCTTTGCAAAGGGAGAGGAGCATCAGCAGCACGCATCTGCTAATAGTGTTGCGCCGATGCCATTTTTTTTTTTGCCCCGATACCGATACCCGATACCTGGCTGTGCAGTGTCGGCCAATACCGATACCATAATAATGTTAAATAATTGCCATCATGGCTTCGTCGAGCTGCTGCCTACCTTTGTGAAGCAGGAAAAAATCTAATACAAAGTGAATCCAGTAGAAGTTTTTATTGCCTACCAGGAGTGGGTGACAATAGTTGAATAAACTTATGCTCTCAAAATGGTATCGGTGTCCTATTTGTTGGTACTCGCCGATACCGATACCACCATTTTAGGGAAGTATCGGGGCCCCGTCCGATACTGGTATCGGTATCGGTGCAACACTATCTGCAAACAGCAACTCTGACCCCCCCCCCCCCCCCTGCATTACCGGCTCTTTTTATTATCTTCATAGGAGAAAATCTTACAGTTTCACACAGACAGTCCCACAGAATGATCATACTCCCTACTTCCTATCTCCATGTATGGAGTTGTTTCCTGCCTTTCTGCTCCACTGTTAATCAGGTTTTTCTGCGTCTGTGTGCGAGCAAGGACATTCTAGCCTCTTGTGTACAGAATTCATCCTCCCCTCTGCGAGCTTTGGCCTAACACCTGGGAATTGTAAATTGCTGCTCATCCTTAGATTATACATGGCATATACTTCTTCAATATGAACAATAAGTTTTGCTGCAGTTTTAACTTAGCTCTTTACTTCTTTTAGCCTAAAACATGTATGTATATCTTCAATGGCATAGACAATTCACGTTAGCAGTTTGAAGAACACCTGCTTGCTTCTAATGATTTACTTTAACTAACCAATGAGTGTTTGCGTTCTATGACTCATCAAATGACACTAGTTTTCACTACATGTGGATGGAGCCAATGATCTGCATTGGATGGAACACATGACGGGAAATAAATATAAACATTAAACCAGGGGTAAAAATCAGCGGGGTCCGAATAAAGAAAATCATCAACCAGTAAAGGTCCAGAGACATTTTTAATGATCTGTTACTTTAAACAGAATTTAGAACTGAAATAAAATGAGGTGTTCATGCATTCATGTTATACAATGAATTTTTAAATAAAAAAAATATTTAAAAAAAAAAAAGAAATTTTCCATTTTAAAATCTAAAGTGTTTTTTTGAAGTAGAGAACAAAAATCTTTCAGTTTGGTATATAGACAATTTCCTGATTCACATATTTCATAAAACACCCGAACTGACCATTTGTTTGTTTTTTGGCTTTTTTTCTGTCTTAATGTTGGCAGTGGGCTTTAGGCTGCCCTGCAAGGCTTTAAACCTGGGTTTGAATGGAGACTAAGCCATTCTCAAGCACATATCAAGGTGTTCATTTTGAGCCTGGATCCAGATTCATTTTTGATTCTGTTCATGGAGGAGAATCCTGCTTCGCAGCAGCAGGTTGAGCCAAACATCCTCTAAATGTTCAGGCCCCGCTCCGGTCCGACCAGGTCAAGATCCGCTATTGCAATCACACCAAACAGGAAAAAGAACGTCCAGAAGTTCCGGTTTATCAAATTAAAATATAGTAACAACAGATCGGTAATAACTACATATTAGAGCATAATTCTTCGATATTTAAAAAAAACTAACACCGTTTATTTAAAAGATTGGATGCAAACTATCGGTTCTTCAACAGACCAGGAAGCAGATTTCTCTCTCCATCATAAACCGCACATATGCTGGATGCTGATGGGGATTTTTTTATATATCATGTTAAAAATGCATGTTTTGCTCCTATATATTTAATGATAATCAGTGGCGGCTGGTGAAAAATATTTTTGGTGGGGCTGATATAGCCTAGTGTATGTCTCCAACTAATCCAGAATAAGAATTCAAATAAACAATTGGACAATAATTACAATTTAACAGTAATGATTTAATTTACTATATAATAACAGTAACAATGATGATTTTGGTCACTGTGACGGGGTTCTTTGGCCTCCAAGAATCCAGGCTCAGTCGGGTTACCGGTGTTGGTGATTTATTGTGCTCAAAAACTCAAAACAGGGTGCAAAAGAAACTAAACATATATAAGATACTCTGGGCCTCAGCCTCCCTCCAGTTACCAGCAATGTAACAAAGAAACAGAAAACAAAAATGGCCGCTCTTTTTCCCACAGCCCTCATTAAATAGTTTAAGCTCCTCCCCTCAGGCTCTCTTATTTCTGATTTCTTCTCATAAATCAGTTTTGTCCATATATAAAAAAATATATAATCTGACAAACATTTAGCGAGATACGTGTTGGTGACGTCAGTTCCGCATTCCAACAACTCTGGCGTTTTAACCGCTTACTGAGCGTTGCCTCGGGTTTGAACCCAGCAAAGACGCCGCCAGACTGAAGATGACAAGTCCCCCTAGCATAAACACGTACACACACACCCCCACACACATACACACACACACACACGGCTAACCCCACTGAAATATTAAGTGTGCACCCTCAATGCGCCAGCAGGTAACCAAGAACAGCTTGTGTGTTTTAAGTTAATGGACCGCTACTGGGCTCAGCGCGTGTGTATATTTTATGTTTCTCTCTTCTTATCAGGGAGGGCGGTGCCCCAGCGCCCCCTATGGGCCGGCCACCACTGACGATAATATTGAGCATGCTCTCCTCAAGAACGGAGGATAAGTCCGAGCGCAGCAATACGGGAGGTACAGCGGAGGCTGTAGGCTTTGCTTTGCAGGAGGTCAGGATGCTGCGGGGTGGAGGATGTGGGATTTCGGGGTAACAGAAGCAGCGGCGTGCCCCGCTAATCAGTGACCTCTGCATTAAACCGAAGCCAAGAGTAACAAGTTAACGTTTGTTTTAGAAATGTAAGGAATAGAAAGTACAGCAGTGCCGGCCGGCCCATAGGGGGCGCTGGGGCACCGCCCTCCCTGATAAGAAGAGAGAAACGTAAAATATATTTTTACAAATTAACTCATAAATGTCAGTTTTACTCTTTAGAGTATGTACCTATAAGCAAAACAAATTATATAAACTACATTTCCCTACCTACTGTCATTCATTTGTGGATTTCCACAGACAGATTCCTACCATCTCTGTCTTGGATGCTCTGATCAGACTGCCCCACATGTGCAGAGAATCTGCCAATCATGTACTATTGCTAGGTCAATTTAATAATTTAATGGCCAATCAGCGTCTCAGAATTTTATGGTCTTGGGGCTCTGAAAATACTGCCCTTTAACAGGCTCCTGTACCCAATGCGCAGGTGCAGACAATTAGAGGGACAATGGCAAACGCAACAAGCGAGATGCAGCTTCCACCAAATTTGGTGAGATCCTTATTTATCTACCCGTTTGCCAGAAGAACATCCCTGTTGTAGGGTATGAAAATTTCATGTCATGGTTATTGTGACTGTGACGAATCCACCTCGTCACTTAAAACAACCTCTCTAACTTTGCGTGCCACACACACATTCCTGTTATACTGTGCTTGTGAGGACCAATACACTCTGTTGGGATCCTGAGGCTTGCCCACCAGAAGGTGCGCCGAGGATCCTTTCCTGGGGATTTTTTGTTACTGTTGGGATTTGGGGTTCTGTCTACCTTTTCTCCACCAGAGGGCGTATTGGATCTCCTGAAGCTGGAGCTGACTTCACCAGCTGTTCCTCATCTGCTCATCAGGAGACCAGCATTTAAGTGGGCTGAGGACCACACTCCGGGCCAGAGTGTTTAGTCAGTCATGGTACAGCAAACCCTGAGCCAACCAGTCTGTCTAGTCTCCTGACTATGGGACCTGAACCTGAACCTTTTGTCTTCTCTGTTTCCCAGGTTGAACCTGGCTGAAACTTGAAACCCCTGGATCTCAGAAGAACCCTGGAGAACCAAACCTGCCAAGGACCTGCCAGCCAACTCTCAGAAGAATCTGGAAGGGAAACTTAAACCTGGTGATCTACTAGCTCTCAACCAAGCTCAACCTCCACCAATCCCTCAGCCTGCCTACAGCCTCTGAACCCTCCTGGTTCCCCCTTCTGCCGCTCACTCAAATCTCTGAACTGTGAACCCAGTCATGACCAGCCCTGGACCTGATTACCCCCCTGACCTGTTTTGTAAATATTCTTCATTAAATCTTTGAACTTTTTTCCCTGCCTCTGGTGGTGTTCTGCATATGGGCTAGGAACCCAAACCCATCATGACAGAACACTCTGGCCAACAGACCAGCCCCGCGGAACTCCTCACCAACTTCATCCAATCCACAGACAAACTCTCCTCCATCACTCAACCCTGGGTCTGGATTGGAACTGCAGAAAAAATTACTCAATTTAATCGATAATCTCCCTATAACCCAGACCTATCTCACTTACACCGGTCATATAGAGCTCATAAATTGGAACATTCAGGACATTTATTCACAAATATTTAAAGAAAGATCTCCACCCAAACCACCACTTCAAGACCTCACCCTGTTTCTGTCAATATCAGAAATCCTACCTCCACCATCTGCAGCTGCTGGTTCGTCCCTGCCTTCTGCCTCCTCCAGGCGTAGGAACCGCCGCCGGGGCAAGAAGGCCACTCCTTCTCCGGCGGGTCTGCCTGACGCCTCCACTCTTTCTCCGGTGGGTCAGCCTGACGTCTCCACCCTCCCTGTAGTCCAGCCAGCAGCAGGTATCATACCACATCCTCGCCAGATCAGTCCATCCAGTTTCCTTAGCCACCTGCTAGACAAACAATTAGTGCCCTCAGTTACAAAGCTCAAATTTGGTCCACAAATCAAACCCCAAACAGTTAGAGCTCTCCGCCAGTCAGATCCCAGATCAGAACCTGTTAGTTTACCTGTTTTTCTAGCCTCTGAGTCTACCAGCGTTCCGTTTCCTCCAGCTCCAGCACTTGTTAGCCATCCAGATCCGTTAGCCTCAGAACCAGTTAGCATACAAGTTCCCTTAGCTTCAGAGTCCGTCAGTCTTCCTGTTTCAGTTAGCACTTCTGTTTCCTTAGTTTCCCGAGCCCGTTAGCAATTTCTTTTATGGGGATAGAGATGATCTCTTCCCTTTTATGCCACCTCATTCATCTCTCCGCCAACCAGTTAGCCTAGCATCCGAACCCATTAGCATTCCAGAATCCTTAGTTTCAAAGCCTGACTCCATGCCTGTTTCCCTAGCCTCAGAACCCATTTACAAACCAGTTAGCTTAGCGCCAGAACCCATTAGCACACCAGTTAGCGTTATATCAGAATCAGTCAGCGAACCAGTTAGCCCAGCTTCTAAGATCCCTCGTCGTAGGAAGCGGCGTCCTCCCGCTCTGAGCAGTCTAGAGACCCCTGAGTTAGCTCTGTGCCGTCCAGAGACCCCTGAGTTAGCTCTGTGCCGGCCTGAGACCCCTGAGTTAGCTCTGTGCCGTCCGGAGGCCCCTGAGTTAGCTCTGTGCCGTCCAGAGACCCCTGAGTTAGCTCTGTGTCGTCCAGAGACCCCTGAGCCTGCTCTGTGCCATCCAGAGACCCCTGAGCCTGCTCTGTGCCGTCCAGAGACCCCTGAGCATATATTTAAAGAGGCCTCAGAAATCGGGGTTAGTGGAAATACGCCTCAAAGAGCCCCTCAGCGGGCGCTCCAAATCGCCAAGAGCCCTCTGCAGGCGCTTCAAACCACCTCGGAGACTGAACCTGTCCCGCCGTGGGCGGTTTCCTCTATGCTGGATTCGGAGCCGCAGTCAGCGGGCTCCTCTGTTCCTGATTCGGAGCCGCAGTCAGCGGGCTCCTCTGTTCCTGATTCGGAGCCGCAGTCAGCGGGCTCCTCTGTTCCTGATTCGGAGCCGCAATCGGCGGGCTCCTCTGTTCCAGATTCGGAGCCGCAATCGGCGGGCTCCTCTGTTCCTGATTCGGACCCGCAGTCAGCGCGCTCCTCTGTTCCTGACTCGGAGCCGCAGTCGGCGGGCTCCTGTGTTCCTGATTCGGATCCGCAATCGGCGGTCTCCTCTGTTCCTGATTCGGAGCCGCAATCGGCGGGTTCCTCTGTTCCTGATCCGGAGCCGCAATCGGCGGGCTCCTCTGTTCCAGATTCGGAGCCACAATCGGCGGGCTCCTCTGTTCCAGATTCGGAACCGCAGTCAACGGGCTCCTCTGTTCCTGATTCGGAGCCGCAGTCAGCGGGCTCCTCTGTTCCCGATTCGGAGCCGCAATCGGCGGTCTCGCCTGTTCCTGATTCTGAGCCGTAATCGGCAGGCTCCTCTGTTCCTGATTCGGAGCCGCAGCCGGCAGGCTCCCCTGATCCCGATCCGGAGCCGCAATCGGCGGGCTCCTCTGTTCCTGATACGGGGCCGCAGTCAGCGGGCTCCTCTGTTCCTGATACGGGGCCACAGTCGGTGGTCTCCTCTGTTCCTGATCCGGAGCCACAGTCGGTGGCCTCCTCTGTTCCTGATTCGGAGCCACAGTCGGTGGGCTCCTCTGTTCCTGATATGGAGCCACAGTCGGCGGTCTCCTCTGTTCCTGATTCGGAACCACAGTCGGTGGTCTCCTCTGTTCCTGATTCGGAGCCACAGTCGGTGGTCTCCTCTGTTCCTGATTCTGAGCCACAGTCAGTGGTCTCCTCTGTTCCTGATCCTGAGTCACAGATTGTGGACTCCTCTGTTCCTGATTCGGAGCCACAGTGGGTGGTCTCCTCTGTTCCTGATGCTGAGTCACAGATGGTGGACTCCTCTGAACCTGTTCCTGAACCGCAGTCGCCGGTTACCACTGGGTCTGCTCCTGAGCCGCAGTGGGCGGTCCCCTCAGAGCCTGTTCCTGAACCGCAGTCGGCGGTCACCTCTGGGTCTGTTCCTGAACCGCAGTCAGCGGTCACCTCTGGGCCTGTTCCTGAACCGCAGTCGGCGGTCACGTCTGGGCCTGTTCCTGAACCACAGTCGGCGGTCACCTCTGGGCCTGTTCCTGAACCGCAGTCGATGGCCTCCTCGGACCCTGTCCCAGAGCCACAGTCTGCGGTCCCCTCTGAGACTGTTGCAAGAGGGGACGGCGTTCCCCTTGGGGCTACCTGCTGAAATTGGGGCGTAGTCCTCCTCCTAGTTTCCTGCAGCAACAGAGACGTCGTTCCCCTCCGAAGATTCAGCAGTGACGGAGATGTCATCCTCCTATAACCCTCCTACGTTGCCTGACCCGCGGCCGGTCTCCAGAGACTCCGCCTCGTCTCCGGCCCTGCGGCCGGCCTCCTGAGACTCTTCTTCGCCTCCGGCCCCACGGCCTCCTGGTTCCCCCTTCTGCCGCTCACTCAAATCTCTGAACTGTGAACCCAGTCGTGACCAGCCCTGGACCTGATTACCCCCCTGACCTGTTTTGTAAATATTCTTCATTAAATCTTTGAACTTTTTCCCTGCCTCTGGTGGTGTTCTGCATATGGGCTAGGAACCCAAACCCATCATGACACACTCGTGCTGAGCCCTACAGTAGCGGTCCATTAACTTAAAACACACAAGCTGTTCCTGGTTACCTGCTGGCGTATTGAGGGTGCACACTTAATATTTAATGAGGGCTGTGGGAAGAAGAGCGGCCATTTTTTTTTCTGTTCTTTGTTACATTGCTGGTAACTGGAGGGAGGCTGTTGCCCAGAGTATCTTATATATGTTTAGTTTCTTTTGCACCCTGTTTTGAGTTTTTGAGCACAATAAATCAACAACATCGGTAACCCGACTGAGCCTGGATTCTTGGAGGCCAAAGAACCCCGTCACAGTGACCAAAATCATCATTGTTACTGTTATTATATAGTAAATTAAATCATTACTGTTAAATTGTAATTATTGTCCAATTGTTTATTTGAATTCTTATTCTGGATTAGTTGGAGACATACACTAGGCTATATCAGCCCCACCAAAAATATTTTTCACCAGCCGCCACTGAAGTACAGATACTTGTGTGAAAATGTAATGAGTAGAAGTCAGAAGTTGGAAGAAAATAAGTAATAGAGTAAAGTATAGATACCTAAAATTAGAATCAAAATCAAGTTTATTGCCAAGTAGGTTTGCACTTACAAGGAATTTGACTTGGTGTTGTTGGTGCAGAGAAAAAACCAAACAAAACAAAATAACAAAATAAGATAGAATATATATATATATATATATATACACAGAAGCTATATACAAACAGTAGACTGTGCGTTAATGTAACACAGAAATCCTGAATGGGGGAGAGAAACATTGTCCAGTGTCACGGGCGGGTCTTGGCCTTGTTGATAAGGCCAATAGCAGATGGGAAAAAACTGTTTTTGTGACGGGAGGTTCTGGTCCTGATGGACCGCAGCCTCCTGCCAGAGGGTAGTGACTGAAATAGTTTGTGACTGGGGTGCGAGGGATCAGCCACAATCTTCCCTGCACGCCTCAGAGTCCTGGAGGCGTGCAGCTCCTGGAGAGATGGGAGGTTGCAGCCAATCACCTTCTCTGCAGACCGGATGACACGCTGCAGTCTGCTCTTGTCCTTAGTGGTGGCACCAGCGTACCAGATGGTGATGGAGGAAGTGAGGATGGACTCAATGATGGAGGAGTAGAACTGCACCATCATTGTCCTGGGCAGGTTGAATTTCTTCAGCTGCCGCAGGAAGTACATCCTCTGCTGGGCTTTCTTGGTGAGGGAGTCGATGTTCAGCTCCCACTTTAGGTCCTGGGAGATGATAGTTCCCAGGAAGCGGAAAGACTCCACAGTGTCAATGGTGGAGTCACAGAGGGTGATGGGGGTAGCTGGGGTTGCGCTCTTTCTGAAGTCCACAACCAACTCCACTGTTTTTAGATTGTTGAGCTCCAGGTTGTTCTCCCTGCACCAGGTCACCAGATGGTCAGCCTCCCACCTGTAGGCGGACTCGTCACCATCAAAGAGATCAGTCCAATGAGAGTGGTGTCATCCGCGAACTTCAGGAGCTTGACAGACTGATGACTGGAGGTGCAGCTGTTGGTGTACAGGGAGAAGAGCAGAGGAGAAAGAACACAGCCCTGGGGGGAACCAATGCTGATGAGCTGTGAGTCAGAGAACTGTGTTCCCAGCTTTACGTGCTGCTTCCTGTCCGACAGGAAGTCTGTGATCCACCTGCAGGTGGAGTCAGGCACATTCAGCTGGGAGAGCTTCTCCTGAAGCAGAGCTGGGATGATTGTGTTGAAGGCCGAGCTGAAGTCCACAAACAGGATCCTGGCGTAGGTTCCTGCGGAGTCCAGGTGCTGGAGAATGTGGTGAAGGGCCAGGTTGACAGCGTCATCTACAGACCTGTTGGTTCTGTAGGCAAACTGAAAGGGGTCCATGAGGGGGTCCGTGATTTCTTTCAGGTGTGACAGCACAAGACACTCAAAGGACTTCATGACCACAGAGGTCAGGGCGACGGGTCTAAAGTCATTAAGTCCTGTGGTCTTTGGCTTCTTGGGGACAGGGATGATGGTGGAGGATTTAAAGCAGGCTGGCACGTGACATATCGCGAGTGAGGTGTTAAAAATGTCTGTGAACACTGGAGACAGCTGGTCAGCACAGAGCTTCAAGGTGGATGGAGTGACAGAATCTGGTCCAGCAGCTTTCCGGGGGTTCTGTTTTTTGAAGATTTTGTTTACATCTCTCTCTTTTATGGAAAGAGTTGTCACTGAGGAGGAGGAGGTGGAGGTGATCTGTTGGTTGGTGTTGTGGGGGGTGGATGCATGACTGTCCCTCTGTCTGTCGAAACGACAGTAGAAGTTGTTCAGGTCGTTGGCTAACTGTCGGTCGTTCATGGAGTGGGGGGCTTTAGGCTTGTAGTTTGTTATCTGCCTAAGCCCTTTCCAGACAGAGGCAGAGTCGTTGGCAGAAAGATGGTTTTGCAGCTTCTCAGAGTACAGTCGTTTAGCCTCTTTCACCGCCTTGCTAAACTTGTATTTTGCATCTTTGAATCTGCATTTATCTCCGCTCCTGAAGGCCTCTTCCTTGTCCAACCTAAGTCTTCTGAGTTTGCCAGTGAACCAGGGTTTGTCATTATTGTAATTCACCCTGGTTCGTGTTGGAATACAGCAGTCCTCACAGAAGCTGATGTATGATGTCACAGCCTCTGTGAACTCATCCAGACTGTTGGTAGCAGCCCTGAAGACGTCCCAGTCAGTAGAACCCAAACACGCTTGAAGATCCTCCACAGCCTCACTGGTCCAATTCTTTGATTTCCTCACCACAGGTTTGCAGAGCTTTAGTTTCTGTCTGTAAGCAGGAATCAGGTGGACCATGACGTGGTCGGATTGGCCCAGTGCAGCACGGGGGACAGCGTGATAAGCATCCCTGATGGTGGTGTAACAGTGATCCAGAATGTTATCCTCTCTGGTCGGACATTTAATAAACTGTCTGTATTTAGGAAGATCATGACTGAGGTTACCTTTATTAAAGTCACCAAGGACAATAACTAAGGAGTCCGGGTTGCTCCGCTCCACACTCAGTATCTGATCAGCGAGTGTCCGCTGTGCGTCCTGCACGTTTGCATGCGGCGCGATGTAGACACCGACCAGAAAGAATGAAGCGAACTCGCGGGATGAATAAAAAGGCTTACAGTTTATGATGAAATATTCCAGGTCTGTTGAACAGTGCTGCTGGATCACTGTCACATCGTTGCACCAGCCGCTGTTGATGTAAAAACAGATCCCTCCACCTTTCGCTTTGCCGGAGAGCTGTGCGTCTCTGTCCGCTCTGTGTAAAAGTGTACACCATAATAACTCTCCTTGAGTTCTCTCCTGGATTCTGGAGATCTGGGTCTTTTGGGCCTGGATCTCCATTTTAGCTGCCTCTTTGACGTGCACCCAGGCAGCCTCGTGGGAAAAAGAAAGGAAAAGAGAATGTTCTGTGGTGTTTCTCTGTGTTCAGAGAGGGGGCTTGCAAGTCACACCTCTGTGGGAGGTCCTGTGGAGGAGTTGGCTGAAAAAAGGGGGGTTGGAGAGATCTTATAGCTGGTTATTCACCAAACTTGTGTTCTCTTCTCTGGTTATCATGTCACTGGTTCCCAGTGTCCAAAAACCATGATCATGGCATATGGCAGATCATGTGTTTAAATAAACTGCTTGGACTTGATTAGGAATGGCACACACCTGTCTATATAAGACCTTAAAGCTCACAGTGAATGTCAGGAAAGGGTGATCGACGGTGATATGGACAGTGTTGTGCCTGAACGCATTCATTGAACGAAAGTTCACGAACTCGTTCATATTTTGGGCGAACGTGAACTGAACGTACTGCATTACTGCCTGATGAACGTTATTGTGAACTCGTTCATTCTGGCGTCTGTGAACGGCACGCTCTCTCAGTTCAACTCCATTCAATAGGTTGCCAGATTTCTATAGAGCCCTCCAGGCGAAACCCCAGCTAAATCACACCGTAAACAGGCCTTAATATGTAGGGGGAAAAACACCCAATCTGGCAACACCAGCTACCAGTGTCGTAGCCTACAGCCGCGTGCGTCATCAAAACAAAATGCAGTGTGGAAGCCACAGCAGCATGGAGACGACCGTGGAGGCGACAAAGCAGCAGTATGATCACTTAACAGCAATCTTACATTTCTCTGCAAACTTTTCCCGCCGGCTTTCAGTAAAAAAATCCGCACTTCAGTAACCTTAAATTCCTACCTCAGCCTGGTCCCTCAGTTTGTGTTAGTAAAATGTTCTTGAGAGTTTTACTATTCATGTAACTTGTTTGCTAAACCTACCTGGTATAATTTTCCAGGATTCCAGTATTCCTTTTTAGTATGTACTGAAATGGAATTTCAAATTAAAAAATTATTAAAATTAAAAAAACATTTGCACCATAAAGACTACTTTCCTGTTTGTCTTTTAATAATTCCTCATAAAAATGACCATTCAAGCAGCACATTTTTCCTGATGTTTTTGAGAATATACTGTAGGGGTGAAAGCTGCAGCTGCTACTAGTGTGAAGTGAATGGACAGCAACAAAGCGTTAAAGGAACAATGGGGAAATGCTGTCCCCTCAATGCTAATGTAAACCCTGGTTGGATAAGGATTCAAAACTGGATATGAAGATGAAATCTGACACACAGTTTCAGAGTTACAACTTATAAAATAATTGCTGTCTGTGGTTCTACAGTAGGCTATGGTGTAATTGAGCAATATATGAAAAAAAAAAGAACTATGAACTAGTTCATTTTTTGGAACAGTGAACTTAGTTCAAAATTTTTGAATTATGAACTATGAACTGAACTAGTTCATTTTAAAATGTGTGAACTGAACTTTGAACTAGTTCACGTAGAAAGAGAACTTTCCCAACACTGGATATGGATGTGCATGGCGCTTGTTTCTAAGTCGCTTGTGGAGAAATGTCCTGGGTCGTACGTACTGAGGAAACAGCGACTCTTGTGGGATGGAAGAAGGAAATAGTCAAAACCAAGATTGGAAGACATTAAAGTAAAATCAGAAAAAGCGGAGACAGTCCAGTTCAGAACAATCTAGTGGTGAACAATCTAGAAATTCCATGGAAAAACTAAATGATTACAAAGTCATATTCAAACTAGTTAATTAGGGAGACTCTTTTGGAGGTTGGAATCCTTTTCAGTTAACAAAAACGATAAACAAACTTGTAGAAGGAGTCCAAAGTGCCAGAAAACTGTATAGTGGAGACCTATTAATCAACTGCAGAGACAGCGCTCAACAAGGCAAAGCCTTACGGATTGACAAGATTGAGGGGAAAAGAGTTCAGTGCAGCTTGGTGGAGAACAAATGGATTAGCAGGGGAGTCATTGGAGGAGTGCCTCTAAAAGTAACTGACAAGGAGATTCTAGAAAACAGAAGTGGTGCAAAAGTAAAAGAAGTGAAACGGTTAAAAACAACAAGAAATTGAAAAAGGTGCACTGCAAAAATGTCCTAGGAATAATTAAAAATGTTTTGAAACAAGTTTATTTACCCTTGATTTCAGTAGTTAAATGGGATGATTTGCCAGTGGAATGAGTATTTTTACTCTTAAAACAAGACAATCAGATAATATGCACTTGTAGTAAGACAATGCAATTGCTTTTTATTATTTTAAATGTAAATTGTCTCGTTCCATTGGCAAAGTGTCTCACCTCCTCAATTCAAGACAAAATGCACTTATTTTAAGAAAAATTTACTTATTTAGATTTAAATTTTTTTGCAGTGATGTGACAGCTTATCCATATTGATCAAATTTGAAGAAGAGCAGTTACCGAGTAAAGTTGTCCTTGGATATACGAGCTACAATATGAAAATGTCAATCCTCCACCTCGAGATGTTTTAAATGCCAGAAATTTGGTCACATAGCAGCAGTATGTAAGGGGAAAAAACGCTGTGGAAGGTGTGCTGGAGAGCATGAATATGGAAAGTGTGCTAAAGAAGTCAACATTAAATGCTGTAACTGGAGAACATACTGCTGCTTATCACTGTTGTGAAATGAGCAAAAGAGCTGAGGAGATCAGAAAAGTGAAATTAGAGCTCGGAATAAGTTAAGCTGAAGCTGCAAAAAGGATCCCATCCCAGTCAGAAAGACCAAAACCAACATATTCATCTAGATATAAATTAATCTATGGCCATTGACAGGCCAGCTGACAGCTTTACTAGGGCCTGGCATTTGTTACTTCAAGGCTGGACTATTGTAATTCTTTACTATCAGGAAGTCCCCAAACTGTAGTCAAAAGCCTTCAGCTGATCCAAAATGCTGCAGCCAGAGTTCTGATGAAAATGAAAAAGAGAGATCATATCTCTCCTATCCTTGCTTCTCTTCATTGGCTTCCTGTTAAATCCAGAATAGAATTTAAAATCCTCCTTCTCACATATAAAGCCTTAAATGGCCAAGCTCCATCTGATATCAGAGATCTGATTGTTCCTTATGTTCCTAACAGAGCACTTTGCTCTCAATCTGCAGGTTTACTAGTGGTTCCTAGAATTTCTAAAAATAGAATGGGAGGCAGATCTTTTAATTATCAGGCACGTCTTCGGCTCTTCACAACCACTATTGAGCATTTTTCCTTTGGATAAACTTTACATGCACAAGTGCACTTTCACAAACAACTACAGGTGCTTGGTTTCAGGTACTTAGATTCACTTTCATACAGAAAAGCCCATATTCTTATCTTCAGCTACTATAAATGTCAGATTAAATAATACTAGTGATACTGCAGCGAAAGTATCAAGGTGTTACTTTATTGTATCTCTCATACTAAATCCGTTGGTTGTGCTGTTCTTTTCATACCTCTTTGCAGGTGATGAAGCAGACTGAAGATGTTTTATTGCTGTCTCCCTTTTATCTTCTTTTTCTTGCATATTTTCTCCTTTTTTCTGTTTTTCCTTCCCTGTTCTACTTACATTGCAGTGTCCATGTAATCTGTAAAACTCCCTGCATGATTTATAATAAAGCTATTTATATGCATAAATCAAATAAAACACTATGGTGATAGCCGTACTGCTCCACTTGTGAAAGCAAAATCTGTTGGGCTCTTTTTGGCAACAACACAATTATTGTTATTGTCACATCACCAGACAGGAAACTGTAAAAAAGAAAAAAAGAACAAAAATTCCTATAATCCTCGATTGTTAGAAATAAAGACATCATTATTTTACCCTGTAGTAGTTTGTGTTTATTTTGCAGAAAATGTTTTATTACTCGGATCAGACTCACCCTCCTCTTGTTGGCTCCTCTTTTTTTGGTTAGTGAATAATAACTCTGCTCACAGCCACAGCCCAAGTTTCTAAATTGGTGGAGATAACTGGATCTTAACAGCCGGTCTAGAAGCCACCCGGAATGTTATAGGCCAAAAATCCTAGTGAGTAACCGGATTACAGTTATAATTATTTAACTAAGAACATTTAATTGGTTTAACCCTTGATTTTCAATTCAATTCAGTTTATTTATATAGCGCCAAATTCAAAACACATGTCATCTCAAGGCACTTTACAGTTCAACCAGATCATACAGTCAAATTGATACAAAGTTTTCTATCTAAGGAAAACCAGTTGATTGCATTGACTCATTGACTCAAATACAATCCCTCACACTAAGCATGCTTGTAGCGACAGTGGAGAGGAAAAACTCCCTTTTAACAGGAAGAAACCTCCAGCAGAACCAGGCTCAGTGTGAGCGGCCATCTGCTGAGGCCGACTGGGGTTCAAGGAGACAGAAGCAGAGATACAAAAAGCAGCTGTAAAAGGCGGCCCCGTCCAGGAAACACACAGCCAGGCAGACGAGCTCCAAGGCAGCTCCCATGCCAGAGGATGAAGAGAGCACATCCATCCAGCCACGGCCAGAGAAACAGGACCACACTGGAAAACAGGCCGATCTCCAACATCTACAAACAAGGGTGTTGATGGAAGCAGCACAGCTAATATTTCTCTCCAGGATGGAGTCACAGCCAAACAGGAACAGACCAGATGAAGCTACTATGAGAAAAAGCAGAGAGAGCAGAATGCTAGAGATTGAACAAACAGATTCTGCAGAATAGGAGAACAGAGAGAGAATGAAGCAGAATGATGAAATGGGGGTCCCTATGTCCTCCAGCAGTCTAAGCCTATAGCAGCATAACTTTAAAGACAGCTCAGGATAACCTGAGCCACCCTAACTATAAGCTTTATCAAAAAGGAAAGTTTTAAGCCTAGTCTTAAAAGTAGACAGAGTGTCTGCCTCACGGACTAAAACTGGTAGTTGGTTCCACAGGAGAGGAGCCTGATAACTAAAAGATCTGCCTCCCATTCTACTTTTAGAAATTCTAGGAACCACTAGTAAACCTGCAGATTGAGAGCGAAGTGCTCTGTTAGGAACATAAGGAACAATCAGATCTCTGATATAAGATGGAGCTTGGCTATTTAAGGCTTTATATGTGAGAAGGAGGATTTTAAATTCAATTCTTGATTTAACAGGAAGCCAATTAAGAGAAGCCAGGATAGGAGAGATATGATCTCTCTTTTTAATTTTCATCAGAACTCTGGCTGCAGCATTTTGGATCAGCTGAAGGCTTTTAACTACAGTTTGTGGACTTCCTGATAGTAAAGAATTACAATAGTCCAGCCTTGAAGTAACAAATGCATGGACTAGTTTCTCAGCATCACCCCTGGACAGGAGATTTCTAATTTTTGCAATGTTCCTCAAATGAAAAAAGGAAATTCTAGAAACCTCTTTGATCTGGGATTTAAATGACAGGTCCTGATCAAAAATAACACCAAGATTTTTTACTTTATTATCTGAAATCAGTTTAATCCCATCCAAATGAAGTGACTGGCTAATCAGCTTCTTTTTCAGAGACTCTGGTCCAAAGACTATAACTTCTGTTTTGTCTGCATTCAGAAGCAGAAAGTTAAGAGTCATCCAGGTTTTTATGTCTTCAAGACATGCCTGTAATCTATGTAATGGGTTAGCTTCATCTGGATTTATAGACAGATATAGCTGGGTATAATCAGCATAACAGTGGAAATTAATCCCATGCTGTCTAATAACTCTACCAATTGGGAGCATGTATAAAGTAAAGAGAATTGGTCCTAGCACTGATCCCTGTGGTACTCCACAGGTAACCTTTGAGCGTGTTGAAGATCTATCATTAACATAAACAAACTGAATTCGATCAGATAGATAAGATTTAAACCAGTCTAGTGCTGTTCCTTTAATTCCAACAAAATATTCAAGTCTTTCTAAAAGAATATTATGGTCAACTGTATCAAATGCAGCACTAAGATCCAACAGGACGAGCACAGATACAAGTCCATTATCTGAGGCCATGAGAATATCATTAGTGACTTTCACCAGAGCTGTTTCAGTGCTATGATGAGCTCTAAAGCCAGACTGAAACTCTTCAAAAAGTTCATTATGGTGTAAGTGGTCGCAAACTTGTTTGGCAACTACTTTCTCAAGAATTTTGGATAAGAAAGGAAGATTGGATATAGGTCTATAATTAACCAAGTCATCTGGGTCAAGAGACGGTTTCTTAAGCAGAGGTTTAATTACAGCAACCTTAAAAGCTTTAGGTACATATCCCTGTAACAGAGATAGATTAATCACATCTAAAATGGAGGAGGAGATCAAAGGGAATACCTCCTTAAATAACCTGGTTGGAACTGGATCTAACATACAAGTTGAAGGCTTAGATGAAGACAATAATTTTGCTAATTCAGAAAGTTCAACTGGATCAAAGCAGTCTAAACCCGGTTCAGATTCCATGACTACCTCAGGTACAATCGCGGATAGAGGAGTGCTTATGATCTTATTTTTAATAAGATCAATCTTATTTATAAAGAATCCCATAAAATCATTGCTGCTAAGAGCAGGTGGAATGGACGGTTCAACAGAGCTATGGCTCTGGGTGAGTTTGGCAACTGTATTAAAAAGAAATCTAGGATTATTCTTATTCTCCTCTATTAATGAGGAGAAGTATGCTGCTCTTGCTTTACAAAGGGTCCTCTTATACAGCAGTAAACCATTTTTCCAGACTAGGAATATTTTGAATGTTCTATCAACTAGCTACAATTCTCATTTCTAGTTAATTGATTCATAATCTACAGGTAAAATATCACAACACTGCAAAAAGAACTGGGTGGAGATAAGCAGGTGAGTGAAATGAGTCTTCAAGCCATTCATCAGCGCAAAGATCCTGACAGTCTGATATCATTCAAATCATTAACACATCCCTTATGTCTGGTGTTTTCCTCCAGGCCTTAAAACAGCAATTATCAAACCATTGTTGAAAAAGATAAGCTTGGACAAAAGAATCCAGCAATACTGCAGGCCCATATCAAACCTCCCCTTCATCAGTAAGATTAGTAAAAAAAGTTGTGTTTCAACATTTGCCTTCTTAACAATGATTCGCTGCTTTGACGTCTTCCACTCAGGTTTCTATGCCAACCACAGTGCACAGACTGCTATTATTGGACCTCAGTGCAGCTTTTGATGCTGTTGATCACTTGATTTTATTAGAGCATCCGGAAAACTGGGTTGGCCTTTCTGGTACAGCACTGGACTGGTTTAAATCCTACATGAAAGAAGGGGACTTCTATGTGCAAGTAGGGACTCTAAATCAGAGACCAGAAAAATCACATGTGGGGTACCTCAAGGCTCCATTCTAGGGGCCCTCCTTTTAAACATCTACACCCTTAGCTCAGATTATACCTAACAACAAAATCAGTTATTATAACTAGAGAGAGAGAGAGATAGAGATAGATAGATAGATAGATAGATAGATAGATAGATAGATAGATAGATAGATAGATAGATAGATAGATAGATAGATAGATAGATAGATAGATAGATAGATAGATAGATAGATAGATAGATAGATAGATAGATAGATAGATAGATAGATAGATAGATAGATAGATAGATAGATAGATAGATAGATAGATAGATAGATAGAAAATATAGAGAAAATGTAACAATTAAATGAATAAATAGTTGTTACTGTTGGACATTTTTATAGAAGTTGGACTTTACAAAAAACAATAAATACCAATATTTTCTTTATCTGAAAATAAAAAAAGAGATTGTAGTTTACAGATTCGATTTTAGCATTTAATGTTATAAAGTTAATCACAGAGGTTGGATGTTGGATACAGTACATGACAGGACAGATCAGCAGTTTCATAAATACGTAATATTTTCCTCTCTGCTGAACATAAAGGCAAACTGCAAAAACACAGCGATCATGTAACACTTGAAAGAAAATGATTTTCACTTTTTAATTCCTGTGCAAAGCAGAGTTAAGTTTGAGTAACTGATGGCTTAGAGACACAATTAAACCTTACAGTCACATCTCCTGTTGCCTCTGATACAAACCGAAATCAGCAGGCTCAGTTCTGACTGTAGCATTGTCATTCCCATTAGGCCTCTCTCCCCCTGAAAATAGCAGGTTAATGCAAAGTTTTTCAAACATGGGTCAACCTGCTAACAATTAGCATTTGGCACGTCTGGTGACATCATCTCAGGAAAGCAAACAATGGAGAGCAACATAAGGAAGCCAGGGCGTAGTCAGTGTGCTTTATTGTTTCGCTCTATTATCTGTCTGAATCGCTCTTACCAGAGCTGCTCCATGTTTATCAAATGTAAGCAGAGTTGTTTCTGCTTTTTAGATAATTGATTTTTAGATCAGACTTGGCTGGCGCGGTGTTTTGGTGTTCAATGGAGGCACGTTGTCTGTCAGATGAGCATACCCCGTTAGACCAGCATACCTATAGTCGATACACATGCGAAGACATCAGATATCTGTTTATCCCTTTAGTTTTGTATAAAAAATAAACTTTAAATTACCTCAACGGGCCTGTATCCCTTTAGTCATGAACAAAAAGCTATTTAAGTTTTTTAAGCAATAAGCTTCAAAAAACACCAAAAAGTAAGCAATTTGTTTTGTTTTTTTTTGTACATGACTAAAGTAATACACGCCCATTGAGGTAGTTTAAAGTTTATTTTTCGTACAAAACTAAAGGGATGAACTCCTGGGATAAACGGGTATTGACTATGGGTATGCTGGTCTGACAGGACACCGGCTCCGGCATTCCCACAGATGCCGATCAGAGCCGAGGGGATTTTAATGCTGAGTCGTTTGACCCGGGTAGATGCACATCAGTGAGCCGTTCCCACTGCCACTAAAATCCCATTGTTCCCTGGTTTAAATTGTTTTTTTTTCTCCCAGTGGGAAAGTGGTATTACATAGTGAATATAACACTTATTCACCTTAATACTCTACAGGAAATCATTTAAAAGAACATGATGTAAACAAAAATGACTGGAAGAGCATCCTGCTTACAGTAAACATCATATATAAAACTCTGATGCAACAACAATGTCAAACTTGAACCTTTTTCACATTATCAAATATTTAACAAGTTTTTCCATTAAAAAAAAGGAACGAAAAAGGCAAAACAGTGAAGACATTAGTGACGGTAACAGCTGACATTTGGACGATGAATATCAACTCATTCATGGTTTTTATCGTCACTCATACAGTTTAGATCAGTACATAAAGACGTAGCGTACCAGATATACAGTAAACTGTCTACTCACTCACATCAGAGGGAGACTCCATTACAAACGGATTTCTAGCATTTAGCAGAGAATGTGTGCTCAGGTGTTTTTGCCCATCAATCACAGTTAGATAAATGTCATCCTGCACAAAATGTTCCCAAAGGTTTTTACATGTGGAGAAAAATCTTAAAGTTGTTTGTATAGAGGCAGTATTATCATCCCAAACCCCAGCATTTTTATTTCCATATACACAGGCAGTGACAGACAGAGACTTGTCATTTGTTTAACACTAACTCTCCCTCTCTTTATCTAAATATATGTTTTAGAAAGCATCACAGAAACCAGTCTTTCTTTTTTTTTTTTCAAAAAGGAATCAGATAATTTTGTTCGTTTTTGGTTCAAATAACATAAGAACATTTTTCTGCAGTTATCTGTTTTTCAAGGTAATAATAATAATTTAAAAGCTGTTTATACTCCTGCAGCTTTTCTACTCACATCTGACAATAAAACTTGCCATAAAGCATCATGTATAACAATGAGCTTGTTGTCTCACTGTGGGATGATCCAGCAGGTAATACAGTGGTTGTTTGCTTTTTTTTGTTATTTGTTTTTTTTTGAGTCTCCCCATGTGACACACTGGTTTGAGCGGCTTTAGCTGTGATTTAAATGTAAATCTTCCCCTACTTGAGGTAACATTACATGTCAAACTGACAAGTCCTTAAAAAAAAATGCTGAGCAGCAGCAGTGAGATAAATAAGTCTTTGAGTGTTAAAGTAAAAATAAAAAAGATGAACTGGAAGAACTCGAAACCTGCAGAGATCAAAGAGGCTCCTTCCATGTAAAAGAGGACTCCTCTGCCCCTCTGTCGGTCGGCATCGTCCAGGTCATCGCTGGTTTGCAATAAAAAGACACTGAGACCCTCAATCCCACTCTTCAGTATCCTCTCCACTGAGAACATTTTCCTGCAGATAAAAAACAACCATGCATGAGCTGAGAGACACTTTGGTATTACACAAGTCCGTCTCTACAAATCAGTACAATTATTCAAAAGGTCACAAACATCATACAGCTACTTCACACAGAGTGATGAGTTCAAATAATCGATTTTCATTTAATTTTGGTCCTGTATCCGTATCAGTTTATACATGTATTCGTTGGCCGATTCATTGGTGCATTTAGTAGCTATGCCTGGAAATCGAGTGAAGCGAACGCATTCTCGCTCCTGGCATCTGCTGTTCATTGTTTTGTTTTGTTTTTTTGTTTGTTTGTTTGTTTTATTTGTTAATGATATTCAGTTTTTGTTTAACACCAGGACTCCAAGAGTTCGGATACTACTAGAACTCCCACTGGCCGTCGATTTTATGGGTGACATTTTTCCCAATGGAATGAATGTATGGTGATGATGTCATCAACTGAAATAGTTCTAATACGCCATATAGTAATAATACATTTTATTTTAAGGTCACCGTACAAAAGATACAAACACAATGGCAGAAACAAAGTCAAAGCACAGAATAAAACCATTTAGAAAATCTAAAGGCTGTCTGTGTGTTTCCTGGACGGGGCCGCCTGTGCAGAGGGCTACGGTTGCCTTTTATATCTATGCATCTTTTTGTACATATGCTTCTGTCTCCTTGAACTCCAGTCGGCCTCAGCAGATGGCCGCTTACACTGAGCCTGGTTCTGCTGGAGGTTTCTTCCTGTTAAAAGGGAGTTTTTCCTCTCCACTGTCGCTACAAACATGATTGCTGTGAGGGATAGCCTTGGAGACTATGAGTCGATGCAATCAGCTGGTTTTCATGAGATAGAAAACTTTGAAACAAATTGACTGGATGATCTGGTGAAATGTAAAGTGCCTTGAGATTAAATGTGCTGTGAATTTATATAAATAAACTGAATTGAATTGAATAGGTTCATTGATAAACAGTATGTTCTAACACATGGTGTACATTGATTTATTGTTTCATTCATTCTGAAGGTGTCCCGGTGTGCCACCATCAATTACATGTAGCAGAAACCCTGAAATGTTTAGTAAGCAGGTCTCTTTTTAATTATGTAGGCCAAAGCTGGAGTGAAACATGATTTTAGGGGACCACACCATACCCCCCAAACACCAGAAGTCATTTAGACGTTGGTTTTTAGGCCAAATCTGGTCGATCCGACACTGAGTGAAAATTTGTTGGAAAGACATTGAAAAGACGACATGATTTACATCCAAACAACATCTACAATTGTTTGGGAAGTGAAGGGTTAATTTTCAGGTCATTGAAAAGACGACAAAAACTGGGTTTCTAATGTCTTTTCAATGTCTTTTATTGGACTAAAATGGGTCAAAATCAGACGAACCCACCCAATTTTTGGACTAAATCCAGACTATGACCGACCAGCCAGATGTAGCCGAAAAACCAACGTCTAAATGACGTCTGGTGTTTGAAGGGTTCACTTTTCAACCAAAGGTAGATGTTTGGACCTGCCCTCTTCTCAAAGTGTTTCCAACCAATTTTTGCTCAGTGGGTATGCCACATTGCTGAATGCTACAGTGCTAATAAATCAATTAATAATCTTATGATATAAGGGAGAGTTTGGCTCGTTGAACTAAATTAGTAAAATAAACTTTTTGTTCAGCCAGACCAACTATTCCTTCTAACGACCCCCCTTTCAGAGACATACACAGGCATCGGGTATTGCTGGCTAATAAAGAACCCAAACGACCCCCATTCCTAAGAGGTGGACCCGTTTATCTATTTCCATTCAGTATGCATTCAAAGCCAAAACAAGGCTTTGTTTTTGGTCCACTCTATAAAGCCTCGAACTCAACACTATTTCTGACATTTTGAATTGAAAAAGCTTCCAGGATGTGAAGCGAAACGTCTTCAATCTTGGAAACAAAGTCAAGGGGATTCTTTTTTTTACTTTTTGGGGAAAATAAACTTTTTGTTCATGTCATGATCTTGGCGCTGATGGTTTGGTTTTTCCTTTGCTTCTTGCTCCCCTGTCTAATTGGTTCTGCGGCTGATTATGGCCGATCATTTCCACCTGGTTCCTCTGCTATTTAGGTTGTGTGTTCGCCTTCTATCAGCGCCAGGTTACTCGGGTGTTTTGGTTAGGCGTTTTCTAGCAATCTATAGTCTGTTCTGTTTTCCTGATTATAACCAGTTTCTGCCCTGAGGATCTCGAGTTTTGCCTTGCCCCTGTCTGCTCTGTTTGTCTGATCTGATCCTGTATTCAACCGGCTTCTGAACCTGGAACTGTCTTCTGACTTCGACCTTGGATTTCCTTTCTGGGCTCGGTTTCTGCTCGCCGTTGGCTGGCGCCCGCTCCGCTCGCTCTCTAGGAACTCTGGGGGCGTCGGCCACCGCAACTGCGGTAACCTCCCTCCTGGATTCAGCTGTGTTCTCCGCGAACGGACTGAACTTTGAATCAGGTCAGTGACTCAGCGCCAAGTCGTATTCAACTCCACATCCAGTCACTGACCTGTATTCTCCTATCTCTGCAGAGACGAGTAGCCCCGCGCTCCTGTTTGTTAGAATAAACGTTTTGAACTTTCCCACAGCCTGTCTCGCCTCAAATTCTGGGTCCAACTTCCTGAGATCATTACAGTTCCTGTTTTGACCATCTAAGATGCCTCTTTATCGGGATCACTTACCCATCCTCCGTGACTCTTGACCCAGGGGACAAAGGTGTCCATGTAGCGTTCTGCGTTTTCCCTCATCCGCTGCGTCCCTGTGGCTGTCACTATCCGCCGGGACATATCCATAGAGATAGCTATCCGTTGTAATGTTGGACTGGCAGCCGGTTTTAAGGGGGGGGCCTGAGTGACCTGACTTTTGCCAAAAAAGTCTAGAATGTTCTTAAAGGATCTGTAGGACATACGGTTTAATTTGTTGCGCAGCAGCGAGTCCTCCTGGATCTGTCAGAGGAAATTTAGCAAACGTTGCTGTTTTCAAATGCTCATAAGATTACAGCAGTAGTCATTGTTAGGTTAAACTTACCTTAGTGTCTATAGCATCTCCTTCTGAACACAGCAGCTTCACCAGATCATTCACCACTTCATCATTATCAGTCACTGAAAAAATATGGAAGCAATGATTTAGTTCAACTGGATCTTCCACATCTTTGTGTATACAAGAAACCATTCAGGCCAACTGAAAATAGAACTGTCATCCCCAATGACAAAGGATTAAAAAAAATGCATTGCTTACACTCGGTAAAGAAGATTTTATCTTAAAGGTCTTAACAAATTTTATACAACTGGAATCAAACTGAAATGTATGTATTGAATTGGATGATCCGTTTTAAAAAGGCAATTCAGTCAATGACTCCATATATACATGGTACATTAAACTCAACTTAATCAGTGAGATGAATGTACTTATTTTTGATCCGTGATTAAAAAAATAGGAATGTGTGAGTACCTGTCAAGGTCGGCAATGTTGAACTTGGCGTCGACTTGGTGGAGCTCTTTGCAATGTTTTCCAGCTTCTCAGCAAGCTCTTCATAGAAGGTAGGAGGATGGTCTATTTGACGAAGAACCACAGAAACATCGCAGATGAAAACAGTCTGATAATATGCAGAAGAATTATCATGGTTATGTTTTGGTGCATTATTGTTTTTGTTTATTTTAGTGGTAGGCGTTGATTTAAATTTTTAATTGAGGTTAGTTACAGGGCCCGTAATTATCTGCAATTAATCACATTTTAATCAAAAACCATATATCAAGAAAATGTATAATCATTTCACTTCATAAATGTAATATATACAGTGGGGGAAATAAGTATTTGACCCCTTGCTGATTTTTGCAGGTTTGCCCTCTTACAAAGAATGCAACGATCTATAATTTTAATCATATGTACATTTTAACAGTGAGAGACAGAATCCCAAAGAAAATTCCAGAAAATCCCATCATATGAATTTATTAAAACTGATAACCATCTGATGAGGAAAAACAAGTATTTGACCTTCTGGACAAACAGTGTGTTAATATTTTGTAGAAAAGGCATTATTGGCCAGCACAGATGTCAAATGGTTTTTATAGTTGGTGACAAGGTTTTTGTATATTTCGGCAGGGATTTTGGCTCACTTCTCGCTGCAGACAGCCTCCAAATCATTCAGGTTCCCACGTTGTCACCTGGCAACTTGAATTTTAAGCTCCCTCCAAATATTTTCAATTGGATTCAGGTCTGGAGACTGGCTAGGCCACTCCAGAACCTTGATGTGCTTCTTCTTCAGCCACTCTTTTGTTGCTTTGGCCGTGTTTAGGGTCGTTGTCGTGCTGAAACACCCATCCTCCACCCATCTTCAGCTGTCTCACTGAGGGAAGGAGATGTTGGTCCAGAATTCCACCATACATGGCCCTGTCCATCCTCCCCTCAATACCATGGAGTTGTCCCGTCCCCTTGGCTGAAAAGCACCCCCATATCATGATGTTGCCACCACCATGCTTGAAGGTGGGGATGGTGTTCTTTGGGTTGTACACGGTGTTCTTTGCCCTCCAAACGCAATGAGTTGAGTTGAGGCCAAAAAGTTCTATTTTGGTCTCATCTGACCACATCACCTTCTTCCAGGCCTCTTCTGAGTCGTCCAGGTGGTTAATGGCGAACTTCATGCGGGCCTGTACATGTTTCTTCTTGAGCAGGGTGACCTTGGTTGCGCTGCAGGATTTCTATCCATGACGGCGTAGTGTGTTACCAACCGTTTCTTTTGTTACTGTGGTCCCAGCTGCCTTCAGTTGATTCATCAGTTTCCCACTTGTGGTTTTGGGATGATTCCTCACCGTTCGCATGATCAGGGACACCCCACGAGGCGAGATCTTGTGTGTAGGCCCAGACCGAGGGAGGTTGACGGTGGTGTGGTGCTTCTTCCATTTCCTGATAACTGCACCGACAGTTGATCTTTTCTCTCCAAGTTGCTTTCCGATTCTCTTGTAGTCCATCCCAGCATCGTGCAGAGCATTAATCTTGTCCCTGATGTCCGTAGAAAGCTCTTTGGTCTTGCCCATGGTGGTGATGTTGGATGCTGGTTGTTTGGGTGTTGACAGGTGTCTTTTATTCAGGTAATGAGGTGAGGCAGGTGTATTTGATGTATTTAATTGGTTTGGATTGGGGCTGTGTCTTAAAGAAAGACTAACTGGCGTATAGGAGCCAGAATACTTGCTGTTTGGTAGGGGGTCATCTACTTGTTTTTCCTCATCAGATGGTTATCAATTTTTATAAATTTATATGATGTGAATTTCTGGAAGTTTCTTTGGGATTCTGTCTCTCACTGTTGGAATGTACAATGAGTAAAATTGTTGATTGTTGCATTCTTTGTAAGTGGGGAAACCTGAAAAATCAACAATGGGTCAAATACTTATTTCACCCACTGTATGATATTTTAAGCAGCTTCTTTATGTGTGAATAGTGCATGAATATTAATTATTACCTTTCACAAATAAATAAAGATAGATGAACTCTAAATTTATAGATTTATGGAAAGTTTACTATTGAACATGCAACATTTACTGCATCTAAAACCCTAAGGCGACTTTTTTTTTTTTTTACCTTAAACAACCTACTAAGACATACAATCAATTTTATCAGACTCCTTTACTTTTTCAAATGTGGTCTTGCTTACATTGGCTGATCCAATGTGTTCAGGCTGCATCCATGGACATGTGGCTGCATCTGACATCAGGGTTGCTTGTTGCTCACAGTATAGTAGAGTCTTGTTGTTAGGAATCCAGTTTGTGTGGGTTGTGCTTTTGTTTGTCTTCCCTCCACCACCAGGCAGGGCCTGGTTCTGGTTGGCCTCCTAACACACCTGCGGATGGTTGCCTCATTACCGGAGGACTCTTAAGCTGCTGACTGCCACTACCTCGACGCCAGAGTGTTTGCCAGTTTTGGGTACTCTAGCCAAGCTGAATTTTACTGAGTCAAACTGAGTTTTTATCAACCTTAGTTTAACCTTGTTGTTTTGTCTTTGCCTCTTGGCAGGAAGTCATCCAGCAAACTGGATGTTTTGGACCTTCTCCCCCCTGGAAGAGCACCAAACTGAGCTGAGGATACGAGCTTGTGGTTTGGATCTACCTTTGCCCCAAGGATTATTTGGGCGTCTCTCTGAGCAGGGGATTCATCTTCACAAGTACTGTTCAAGTACCGCAGGAAAATTAAGTGGCAGTCAGCTCCTCCGTTCCTCAAGGAAAAACTGCAATCTGGGTAAACCCTGTCCGCCCTCCAACGAGCAAGAAATTCACTGGAACAACCCACACCGACTGGATTCAACAAGAGACACCTTTTTCTGGAAACATGAGTCCGCAACCTTAATTCCCTTCTTCTATTCTAAGACACAAATTTCACACTGAGCCTGAACTAACCGCAGAATCTTCCCCTTAATTTTCAGTTCCGGTTCGACAGTGTTCAGAGCAGCACTGGACTCTTATCACCAACTCTCAATAAAACCTGTTGAACTTTCCCCTGGTCTCTCTGTTTGGTCTTCTGCATGTGGGTCAGAGCCTAAGATAAAATCATGACACTTGTTTCATTCCTTTCTGACTGCCAGTGGCAGTAGACATAATGGCTATAACTTACTGTAAATTGTAATACTTACAAGCACACCATAATAAATAATTCTGATTAAATCAACACTGTCATTCAGAGGACTCTATCGCCACCCAGTGACTGAAGGAGTAAGCAGGTTTTGTTATGGACAGCTGATGATGTTTTCATCGATTCAGATTAAGCTTTAACTTTGCACAGTGCCGTCCGCAGCTGTTTCCTTCAAAGCCAATAAGGATGGCGTTGGCTTATTTAAGTTTCCTAAGCATCCTGAGCTGTTTTCAAAGTGAGTGGAAGCAGGTCAGATGAGATTAGGAGAAGTTTTAGCACTATGGTGTGTCTTCTGTGCTTGGAACATTTTGAGTAAAGGTTGCTTGGTTGCTCAATAAAACACTACGGTGTAATGCTGCCTACAGCCGTAACTACGGCTTTAACCCCGGGGGAGAGAAAAAACATTAGCCAGTGTTAGAGTCAGACACGGACTGATTTAGCTCACAGCGCTTTCACTTCAAGCTTCATCAAAGCCGAGACGATGATGAGAACTTATAAAAATATTCAGAAAGGAACTGGTGGGGGGTTCACATTGTTTTTAGTCTAGAAACAGGCAGATCTGTCAATCCTGGCAGTAAAGGGCAGTTGGAGTAGCTACCTATACCTTTAAGAATATTGTATGTAATTCTATGTAACAGCGATTGATGATTTATTTTAAAATCATGATCATTTAAAGTATTATATTCTAATTTATATTTATAAACTAATAACTGGTTAAACTATCTGCACCAGATGCTTAGCAAGGCGTTTCCGTACCATTTGTTTTCAACGGAAGCTACAGCGGGTCTATTAATCCAGGCGTACACTGTACGTTTTTTTGCCCTTTTCAGGCTGATTCTCTCTTCAGGCTGTTGTACGAGAATTTTTCGTTCGGCTCGACTTTCTGCCTGATCGTGCATCGTGTAGTATACAGGGGGTAATGGGTGATCAGCCTCTCAAGACCACCTCCTCATCAGGAATCGTGAGGTCTGGAGAAAATCAAACATGTTGGAAATGCATGTTGGAAACTGCAAATCTCTCAGTGACCAAACAACGATTCTTCTTCCTCTCAGAGGGCAACCCAGAAGCATGGTGGGGGTGCAATGAGAGAAATGGAGTTCTTTCTGTTAAATTGACAGACCATAGTAGCCACATTTGCTCAGCATGTCTTTGTCCAAATACATCGTTCTTTTTAGGGCTTTCAGCACAAAATGGCACAAATAGCCAAGGCAGCGCGTTTCACTCTAGTTAGCTTCATATTCCTCTTCTACTCGTTTGGCTTCCAGATAGACGAGTCCCAGTAGTGCCGTCTCACTTCAGAGCTGAGTCCAATTTGGTTTTGGGACGTACAGTGTGAGAACATACACTGCCTGGCCAAAAAAAAAAGTCGCCACCATGTTGAAAGACACATCGTGTGGTCGTTGAAAAGATGTTAGTCTGTTTGAGAAGGGTCATCATTGGCATGCATCAAGCAGAGAAAACATCTAAAGAGATTGCAGAAACTACTAAAATTGGGTTATGACAATTCAAAAAACTGGAAGGATAGTGGCGACCCATCATCTTCAAGGAAGAAATGTGGCCGCAAAAAAATCCTGAATGATGGTGATCGGCGATCACTTAAACGTGCGGTGAGATCAAATCGAAGAAAAACAACAGTAGAACACAGGGCTGTGTTTAATACTGAAAGTAAGAGCATTTCCACATGCACAATGCGAAGGGAACTCAAGGAATTGGGACCGAACAGCTGTGTAGCCGTAAGAAAACTACTAATCAGTGAGGCTAACCGGGAAAAAAAGGCTTCAATTTGCTAGGGAGCATAAAGATTGGACTGTGGAGCAATGGAAGAAGGTCATGCGGTCTGATGAGTCCAGATTGACCCTGTTCCAGAGTGATGGACCAATCAGGGTAAGAAGAGAGGCAGGTGAAGTGATGCACCCACCATGCCTAGTGCCTACTGTACAAGCCTGTAGGGGCGGTGTTATGATCTGGGGTTGCTGCAGTTGGTCAGGTCTAGGTTCAGCAACAGTAAGAATGAGGTCAACTGACTGCCTGAATATACTGAATGACCAGGTTATTCCATGAATGGACTTTTTCTTCCCTGATGGCACATGCATATTCCAAGATGACAATGCCAGGATTCATCGGGCTCAAATTGTGAAAGACTGGTTCAGGGAGCATGACACATCATTTTCACACCTGGATTAGCCACCACAGAGTCCTGAGCTTTACCCCATTGAGAATCTTTGGGATGTGCTAGAGAGTGCTTTGCGCAGCGGTCAGACTCTACCATCATCAATGCAAGATCTTGGTGAAAAATGAATGCAACACTGGATGGAAATAAATCTTTTGACATTGCAGAAGCTTATCGAAACAATGCCACAGTGAATGCGTGCCGTAATCAAAGCTAAAAGCGGTCCAACAAAGTATTAGAGTGAGTGACCTTTTTCTTTGGTGGCGACTTTTTTTTTTGGCCAGGCAGTGTACATTTCCATACTGCATGCAATTATTGAAAAAATCGTACAGTGTATGCCCGGCTTTAGACGCTTTCTGAATGTGTTGGCTAGAGGTCCGCTCTGGATGCTGTTCCTCAGCATTACTACCGGAGCTTAAATTGGCAGATGGTTCCAGACAAGATGTTCTGGAACAATCATCAATGTTTCCATCCATCTCCATTTTGGATTGCTAAGCTAGCTCTAAAATCGTTCTCTCTCTGACGTCACCACAAGGAAATGGGTTTTTACTAGCTGTTAATCAGCGTGCTGCTCTGGAGCTACTAATGTAGAATATCTGTATTAAAAATGTGCCTGTTTGATTCATAATAACTCAGAACCTGCTGCATGATTTCAATAAAAATTAAAAAGCAATGTTGCATCATCAACACTTTAAATTCTCCCAGTGGACCAATGCTTGGGTGTGACAAGGTGTGATACAAATACCAAATACAAAGGTTCCTATCAGGACTTTAGTATTTAGCTAAAATATAATTTGCTGCATACTTTAACATAAAACATCCTACAGTCCCAGCCCTAGTTTAATTTCATAAGAATTGTTTTGCTTCACCCTGCATTATTCCGCCCTGACCAGATGTATTTTCTACCCTATTATTGTTCTACTGCTCTTGCTATGTGTTCGCAGACTGTCTCTAGCTTCTGTCATCGTAGCGACCCCTTCTTTCCGCCCACATTGACCGCGGACATGTTGCTGTTGGTGTTTAGATCTGACTTTCAATGGTCTATTGGGTGCTAAGTATTAATCTTTGCATATCTTCCTCCCAGTATATGCACAGTTTGGTGGTCCGCACTTTAATGAAGGCTTACACGTTGTTCCTCTTATTTTACACTATATTGCACTTGTTATTCAGGCAAACCTTTGCTCACAGTGTGGAAAAAATGTTCAATATTGTCACATATTTACTTGCAGTTTGAATAAAGATCGAGATCTGGTTTAAGGTTTATTTCCGTGACTTTAGTGGAAATGGTTAGCTTACCAGGAGAGGCGAGGTCCTTTGTGTGTTTTTTTTCACGTGTTGAGTCCTTTGATCTCTGAGGAGAATCTCTTTGTTCTTTGTCCTTCTCTTTTATTTCTTTTATCTTCTTTCCGAAGAATGAAGCAAGCTTCTTTTTAATCTTTGCTTGTCTCAGCTTCATCTTTTTTTCACTTTCATCTTCATCTGAAGACGAGGAGGGAGAGACACACTCCTGCAAAAAATCAAAAATTATTTTCTTGAAATACAGTTTTATCCTATAAGAAAAATAATTTTACATTTTCTTTTGCATCAAATAAAAGTTCAATACTGAAAATATTGGCTTAAACCACTACTCTCAGTAGACTAGCAGTTGTTTTCTTTCACTTTGTGAAAAAAGACAAAACAATTTTTCATTCAGACTGTTTATACAGAGAATGATGCCAGGGATAGAGGAGTTGGTCCAGCAGGCGCCAGAGCGACTATTGCACTACCCTTGAAAAACCGTGAAGAGACTGAGATAACTTATCGTGTGTTAATGGAAAGCAAACGGAACTGAACCGAGCTAGACACAACCGGACTAAGCTAACTGCAGACCAGTTCCAGAGGTGGGCTCGGCTCGGTGTTTCCCTGGCTCGGTTCTCTGATAACAAGAGCGCACGAGCAGAACGCGTCATCTCCGTCTGGCTGCACATCCCGATTCACACACCATTCCAGTAGTTGGTGGTAATGCCCCTCCGGAAGTTGCTTGCCAACCAACACAAAACAGAAGAAGAAAAACAACTATAAACAGCAATCGAAATCTTCGCCACGCAACATTTTGATTTGCTTGATTCCCTCCTTCTTTGTCTTCTTCTTCTTGTGTTTTATGGTGGTTGGCAAACAACTTTTGGTGCATTACCGCCACCAACTGCTTGATTTCCTCCTTCAATACTGGCAGTAATACCGCAGATCGTCACTAGGAGGCGAGGAGCCGAGACAGCGTGATGTGTAAACGGTCGTCAGAACCGAGCTCAGCCTGGTTAACTGATCCGAGCTCGGACCGGTCTCGGCATGGTTCGGTTTTTCAAGGGTAGTGTAAATGGGGTAATTATCTCCGGGCCTTGAAACACCTCCACATCGAGGACAAGGTGTCTGGAAAGAGGGAAGTCTGCCATCAACCCAGTCCCAGAAAAAGCATGTCGACTAAAACAAAGTAAGAAAAAAAGGTATTATGGACCCAAAACAAAGGCTGGAACTAACTAAGTGCATTGTTTCGGTTGATAAGCCATTTCTCCAGTTGTTTGATTTTGCATAAATTCACTAAGGCTGTCAAAATTAACGCTTTAACGTAACAGGCTTTAGACTGCACCAATTCTTTTAATCCGAGATTAACGCAGTTATCTTTAAACCTCGGGCCACTTCAAATTCCACAAATCATGAGGCAATGCACTGAGGTCTATTAAATTAAATTCAGTTTATTTATATAGCGCCAATTCACAACACATGTCATCTCAAGGGACTTTACAATTCAACCAGATCATACATTCAAATTGATTCAAAGTTTTCTATCTAAGGAAAACCAGTTGATTGCATTGACTCATTGACTTAAATGCAATCCCTCACACTAAGAATGCTTGTAGCGACAGTGGAGAGGAAAATGCTGCGAATCAACCACAGCTCAGTGAGAGAGCATTTTGAAAGGCAAGTTCAGCTATAAAGTTTGTCCAGATGGCTGTCTGAAAGGAAAAAAGTAGCTTGTATTTATTGTTGCAGGAATTTATGCACCACCAGTGTAGGTCTAGTTTCAAATACCACTTGTTGGCGAAGCACACAGTGGATGCAGTCAGCCCGGCGCCCCCTCCTTGCCCGCTGGATAATTTCAAAGGGAAGCAGCAGGACAACTCTACAAGCCACAAACTTACACGATCAGTAGCCAAATGGGCGGCGACAGCATGCAGGCCAATAAGTATTGCGGAGGACGATGGTCTGCGTGAAATAATACACATGGATCCAACACTGGACATATGAATTACCTTGTCGAGATACTACTACCAAGAACATCCACGACCTGTATGAAAACGAGAGAGCCACGGTGGCGGTGGCATTGGAGCAGACAAGGACAATTGCGCTGGCCGGAGACTACTTGACCTCACTAGCTAACTGCAGTTACCTCTGGGTCACAGCTAGGGGTGTAAATAATAATCGTTTTGTATCGATGCATCAATCCAACAGCCAACGATCCGATGCATCGACACGTCCGCAAGAGAATCGATTCATGTTTTTTTTTTCCTCCGGTCTATTTTTATCCATTTGCTCCTGGGCGTAATTCTCCCTCCCGTGCTGCGGTGGCGCTAAACCTATTTTGCCTTCCTACCTCGCTTCCTGGTTATACTCTTACAGCAGTGTGTTGCAGTGAGCTTGACACAGACATTTTTAAATTATGCTCAATATTGAAGCGTGGTCTGCGCTACACGCTGTGGGTCTAGATACGGCCGAGGCGGCGAGGAAGTGGGGGTGAGTCTGACGACGGAGGGACATGAGGGCCCAAAAGAGAGGAGATCCAGGTGGAAAAAGGGTCCCAGCGTTCTCGCGCATCTCGCTCTTCTAGCGGGTCAAACGTCACGAGTTGTTTTCCGCAATTTCGGTCATAAAAACAAAACAAGCTGGCTTCCTGTCTGCGGTCAGCTACAATTTGGGAGAGGAGCAGTGGAGCGTCTCTCAAGGGGGCGGGACGCCTGGAGCCGAGGTATTGAATTGCACTCATTGCACTGATTTTCTGCAGTATTTTTGCAGTATTTTTTGATGCAACTTTTCTACTTCTGT
This sequence comes from Cyprinodon diabolis, assembly GCA_030533445.1. NCBI lineage: Eukaryota > Metazoa > Chordata > Actinopteri > Cyprinodontiformes > Cyprinodontidae > Cyprinodon > Cyprinodon diabolis. The sequence goes on from CM060077.1 coordinate 39,747,781, forward strand.
TATTTGCTGTTGTTTCTAAAAAAAAAAATGCATAACGATATTACAGCTTTCATTGATTTATTTCAAACTTGAAACTTTGTTTAGCCTGTAAGGTGTAAAAAAAAATAATAAAAAAAACATAAATTAACCGATTAATCGAATCGAATCGTGGTGTAATCTTGAGTATCGAAAATAATCGAATCGTTGGGTCAGGAAATCGATACTGAATCGAATCGCCATGATGGATGTGATTTACACCCCTCGTCACAGCGCATTATTTTGACCATAAGTGGGGACTTAAGTCATATACATTGACTATTATGAAAGCAGAGGACAGGTACTTCGCCAGCACGTGCGCAGAGCACTTCCTGCACGTAGGCCGAGAATGGAATATTGAAGATGAAGTCAGCACGCTGACCAGCGACAGTGCACAGAACATGATCCCAGTTATCAAGGAAGTCCAATTTGAACACATGCCTTGAAGAGCACATCTCCTCCAACAATCCGTCACAGTGTCTATACAACACAGCCTATTCGATAATGCACTGGCAAAATGCAGAAAAATAGTGGACTAAATTCAGCAGAGATTGAGTAGTAGCTAGTTGCAAAGTTTCTGTTAGAAAAATGTAAATGTCATCATTTTATTTGTATTAACTTACATGCATTTGCCCTGTCAAGAATGTTTTGTTGTTTTAACTACAAACGGGGAAGGTGTGACGATCTCGGCACTGGCTTAATCCCCGACTCGACACACCTGCTCCCTCCACCCTGCCCGCTGTTATCACTTATTGGATATATCTCTATATATACCTCATTTGGATCTGTTCCCAGTGCCAGATCGTCTCAAACCAACCGTTGAGTACCTTCCAGCATTTCAATCTTTTGCCTGCCTACCTGTTGCCTGACCTGTTTTCTGCCTTTTTTCGCCGAGCCTGCCTGATCCCTTATCTGATCCTGTCTGCCTGCCCAGAATCCAAAGCAGATCTGCCTCTGGACCCCTGCATCAGTTCTGCCTTGGATTGCCTGCCTGTGAGCCTGAACCCCACTCAGTCAGTGAGTAACCGAGTCTGCCTAACCCCTCTGCTTCTCTGAACCTGCCAGTTAACGGACCCTGGATCGGACCTGGACCTCTCTTCAGGATGCCCCTCTGTATGTACCTTTGCTTGGACCCGATCACTGGAATCAGTAAATGGACTGTCTCTGGTGCTCATTGGCCTCAGTCCTCAGCAAACCATCCGACGCTCAACGGCCACTGCTTCCACAAGCCCCTTCCTCTAACGAACTAGTTCGTTAGAGGAAGGGGCTTGTGGAAGCCACGGAGCCAACTGCTCACTCTGAGACACAGTAACAGGTTAGTGATCCAGCCTCACCCCCTCTCTAGTTTTCCTCTTGCTGATCACTAACCTGTTGTCTCCGCCACATTGACTGAGAGCTGCCTGCGCGCTCCCTGTGCCAAACAGTCACTAATAAAATCTCTTGCATTCCACTGACCTGTCTGAGTTGTTTGCTGGGTCCAATTTCCTGTACGTTACAGAAAGCAACCTGACCCCAGCTTGTTCACTACATCTGAAATATCTAGGACACTGGGGGCGGCGCCCACCGCATCTCGTTGGCAGCCCACCGGCTGTATCCAACCTCGTTCTATGGATATGGACTGAACTGTTAAACCAGGTTAGTGACTCGTATGGATAATCATTCTCCGTCAGATTATCTTGGTCACTAATCAGTGTTTTTCTCCAAGCAGAGTTTCCAGTGATGTGCGGTGACCTGTCCTAGCCGCTGACACCGCGGATCCACAGCCCGCTCCTGTTCTTTTTAAATTAACGCTTTGATTTAACCCATTGTCTGTCTTGCCTTGAATTCTGGGTCCTTCTGTCCTGCCCCATGACAAAATCTACGCTGATACGCTGAAATTAGTGCCGATTCTCAGTCTGGGGGACATTGATTCGCCTACATGTTATGAATGCTGAATTACCATATACAATAAATTACAAACAGTTTAGTTTGTGTCTTCAACTCGTTGCCCATAGGAAGATGTTACTTGGATATAACCTAACGGAATATCTTCAGAACGGCTCCAAATGACACAAAACTCATATGGGTGAGTAGAACATGATGGAATAACGTAAAATCAAGGGACCAATGTAAAAAAAAACGGTGTTCCCCTTTAAGAAAAGCATTCGTCTCCATAGAAACAGAAGGAAAAAAAATGTTTATTTACTTTGCTTTAAGTAAGGAGCGGACTTTTTAAAATAAATAAATAAATAAAACAACCGTTGGTTTCTTACCTCTGTGAGGTGGGACTGCTTCGCCTTGCTGCTCTTTCCCAGGGAGCCTTTCCCACGGATAACTGAATTAAGAGGAAAGTTTTTCACGAGGTCCTTAAATCCAGTCTTCTTATCATCTTCCTTTTCTGCTTGAGAATCATTTTCCTCCTTTCGTTTGGACAGCGGCGTCAAGCTAGGGGGAGACCTATACGCAGAACAACAAGGCAAACACATTTTATTGTCGTTCTGACCTTCATTTAGAATGAAGTGTGAGATCTGTTCAAGTTTGGTTCGGGAACTCAGTACAGCATCAAAAGTATCATTAATGCTTGGAGTTTTCACATTTTGATTTACTATAACCAGAACCTTAATGAATACAGCAGGTGAAGTGCAGGCTTCCAATAATACAAAGAAATCAAAGCAGAGTACAAATGAAGTTGATGGTTTGAACTGGTAAGACACAGAGAAATGTTAAGAGTAAAACATTTGCAGACAGAAATAGAAACCAGCAGTAGGTATGAAGACAGCAACTCAGCTTGTGCTCTGAGAAGGTTCCAGGTTGCCGGTTTGATCCCCACAGTTTGCACTCTGTGTCTCTGAGCAACACCTTTAACTCCACACTGCTCCCTGGCAGCACCACAAAGGCCCAATGCTCCCCAACGGGATGGGTTCAAATTCAGAGGTACATTTCTCCAGCGTGATAATTAATAACGTTCATTATTATTATTAATTCTATCAAATATTGTATTTTGCATTTAAAATTTAAAAAATGTATCCTCTGTCAAATATGCTCTATCCAGCAGAGTTGTTTTTGACAGCCATCTTAGATTCAGTCTTAGTTTTAGGCCGTTTCTTAATTAACTAGATCGCGAGTGCAGACTCGTGTCCTCGCCAAGTCTGTTCTTGAGAAGAACACAGGAAAGTCTGGACTCTGGGAGAACGGGAGCATGGAGCATATATATCAGTCAATTGGAGCTGATGCGTACTGATGACATCACCACACATCAGCTCATCTGGAGCTGCATTTCACCTCCTGTTATTAATAGTCTCTACATAATAAAATTTCTGATTTTTTTCATTTAGTGGGGGAATAATAATAAACACAGTCAGATAAACACAAATCAAATGAACATTTTGAAAAATAAAGCAAAATATCACTATAATAGCCAGCGGTCCTTCACACACGGCTATGCAGAGAGAGGGCTGCTGCAGACGGGCTGACGTCAGCCCTGGCTGCTGCAGACGGGCTAACCTCAGCCCTGGCTGCTGCAGACGGGCTGACGTCAGCCCTGGCTGCTGCAGACGGGCTGACGTCAGCCCTGGCTGCTGCAGACGGGCTGACGTCAGCCCTGGCTGCTGCAGACGGGCTGACGTCAGCCCTGGCTGCTGCAGACGGGCTGACGTCAGCCCTGGCTGCTGCAGACGGGCTGACGTCAGCCCTGGCTGCTGCAGACGGGCTGACGTCAGCCCTGGCTGCTGCAGACGGGCTGACGTCAGCCCTGGCTGCTGCAGACGGGCTGACGTCAGCCCTGGCTGCTGCAGACGGGCTGACGTCAGCCCTGGCTGCTGCAGACGGGCTGACGTCAGCCCTGGCTGCTGCAGACGGGCTGACGTCAGCCCTGGCTGCTGCAGACGGGCTGACGTCAGCCCTGGCTGCTGCAGACGGGCTGACGTCAGCCCTGGCTGCTGCAGACGGGCTGACGTCAGCCCTGGCTGCTGCAGACGGGCTGACGTCAGCCCTGGCTGCTGCAGACGGGCTGACGTCAGCCCTGGCTGCTGCAGACGGGCTAACGTTACCCCTGCTGCCGTTAGCCTCAGAGCTCCGCTGGTTGCCATGGTCCTCTCAACATCTGAACTTGTGAACTGAACTGAAATTGTGCACTAAATCAGTAAATGGGCCATATAGTGATGCTAAAAGTATAATGTTCTCACCTTAAATTATCTTAAAACATACTTTTATAGAACAACAGAAAAGATAACTTTTAAGTTAATACTCTGGGCTCTGTGAGTGCTAACCCGGGAGCTGCTGCTGCCGCAGTGCATGCTGGGACAGCTGTCAGTCTAAAGAACAGACAAGTCTGCTCTGATGCATGCTGGGTAAAGAGGGAGGGGCGAGAACATGAAGAACATATCTGGGGACTTTTTCCGTTCTCGTTCTTCTTGTTTTTGTGAATTGGAACAGTACTACGGCTGAGACTGATGACTTTTCACAAGTACATGGGAACGCACAAGTACACATACTGAGAAACGGCCTTAGTCTTGAGAATGAAAACTATTATTAGTTTTAGTCAGATTTTAGTCATTACTATATGTTATAGTTTTGGTGTGTTTCAGTCGACTAAAACTCAAGCTCTTTAGCAGACTGACAGCTCTAGGCTAGATACAACAATAGCTGGGTATAGAAAGCTGCCGTGCAGTTCATCATTGCTGTTGGGTACAAAACTTAGATTTATAGAAATAAAATAGACTTTTTTATTAACTAATGCCCTACTTTATACAAAAGTGTCTCACCAAAGCTGTGAAAATCGCAGATCTTTTTCATTACATCATATTGGTTAATATAGCAGACAGACAAGCTAAGGAAATGGACAATGAAGGAATGGTTTTACAGGGTTTATACAGAAATGGTTGACTCAAACTGAATGCTTTTGAATGCTCTTTTAAGCTCTTAGAAATCATTTTAAGCTATCAAAAAGTACCAATGACTCTCATATATACTATATATATATATATATATATATATATATATATATATATATATATATATATATATATATATATATATATATATATATATATATATATATATATATATATATATATATATATATATATATATATATATATATATATATATATATATATATATATATATATATATATACTAGGGAATGGAACAGTTTATGAAATCCGTCCGAACCGTGCGGTTCGACTGTCTCGGTTCGATTCGCGTATGTTGCGTTCGGTTCATGCGCTGCTCCTTTTTCTCATAGGCGAAGCGTTTACACTCCAGAGCAGAAGGTGGCGGTACTGCGACCAAAGCCAACCACCAGCAGTAAACAAGAAGAAGAAGAAGCGAAGCAGCGTACCCGGGTGTAGCAGAAAAAAATCAGTTGTTGTGGAGAATTGTGTGGGTATGGCGATTGGGAAAGAACAGGAGTTGGAAGACGCGCCTGCAGCACTTTATAGGTCTGCTGTATGGGACCGCTTTGCATTTAGAGTGACCTACGATGACGGCGGAAAGAAAGGTGTGGATAAAAGTGCAACAGTGTGCAAGCATTGTGCAACACGTTTTGTACTATACAAGACATAATAGATTTTCCTAACAATCAACATATACCGAACCCAACCAAAAACCGTGACCACGAAACCGTGAACCGAACCGAACCGTGGATTTTGTGAACCGTTCCACCCCTAATATATATATATATATATGATACACATTGTCATATTTACCGTAGACAGGCAGCAGCCATGTCCCAAATTCCTCGTTTTCCAGCCACTTTTGTTGAAATTTGCATCTCCCCATTTTCTAGGCTTTTCTTCGTTCGAGCTCCTTTTCCGAACATACAGCTTTACGATCAAGCGGAAGCAGTTCCGCGCAAATATAATGCGATATATCTGACGAAATTGTTTTTATAATCGTATTTCTTTTTAAATAAAGCATTTTAGATGCAAAGATAATAACATATAATGAATTTTAATGCCAATTAAAAAATTATAATTAATGACTTTTAATGACCCACGAAAACCCTATTTTAGACATACAAGGTTTCCATCCCAAAGCAAACACTTCCTGATCATCCATGAATCATGAATTACACACAGATCAATAAAAATGTCATTGTTCCAAAAAAGCAAGAATAAACACATTCTTCTTTCTACTTTGGCAAATTTGGCTTTATTTTTAAAAATATACCACTTAGTAACCACTGCTCAGTAGATTTAAATTAAAAGGAGACTGATATTTAAAAAATACACAGAGAGCCTACATGTTTGCCGTATAATGCCACAGCAATCAGGAACTAAATTTCAATATTTTTTAAAATGTTGAAATAGTTAGAAACAAGAACTATAAGAGAGAAACATTCAAATATCTATCTGCCTTTTCCTCTGGATCTTTATCCAAAAATAAACAGAATGCAAAAAATTTTAATAATAATACACAGTTTGTGGATATCATTTATTGATTCCTTTTGGTAGAAATTAAAGAATAATAATAATAATAATAATAATAATACATTTTATTTAAAAAGGCGCCTTTCTGGACACTCAAGGTCACCGTACAAAAGCATAAAAACAGTGTCAGAAAAAATAAAAATAAAAAGAATGTGTAGTATCACCGCTTGTAAACTGAAGGAAATAAAATCTTGATATTTAGAAAAAATGATTTTTTTCATTGGTAGAGGATGATCAGCCACATATAGTTTATTAAGTAGCGATGAAAGAGCCATACTGCTGAGAGCGAACTATCTGTATGGAGCGTTAAGACTCTGAGCTAAGCTGCTCAGAGACGCATTTCTACACAAGCACAGCTGGAAGATCAGAGTTTGTCAGAGTTCAGCACACAGTACCGGACGATTATTTTTACCCTGCTGCTGCTGCCAGGGTCCATCTGAGGTCATGCAGAATGTGCAGCGCTGCACGCCAGGTGACCAAACAAGACACAGTTGCACGGCTGATACTGCTTAGCTTGCCTAACAGATTACAGCACAATGATGGATTTTAAACATCTGACTGACCAGCCGCTTACATTTTTATTTAGTCTCATCAACAGACGGCATGTTTTCATCATCAAAGATCCGCGTTTAGCTCATCAGTTCTCGTTATCGTCATGAAACAAAGATAATATTATTAGTATAAAGCTGCAACATCTTGCATCTTATGCATTGGTAGGCCTGTTGCGATAATCAATAAATCAATTAATCGCATAATAAATAAAAACTATCCACGTCATTTAATATATCGGCTATATCATCTCTGCCTGTGTTTTTCTCTTTCTATTTATGACGCTGGATGAAAAGGCTTAACATCTGTGCTATCCACTGACCCCTTCCTCATTTTTTTAGGAACGGAAAAAATGAGGAGAGAGGAGGAGTTGACTATCGTATCAAGTAGTCAGCGTGCATCATTTTGTACTTCTGCAGCTTTAGAGCCCAGTGAGGAGTTAGCAAGGTAAAAAAAAAACACATCTTATGCAGGGGGGAAAAGCTCGAAATGGAACTGGTTTCAAAGCCGAACGGAACAGCCGCAGTGTGGGAGTATTTCGGATTCAAGCGAACCGCTGAACCTATGCAAACCAGTATGTCGCATTTGTCATAAAACAAGAGCAACTGAGAGCAGCAATACAACCAACCTTAACATGCACCTAAAGCACAACCACCCAATAAAGTTTCTCCAGCTGGGGACAAAAAGTACAAGCGGTGGCCCGTCTGCGTCCTCAAGTTCGTGACAGTCCACCATCACTGAAGCAATTAATCGACAGGCAGCATACAAAAAGGGCGCCGCAAAGTGGCGTGCGCTCACAGACAGCATAGTTCATTTAATTGCTAAAGAGATGCTTCCATTTAATATTACGCAAGAGGATTAGGGCCACTGAAAAAAATAAATAAAAGTTAACTGATTTTTTTATTTTCTTTCAGTTTAATATGGGGGAAAAAGTCAGAATTCTGACTTTAATCTCAGAATTCTGACTTTAATCTCAGAATTTTGGATCTTAATGTAGATGGGCCCCATGAAGGAAGAGATGTGGAGCACTCAACTTCACTGACAAAGATGTGAGTTGTTTGAGAGGAACAGGAACACATTGGTGGAAAATGACGGAATTAGGCAACTTTTTACGTGCCCGAGGGGTCCCCTCATTAATAGAGGAGTGTTGTGTATTAATCTGCACTAATCATAAGAATAAAATAAAGTTAATGTTTTATAAGTTTAAAGTTGTTTTCACAAATACTGTTATAAGAGCCATTCAAGGCCAAGAGGAGAAAAACAGAGCAATGAGTGTGTGTAATTGTTGCACCTGGCTCTAGTGGAGTGGAATCTGCAGGAAAACGCAGGGTTGAGGCCCCTTAGTGATAGGAAAGCACCCTCATAAAAAATGAAATATTTGACATGTCAAGGTTGCCCAGCTCGGCAAAATTTGGCCATACAACTTGTGATAAATAGAGTTGTTATTTTCAAGGCACACTGTGCAGTACTGGTCCCAGAAAGGGTGATGCTTTGACTGGGACACAAGGGGGAACACTAGGCCAGACTGACATGGCTTGAAGTAGGGAAAGGATTAGTTTCAACATGTTTGTGATTGAACTGTCATAAGTTTCTGATTTAAGTGCACCAGATGTCCTCATGGCCTGAGAGACTGCTCTCACAAGAATGTGATGTGGCTACGAATGTCATCGTGATATGCAGATAAATGATAATGTGACCTTTACCAAAGACTGTCGTTTAAATATATAAAAATATGTTCTGAAGGGGGTTTTCCATTGATAAGAAATGTATAAAAGGGAGCTGTTTTCACCAGTTGTTAGCTGATGCTCACCGGTGACCAGCTCAGTGTGAATGTGCTGTTTTTACAATAAAGACCCTGGACCTGGACTCAGCTGCCTCTGCCTGAATTTTTGGATCTTTGTTTGAGACTTTTTCTGCTTTTTAAGAACTTTGAATTTTACAAAACTTAGCTTCAATTTTAAGTCGTCAAGAAGACAATAATAGACGACAGGAGCAGAAGGTCATTAAAACAAGAGAGCTAGTCTCTAAAACAGACATGGCTATGGCTTGATGCTAACATGTTTGTTAGCTGTCAGAATTCTGAGAAAAAAGTCAGAATTCTGAGATTAAAGTTGGAATTCTAAGATTAAAGTCAGAATTCTGAGAAAACAGTCAGAATTCTGAGATTAAAGTTGGAATTCTAAGATTAAAGTCAGAATTCTGAGAAAAAAGTCAGAATTCTGAGATTAAAGTTGGAATTCTGAGATTAAAGTCAGAATTCTGAGAAAAAATCAGAATTCTGATATTAAAGTTGGAATTCTAAGATTAAAGTCAGAATTCTGAGAAAAAATCAGAATTCTGAGAAAAAAGTCAGAATTCTGAGATTAAAGTTGGAATTCTAAGATTAAAGTCAGAATTCTGAGAAAAAATCAGAATTCTGAGATTAAAGTTGGAATTCTAAGATCAAAGTCAGAATTCTGAGAAAAAATCAGAGTTCTGAGATTAAAGTTGGAATTCTAAGATTAAAGTCAGAATTCTGAGAAAAAATCAGAATTCGGAGATTAAAGTTGGAATTCTAAGATTAAAGTCAGAATTCTGAGAAAAAATCAGAATTCTGAGAAAAAAGTCAGAATTCTGAGATTAAAGTTGGAATTCTAATATTAAATTTAGAATTCTGAGAAAAAAGTCAGAATTCTGAGATTAAAGTTGGAATTCTAAGATTAAAGTCAGAATTCTGAGAAAAAAGTCAGAATTATGAGATTAAAGTTGGAATTCTAAGATTAAAGTCAAAATTCTGAGAAAAAAGTCAGAATTATGAGATTAAAGTTGGAATTCTGAGATTAAAGTCAGAATTCTGAGAAAAAAGTCAGAATTATGAGATTAAAGTTGGAATTCTGAGATTAAAGTTGGAATTCTAAGATTAAAGTCAGAATTCTGAGAAAACAGTCAGAATTCTGAGATTAAAGTTGGAATTCTAAGATTAAAGTCAGAATTCTGAGAAAAAAGTCAGAATTCTGAGATTAAAGTTGGAATTCTGAGATTAAAGTCAGAATTCTGAGAAAAAATCAGAATTCTGATATTAAAGTTGGAATTCTAAGATTAAAGTCAGAATTCTGAGAAAAAATCAGAATTCTGAGAAAAAAGTCAGAATTCTGAGATTAAAGTTGGAATTCTAAGATTAAAGTCAGAATTCTGAGAAAAAATCAGAATTCTGAGATTAAAGTTGGAATTCTAAGATTAAAGTCAGAATTCTGAGAAAAAATCAGAATTCTGAGATTAAAGTTGGAATTCTAAGATTAAAGTCAGAATTCTGATAAAAAATCGAAATTCTGAGAAAAAAGGCAGAATTCTGAGATTAAAGTTGGAATTCTAAGATTAAAGTCAGAATTCTGAGAAAAAATCAGAATTCTGAGATTAAAGTTGGAATTCTAAGATTAAAGTCAGAATTCTGAGAAAAAAATCAGAATTCTGAGATTAAAGTTGGAATTCTAAGATTAAAGTCAGAATTCTAATAAAAATCGGAATTCTGAGAAAAAAGGCAGAATTCTGAGATTAAAGTTGGAATTCTAAGATTAAAGTCAGAATTCTGAGAAAAAATCAGAATTCTGAGAAAAAAGTCAGAATTCTGACTTTTTTCCCATTTTACACTGAAATAAAATTTAAAAATCAGTTAACTTTTTTTTTTTCAGTGGCCCTAATCCTCCTCCGTATAATATTGTTTAAAAACCACCCTTTTAAAAACACGTGGCAGGCATTTGATAGACAGGATGAACTCCACCGGAAAACATACATATCACAAACTGCAATTCCACAACTGTACAGCAGTACTAAAGAGGACATACTGAAGGAAATACAAGACATTTGATTTTACTCTGCTACGTAGGATATGTGGTCAAGTTCAATTTTTTTTTAATATAACATGGCAGTTTTGCCTATCTTTTTTAAAATCTAATGATATACAGACTTCATTATCTGTACTGTTTTGGTTAAAAATATAGTTTTTATTTTCACTGTGGTTTTATCTTGTGTGTAGTTTTTATTGAAGTGTATTTTTAGTTAACAGAGACTGAGAGTCCATTTGATTTTTATTTCTCGTTTTATTTTGTTAACCATTTCCAGTGTCAAGTGTTCTGTTAAAAATAAAGTGTGTTTATCTTTGGCAGGAAATTTGCATGCATTAATACGTCATTTCCATTAAATCAGTGTAAAAAGGTCTTCTAACATTATTACCGTTTATTGCAATAATTGTGGTATGAGGACTTAATTCTCATAATTTTCAACTTTATTTTCAAAGTTTTATTACTTTATTCTCGTAAATTTACGACTTTATTCTTGTAATATTATGACTTTGTTCTCATGATATTATGACTTTATTGTGACAATGTTATGACTTTACTCTCATATTTAAAAAAAAAAAAAAAAAAAACATTTCTAGCCTGGCCCTAAGACTCCGTCGTAATTAATAAAGTTAAATTGGAGAGAATATTATTTATACCGAAGAAAAATCAAAGCCCACAGAGACGAACGACTTTACCTGTAGAGGTTCTGGTCCACATAGGCTCCCGCTACCCGGCCCGGTCTGTCTTTGTGGGGGGTGGACAGAGCTCGCTCTAGGAAAGCTTGGAGGACAAGATGAGTTTCAGCCTTGATCTCTATCAGAGAGACGGATGAAACAGACGAGACTGAAGATCTGCGTTCTTCAGGCTCCAACATCCCTAGAGCAGAAGCAGACAAAAGGCAGCGAGTTTCAAAAGAAATATAATCTTTAATCAAATGTTCTGTTTAGGTAGATTTTCTTTTTTTAGAAAACCTGGATTTTTTTCAGCAGTCCACTCATAGACTGGCATCACGTTTTGTTCTTAGATGTGTGCTACTACCTGATAAACTAGCTCACTGTGTAAAACCACTAACTGCAAATATTTAGCTGTTCTGTTGTGGAACATGGTTGTTTTACATGTTGCATAGCCTGAATTTTAAAGTAAGGTCATCCTTCAGAGGTAATGAATAAAATAAAAGTTACTTTTTAAAGTAATGTATGTATTTTTTTCACTTTTGAGTATAAAATAAAAGGGGACAAATAGATTAATCAGATTATGTAGGACAGAAAAATCTGAGATTATATTATGGGGCAATATCGCCCAGCCAGCAAATCTCCCAACGGTGATGTGATGGCTGCAACTACAGCCACCCAAATGCGGTAACATTTAATCACATCACACAATAGGTCAGCCAGTCTCATTACATTTATATTGGGAGTTCTTTAAATTTAGGATTTAATTTACAGAATTATTTTTGTAAGGAACGGGGTGGAGCCAGCCTATTGAAATTGCAAATTGGTTTACACCACTACTCATCAGCAAGAGGGGGGGGAATTGGATTTTTCTCTGTTAGTTTCAGTTAGGCCTTTGTGTATCTCCCCCTTTGTATCTTCTATGTGGCCTGATCAGCCAGTATTTAAGTTTCCCCTTTTTCTCATGCAGGAGGTCTGTTTGTTTCAGTAGGTCATTCTGTTAGCCTGTTAGTTGAATTCTGTTACTTTGACCTCTTTTAAGGGCCCAACTTTGTAATTTGTTCTTTATTGACCCAAGTTCTTTGTTTTGGGTTCAATAAAAAGAATACTTTTTGGATCTAAACCTGTGCCTGAATTCCCTTTGACTGCTTGGACCATCACAGGTGACATTGGCTCTACCTTTCTTATACCTCATCCAAAATACTCAGGTTATCCTAAGATATTTTCTGAATTTGTGCTGCTATAGGCTTAGACTGCTGGAGGACATAGGGACCCCTTTTCCATCATTCTGCTTCATTCTATCTCTATTCTCCCACTCTGCAGAATCTGTTAGTTCAATCTCTAACGTTCTGCTCTCTCTGCTTTTTCTCATAGTAGCTTCATCTGGTCTGTTCCTGTTTGGCTGTGACTCCATCCTGGAGAGAAATATCAGCTGTGCTGCTGCCATCAACACCTTTGATTATAGATGTTGGAGCTTGGCCTGTTTTTCAGTGTAGTCCTGTTTCTCTGACCGTGACTAACTGGATGTGCTCTCTTCATCCTCTGACATGGGAGCTGGCTCGGAGCTCGTCTGCCTGGCTGTGTGTTTCCTGGACGGGGCCGCCTGTGGAGCTGGTTGACAGTTGCCTTTTGTATCTATGCTTCTTTTTCTATGTCTGCTTCTGTCTCCTTGAACCCCAGTGGGCCTCAGCAGATGGCCGCTCACACTGAGCCTGGTTCTGCTGGAGGTTTCTTCCTGTTCAAAGGGAGTTGTTCCTCTCCACTGTCGCTACAAGCATCCTTGGCATGAGGAATTGCTGTTGAGTCAATGAGTCGATGCAATCAGCTGGTTTTCCTAAGATAGAAAACTTTGAACCAGTCTGACTGTATGATCTGGTTGAATTGTCTATGTAAAATGCCTTGACTACAAGACGCAGGACGCACCATCAGCCTGAAAGTCAGCCTGATCGAAAAACTTCTTGCATGACTGAAGAATCGGACAGAAAAGGGCAAAAAATTGGCAGACATCTTCACATACCTCACTGTCCCAACTTGCTTAAAGTCGTCACTGCTGTCTCTTTTCTCCACAGTGATAGCGTGAATAGCTGCCGAGCTACAACCTTAACTTCTTGAGTGATCCATATCATTGTCACTGTGGAGCGCCAACGACTACCGGAGGAACCGATCAATCACTAATGGCGTCTCTTTGGTGGTCCACAAAGCCCTCACCACGTAGGGAGCAGAAACCTGCACCGGTCTGATTTTCACCTGATCGGCCACAATCCGCCACCAGCCCATCATTATGAAGACCAGACTTTTAAAGTACTGGTCATTGTCGATGAGTTTCTGTTTTAGTCAGAGTGCCCAAACAGGAGGACAAATCACCAGCAAAGCTCTAAAGAGCATCCCTGCATCATCATTTATCAACATTATTTTCTCTGTCTTTTTTTATAAATAAAAAGCTCATCTTCGCTGCCTCCTTCACTAAAACAGTGGTCAATTAATGACAATTTCTCATCTATAATTATGATACCTAATAATACAATGTCAGTGTACATTCAGCATTTGAAGAATTTATGGATGTGATGCTGTGATCTGTCGGCAGATCCTGATTTTTCGGATCGGAGGTAAGCTCTGAAAATCCCAAACTGTGCATTTCAACAGAAACTCCGACATCTGTCTGGTCTTCCTGGATTTCTTCTCTGCCTCCATCACCAATATTCCACAGACTTTCTCTTCTCTTGGACTGAGTCCTATATTGGGGGAACAGGGTCCTGCACAGCCTAACCTTCTTAGAAATGCCTACAATTGCTGATTTTAGATGTTTTAATAGGCTATGTATGCCTTGGAATGTATTGATTTTAATGAGTGTCTTTTTACTCTGTTTTTAATGTTATGGTCTTTTAACCTTGTTTCAATTTTCCCTTTTTGTTTTATGTAGCACTTTGAGATTTGAAGTCAAATGTAAAGTGCGTTACAAATAAAATTCATTATTATTATTATTATTATTATAACCAGCAGAGTTAGACTGAGAGAATCCACAACACCGTCTCCTCCTCCATCCTCCTCAGCACTGCTCGCCCGAGGGCTGCATGATGAGCATTAATGGTCAAATACTACTAATATCAATCGTACATAAAATGTCATGATGTGGAGTGAAAGCGTCCCTTTTTAGACATGCAATAAACTATATTAGAAAAATAAGCGGATCTACAGCAACTCTAGTTTCAGTGAAGCCTCTTTAGAGCATCCTACCAGAAAATCAAGTGAAAAAAACAACTGCAAACAGGGACACAGCATTAAAAAAGCCCAATAACAGGACTACGCAACCCTGAAATACTTTAAAAATCTAAATTTCAAGCCAATAGTGTTATTGGAATCCAGGAAAAGACCTTATTACCTTTCTAACATTCAAAAAATATGGATATTTTGACGGCAAAAATTAACGTCAATGTAAAAACAAGAAACGGCAATTTTCCGAAATATATTAAGAAAAATAATAAAAGTGCTTCTAAAAGAAATTCATGACAAAAGTGAAAGAAACACATTTTTTTTCCGGTCCAACATAACTTTAGAGGCTGATACTGGCACTTACATTTTTTAGTTTATAAACCTAAATATAATTGTTAACTAGGTTTATCAACTTTTGAACTTTGCTTTTTAACTTTTCATTTTGCTTTTTACCTTTTTTTCTTGACTTGTTAGCTTTTTTTGTCAAGCTAATTTAAAGTAGCTAATATATCATTTGAGGGCTCATCTAATTGGTCAAATGCCAAAATAAGATGTACAGCCATGTAGCAGGATCTTTGCTAAATGGCTGGATATAGATCTTGTGCTTCTAGAACTCAATGAGGGTAGGGGGGACTCCGTTTGTAAGGGGTATGCAAGTGATTAAAAACAGTAACTTGCCCTATAAAGGGTTAAAGGCTGAAAGATAAACATCAAATATGGAAGGGAGCTGCTGGGAAGAAGTGAACAACGTCATGGATTTCACTGGAAACATTCTTCATCATTAGAGATTTTTGAAGCTTGACACTTGACTTGGACCTGCCCTTTAAGGACCTGTGAGCATCTCTGCCTTTATTAAAACGTAAAGCTTCATTAAGGACAAAATTTTGATGATTCCCGACTCAAATAAGTAATATTTAAAACTCAAATATCAATATTTGTTCTCTCCTGGACTTTGTTTCCAGGTTTGAAGACGTTTCGCTTCCCATCCAGGAAGCTTTTGGACCAAAAAAGCCTTGTTCATGCTAATTGAAACAGGAGAACGGGTCCACCCCTTTGGAATGGGGGTCGTTTGGTTCTTTGTTAGCCTGTGGTACCTGAAACCTGTCTATGTCTCTGAAAAGGGGGTCGTTAGAGGGAATTGTTGGCCTGGTTGATGAGGTGCTCTGATCCCCTGTAAATCTGGGTCCAACCCCTCTGTTTATGGTTTTGATATTTTGAATTGAAAAGCGTTCCTGGATGGGAAGCGAAACGTCTTCAAACTTGCAAAAAAGTGTCCAGCGGATTGTTTTTTAAACTTTTTTGGAATGACTTTGACCTGGGTGACCTGGGTGACCTGGATGCCTGAGAATCTTCACCAGCATATTTGCCCTTTCATATAGTTTGTTAAATGTTTGCAATCATAATGAGGCCGATCACAGCATGGCTGGAATGTGGTGAAACCAGGTGGTTCCTAAATAATGTGCAGCAGATTAACATGCAGCATCTGTTAATATGGAGCATCTTATGGAAAGTCACTGAAATCCTGAAGCCAAACACTTCCTGCTTCAAACTAACCAGCTTTGATGAGGAAAAGGTTTGATTTACTCCAAACATTCATTGCAGGAGTGAAGAAGAACTTCCTGTGTCGGCGGTCATAATGACATGCCTGATGGGTTTATACTAATTAACATATAATAATCGATGTTCAGTGATATAAAGGTTGATATAAAGGAGAGCAGAGCCTCGGGCTCTATGGAGACGGCGGAAAGAACCGAGAACAGCCGATTCAGTTTGGGCTTCAAACCGGCGACTAATAAACAGCTTTAACTTTATTCAAAGGAAATAGTAAAAACAATAATATACCAAGAAAGAAAGAAGAAGCCCTGCTAAATGTTACCGATAAACAGGCTGGCAAAGGTTTCATTTTAACACACAAAACAGCAGAACAGCAGCTATGAGTTTAGCTGGACTTAACTTCTACTTTAGGACACAAAAACTGAAACTTTAAACCAAGAAAGAAACTTTTCCACAGTAGAAGCTGAACACTGAGACAAAGCTTACCTGTTCTCTGTGTTTATGATGTTAAACTGAGTCCAATCTGAGATCTAATGTCCAGCGAAGAAATCAGTAGCTACAGGTTCCTGGACAACTATGGGCGGGGCTACACTGCAGGAACCAATCACTAAGGAGGGAGTGGGCAGGGCTACACTGCAGGAACAAATCACATCTCCTGATCTTGTTTTTTTTCCCCTGGAACTTTATTATTAAAGTCGTAGGAAAGTCATATTTAAATTTCAAATAATTCTGGCTTAAACGTGTATATAAATGTATTCTTTATCAGACCATATTCTCCCAAAAGTTAGAAAATGTCTGGTTAATTGGCTTCTCTAGATTCCCCTTAGGTGTGAGTGTGTGTGAATGGTTGTTTGTCCTGTTTGTCTCTTTGTTGCCCTGTGATGGACTGGAGACCTGTCCAGGATGGACCCCGCCTCTCACTCATAGACAGCTGGAGATAGACACCAGGAGCCCTCACCACCCCACTGGGATAGGCATGATACACTGGGATAGGCATGACAGAAAATGGATGGATGGTTAAATAGCAAAATAAAGTCTGGTGTCTAGGTGCATTTCTTAATACACATATCAAATATATTCTTCAACGACTTGAAGAAAAAGGAGACTACATATTAGGGAAACAACTTTAACTCTAAAGTGTGTATTGTATCTTCTTAAAAAATGATCAAAAACAGGCTTGGATTGGAACCAATCAGGCTCAGTTTTTTTTCTGAAACATCACATACTAGTGAATTTCAAACCCTCAAACACAATCAGACAAAAATAGTTTCAACCCAACGAAGGAACCCTGAAACCAAGGCCGAGCCGTGTGGTTTGTGCTGTCCAGTGCAGTCGGACTGCTCAGAATCCTAAATCACAGAAACCAATCTCATGGCACAACACGGGAGAGGCAACAGTTCTGGGTAAAATTCAGCTCTGTACACTTTCACCTCAACAATAAAGGACACAGCTTTGATGTTAATAGTTTAGGATAGAGAGGGCTGAGGATTTGAGAAAGAGCTGAAAAAGCCACTGTTGTTAAAAGGGAAAAGACATCAGTGAATTGAGGGACTGAATCTCCATTTGTTAGGGAGATGCAAGTGATCAAAAACAGTAACTTGCCCTATAAAGGGATAAGAAGAGGTTACACAACTGCACCCACACAAAGTAACAAACTCCAACGACTCAGGAGAAAGAGAGGTCTCTTCATTCTGGTGTATTTTGACTCCTTTACAACAGTTTATAGATTTTATTATTTATTTATTTTTATTCCTTTATTTAACCAGAAAAAGTCCCATTGAGATTAACAATCTCTTTTTCAAGGGAGTCCTGGCCAAGACAGCGGCAAAAGATTACATTACAAATTACATTACAGTTTATAATTACATCCATCTATAATTAGAGATTCATAAAACAGTTACAAACCATAGATCTCATTTCCAAACCTTTCAGCAATCGTTTAAAATGTCCGATTGGAATCAAATCCTTCAACTTCCAGTTTTTCTGAAGATTGTTCCATGCTGTGGGGGCAGAGTACTGAAAAGCTGTCTTTCCTGCTTCAGTGCGGACACTAGGTGCAGACAGAAGCAAAGAACGTAGAGAATACAGTCCAGCCGCTCTTGGTTGAATGTACTCACAGAGGTATGAGGGGAGCAGACGCAGAATAGACTTATAAATGATCATATACCAGTGAGTGAGTCTACCAGTCTCTAATGCTGGCCAGCCCACATGTATGTAAAGTTCACAGTGGTGTGTGCGAGGCTTACAGTTTGTGATAAATCATAGAGAGGCGTGGTAAACTGAGTCTAAAATTTTTAGAATTTGATCTGGGGCATTGATATAGATTGGGTCACCATAATCCAGAATGGGTAAAAAACGTTGCAGCTACCAGTCTCTTCTTCGAATTAAAAGTGAAACAAAGCCTATTCCTAAAGAAGAAGCCAATTTTCAGTCTGAGTTTCTTGATCAATTGTTCAACGTGAGGTTTAAAATTTAGACTTTCATCAATTAAAATTCCTAAATATTTAAAAGATTGACCAAAAGACCAAAAGACTGCAGAAAAAAAGATCAATGCAATAGAGAGATTTACTTTAATAGAACAAGATTTTTAAAATAATTTCATTGCTTTTCAGTTGAACTCATGGAAACGTGTCATAGTCATTGTGTTTGATGGTGAAGGTAAGAAAATATACCTGCTATGAGGAGAAAAATCCATAGATTCTTTATAAACCTGGAGGGAGAAAAGACATAACTGCAACACGAAAAGTGCAAAGAGGTTCTGATACAAGTGAAGGGGCGGAGCTAGATGGGGGGCCATGGCCACCCTTAGCCAATCATTGGCCACCCCTACCATTTTTTTCTCCCTCTAATGCAGTTGGTGTCAGCAGTAATGCTCTTAAGTGGAATATTTAAAACATTTTAATTTTTCATATATTAACAACAAAAACACTGTGGTTAGTAAAACACATCAATATAGTAACATTAAAGATTATAAGTACAGAATTCATGCTCTTTCCAGAACTAGTTTTTGTGTTACACTATGGGGTAAAGAGAAAATTATGTGTCACTGCAAGTCATCTAGGGGTCTTCACTGAAATCCTAGATACATAACTATTTCAATAAAAACTTAATAATCAATTTATGTTAATATTAGTACTTATAAATATCAATTTTATGCAGATTAATTGTTGTTAAAAGTAGGTAAGTAATGACAAAGGAAAAGATCTTTGCCCCAAAATTTATCCACCGTTTATCTAGAAAGCACGGATGTTTAAATATATATGCGTCTATTTGTTAGAAAAGGTTGTAGGAAAGTATAGTTTGTCTTAATTTAGAAAATATGGATGTTGTGCTCGTTAATTTTCCTGTTGCAATAGTGCATGTTGACCTGAGGTTGTGGCGCCTATCCTCTTTCAGCCACCTCTCAGTGTTCATTGGTTATTGCCTGGACAACCTTATAAACATGTTCTGGCTACGCCTGTGTAAAGGTGAAGAATGAAGCAGAAATCGTTGGCACAGCACCCCCCAAACCTGTCCAGCGTCAGCAAAATCAAGGCACTGGTACAAGGATTGGGAGAAACCAGACCAAGAAGGAGGAGCTTTGACCGAATCACCAGAAGTCTTCCCTCACAGACGTATCAGTGCAGACCTGCTGATTGGTTTAACGCGCTGAGGAGAAATTCTGTTGACCCTCAGTTCTGAGTCCTGGTCTGCGTCTTCCACAACCTGTCCTCCCCTTCTCCCTATCCCACCTTTATGCTGATCTGCTGACAAAGAAAAGTTGGAAAAGTTGAAATCATTGTTAAAATACATAAAATATGTTATTTTAAAGCTTGCATGACATCATGTTAAGGAAACTTTTCACAAAACACTTAAAAATATTATGAAAGTCTAAAAGCAACGACTCGTATGTGGTATTCTATTTCTAAGGTGCTGCTGTGCTCAGTTCTTTTTGAAGCAGTTTTATTCACGCTTACCTTCTGCAACACAAAGCCATTTCCTTCCTGCAGAACCTCCTTCAGCTTGAACTCATCTGTAGTCGAGTCTTTCTGCGCACCGATCCGTCCTCCTGCACGGCTCACACTCCTGTCCCTGGACCCACACTCTTCTCCCTCTATCTACTTGCCCCCCCTCTTAAAAAAATCAGTGTTCATCAGAGGTGTGGCCAATAAGGAGCCAGGCAGCAGGGTGAGGCACTTCCTCTGTGACAGGAAACTAACAACAAACACCCAGAGACCACAAGCAGGAGGAGGGAGGGGGGGGGGGGAATGAGATGAAGAGATGCTGAAGTTTGATGGCTCTGAGTACAGTTACAGAGTTCACAGATGGGTCAACATATAACAAACACAGCAAAAATAGATTAAAAAAAATTATAAAGATCTCTTGAAATAAGTGTTTTGTCCTTCATTTAAGCAGTTAAATTAAATTATCTGCCAGCAGAATGAAAGTTTTGCCCCTAAACTAAGGCAGTTATATGAACTGCATTTAGAACAAAAATTTTAATAGAGATGTGTTTTTTTCTTAAGTGTAAAAATCTTTTTCCACAATCTTTTTAAACTGACCTACTCAAATCAATTGAAAATGTGCTTAACAAAGAAGGAAAATTTTTAAATTTGGTATTTTTTTTTTTTCAAGCCAATCTTTGAGAGAAACTTAGAATGATTAAGTAAAACCTCAAGATGGGATGCAGAGTGTTAACCCCTTTTTAATACACGCTTCCTGCTGTCACCTGCAGAGAGGACTCCATGAGCCACCGTAGTTTAGTCTGTTTAGACATGATGCAGAATTTGAAAGAACAGCAAGAGTGACTCTGATTATCTTTGGAGATATGAAGGTCTCATTCTGCTCCTCTGAACAAATGCATTCCTTAATTAACTCTTACATATTATTATTTATTAATACCAGCATCAGGAATATTACTTTAAAAAGTAACACAGAACAAAAATGGGTCGAAAAAAATTATTTAAAAGACGTTGCAAACCCAGTTTTCAACGTGTTTTTTTGGACTAAAGTAGAACAAAATGGCACAAACCAATCACAGCCTATTTCTGGACTAAATCAAGACTATGACCGACTGACCAGATTTAGCCTAAAAACCAACATCTAAATGACGTCTGGTGTTTGGGGGGTTAATGCAAAATAAAAAATAACCTTTGCAATAGAACTACACATGACACCATTTAAACCTGGGGATTTTCACATAGAGAAAAGCTGCAATTAGAAAAGTATTACATTTATTTATACAGGTAACACAATCCTATTCTTCTAAATATTTCTATCTAAAGAAAACCAGTTCGTTACATCGACTCATTGACTTTCTGCAATCCCTCACACCAACCATGCATGTAGCGACAGTGGAGAGGAAATCTCCCTGTGAAGATCCAGGCTCAGTGTGAGCGGCCATCTGCTGAGGCCGACTGGGGTTCAATGAGATTGAAGCAGATAAAAACATAAAGGCAGAAGACTTCAGTGCGGTGAATCAACATTCACCTTAATAAGTAGCCTACAAAAGGATTATAGCAGTCTTCCCCTGGGGCCCGGACACTGGTGGAGGAATAAGCCAGAGGGTGAGTGGGACTGAGGGAGGAGATGGGGTGGAAGTGGGTAAAAGTTTGTTTGTGTGATACACTCTAGAATGGGAGTCTTTAATCCCTGCTTGATTATTTCTAGTGAATAAAATCTGCTGTTACCAGCAAAAGGCAGTGTTTAAATTAAAAGGTGGAACCAAAATGCAGACACCGTTTCTCCAGGAGGCCTAAACAGAGGAGCCCTCCCCCTCTCTCCTCAGACAGCGGCTGTTTCTCAACGAGAGTTCTGCATGCGGCGTTCTCATGTGCTTGTGAAAGGTCATGAGCCTCAGCCAAAGCACTGTTCCAATTCACAAGAACACAAGACCATGAATGGAACAAGTCCCCAGATGATATTTTCTCCTCTCCCTCTTTACCCAGCATGCATCAGAGCACATTAGTCCATTCTCCAGCTGTCCCAGTATGCACTGTTGCAGCAGCAGCTTCCAGGCTGGCGCTCACAGGGCTCAGAGTATTAAGGTAAAAGTTCCCTTCTCTGTTGCCGTTGTTCAATAAAAGTACTTTTCAAGATAATGTAAGTCAAGAACACTATAGTTTGAGGATCACTAAATTGCCCATTTACTGATTTAGTGAATAATTTAAAAACAGTTCTGATGTTGACCACAGCCAGGGCTAATATTAGCCCATCTGCAGCAGCCCTCTCACAGCATAGCTGTGTGTGAAGTGCCACTAACTCTGATGGAGGGTTTTTTTTTTTTGACAAAATGTTCATCTGATCTGCTGGAGATTTCTTCCTGTTAAAAGGGAGTTTTTCCTCTCCACTGTCGCTACAAGCATGCTTAGTGTGAGGGATTCCATCCAAGTCAATGAGTCTATGCAATCAACTGGTTTTCCTTACATAAATGACCTCCCCTCAGTTTGTCCAGATGTCTGTATCCAGATGTATGCAGATGATACTGTCATTTATACTCATGGTAAAAACACAAAACAAGTTTCTGAAAAACTAAAACAGTCTATGGTCCATGTCTCTGAATGGCTGAATCAATCTTGCTTAAAACTTAATGTAAATAAAACTGTTTCAATGTATTTTTCTAAATCCAACAATGCAAACCAAGTCAAAGATATTTAAGTGACAGGGGAAAAAAATAAAAGTTGTGTCAGAATTCAAATACCTAGGCATCCTAATAGACCCTAAGCTAACTTATAAATCCCAAATCAAATGTGTGCAATAGAGTCAAATTCAATATTACAAATTTCTGTTTCATGAGGTCAAACTTGTCACTCCAGGCAGCTAAAATGTTCATGTACAGTATGGTTCTGCCCCACATCACTTACTCTCTTACAACCTGTTATCTGTAATATCAGCCTCCAAAAACTTACAATTCAGTTCTAGAGATGATTCCTTCCAGGTATCACCACACCCCCACCCCATCACAGGGGAACAAAGTCCCTCCTCTCTTCAGCCAGGCGAGCAATCCCCCCTTTAACGACCGACCTTCAGAATCATAGACAGGTTTCAGATATTACAGGCTAACGATGGAACACAACGACCCGCTCGTCGGTTTCAATTTGCATGTTTCCAAGCAATACAAGGCCTTGTCTCTATAAAGACTCAAACTCACTGCGGATCCAGACATTTGAGTTAAGAAAGCTTCCTGGAGGGGAAGCAAAACGTCTTCAAACCTTAGAAACCAAGTCCAGTGGATTGTTTTAAACTTTTATGGAATTTATTTCAATTCAATTGAAAACTGATCTCCCCCTCTTTAGATATGTCCCTTAATGCTTTCTATTTTATTTTCAGTTTTTTATCACACTTCCCCTTCAAGTGTTTTTATCTTTATTTTGTCCTGCTGAAGCAAAATATTTAAAATGTTATTCAAAAAAAAAATTTTTTTTATTACATTTTCTTTCACTGCTTTATTATTTTTACCTCGTTTTGGGTTTTAGTTTGTTCATATTAAAGTCTATGCTCTTATATTAAATTGTCTCCCAAAAAATGAATTACATTTGGTTCCAAGCTTCTGGATTTTCATGACTTCTGAAATGAAGTGTGAGTATTTTTTCAAAAATTTTAATTAATTATCTGTTTATTTTGAGAATTTTGTTGACTTTAACTCTCATTTTCAGAATAAGTGAAAACTTTTCCAAAAACAGCTGCTAAAATCAAAAGAGGCAGGTAATCTGCTTTTAAATGTTTGTTACCAAATTGATCAATCCATCTGTTATTTATATTAATCATTCATTTTCTTTTTACTTTTAGTTGGATTTTCACTTTATTTGGATTTAGTTCTTACATATGCATAGATATACATACACATATATATATATATATATATATATATATATATATATATATATATATATATATATATATATATATATATATATATATATATATATATATAACTGTAACTGGAGTGTGTAATAAAAGCAATTTCCCTCTGGGATTATTAAAGTATTTCTGATTCTGATTTATTTAAAATCAGTGTAACTTCCCTTATTCATGGCTTCTAACCAACAAAATAAGACGACAAGACCAGCTTTTATGTTCCAGTAAAATAAAATCTACAGGTCCCATGTTCATCTCCCTGGGATTTTATCCATCCATCCATTTTCTCTCCCCTAGTCCTTGTCAGGGTCGCGGTGGGGCCGTTGCCTATCATAGGCAGTCTACGGGCGTGAGGTGGGCTATACCCTGGACAGGTCGGCAGTCTGTTGCCCTGCACGCACACACATTCACTCTTAACAACAATTTAGAGAAGCCAGTTAACCTAGCAGTCATACTTTTTTTGCACCGCGGGAGGAACACAGGGAGAACCCACAAATGCATGGGGAGAATGCAAGCTCCATGCAGAAAGACCCTGGGCTGGGAATCAAACCCAGAACCTTCTTGCTGCCACTGTGATTTTAACAAAAGGAAATTTACTTCCCTCTTTTGGCTGAGTTCATTTGTTTGTTCCTATTTTTTTCTCTTTTTTCACAGTTTTTAATCACGTTCCTTCTTCAAACATGTTTTTTAAGTGAATTCTGCAGAATTTTAGGATAATTTAGCTACAATAAAAAGCATGACAGTGGTTCTTTGAATAGGACACATGTTTGTGTTTAAGTCCCACCAATGTTTCCTGATCAATAATAATGCTTAAATAAACCGTAGTTTGACCGTCAGTTACTGGCGAGCAGCCTGACTTTGAATCAACACGATGGTGAGCCTAAGTGAGAGAATGCCAACAGCATTATTACAACATTAAAGGCGATACAAGCAGTGTCCCATGTCCTTCAGCTCCTCCAACTATCCACCTCCCCCACTCATATCGACCTTGAATGGTTTCAAATCTGGCCACATAAACTAGTTTTCCCTTCATGTGTATGCTTGTTCAGTCAACCAGGTCATAGTCATTCCAATAAAGTAAAAAAAAAAAATTATCCACTGGACTTTGTTTCCAAGTTTGAAAACGTTTCTCTTACCATCCTGGAAGCTTTTTTTTATTCATAATGTCCACTCCTTTGGAATAGCTTCTTTTGTTAACCTGCACAGCCCCATACCTGTCTATGTCTCTGAAACAGGGCTCGTATCAGAGACATAGACAGTTATGGGGCTTTGCTACTTCCTGACATCTGAATTTAAAAGCTTCCTTAATGCATAGACATTTGTAGCCTATTTGGGGGGCTGAAGCAACCATAATTTGAATCAAAGCACCCCTGAAATGTGAGTTATTTACTGTATGCGCTTTTTAAATAAAAAAAAAAACAAAAAAATTGTGACAATGTAAAGAAATATATAGTATTTGGTTATTTATCCCCTTCAATTATGTTCTGGTTCAATAAAAACGGGGAGTAGACAAGTCTAAGGGAGCTCCTTAGCTAAAATGTTGACCAACGCTTTGAGGAAAATGCTGCATTCAGGTGTTTCTGACAAATTCAGTGAGATTTCTGCACCTATTGATGGTGTGTTGGTGAAATGTTAATCAGTGAGGTGCTCTAATGTGTCTGAGACTGCTTTGTTTGATTATCTTTAAAACCAAAACTCAATATAAATTTTTAAATTCACTGAATCATTAGTAATTTTTTATTTATTTTTTTTCAGTTTCTAGTTATTAGTATTTACAATCCATTTTATGATTTACAAAGTCTCAGATAAGATGCATTAGTGAATGATGGAGTCACTGAACAAGTTTGAGAAATATGTGTAGAAAACAGTGAAATGAATCTTTTCTGTGCAGACAGCTCTCTGGGTGCTTAGGCCCCCCAAACCTCTGGTCCTAGAACCGCCCCTGACTTTATGTTTATAAATACAATATGATGAACTTGATTATTGTGTGTTTTGTGATGTCACCAACCCAAATATGCACAAATAAGTGATCTCTTTTTCTCGCTGACTTTTTTAAAGGCGGTGTTCATTTCTTAGTGAAAAAACTACATGGAAAACAGACACTTTACTAGAAAAAGTGAACTAAAAGAAACATTGTTGTGTATTTGATTGACTTGATTTGAGCAGCTAAGTATAATTGTTTGCCAATAAAATAAGATTTTTTTTCATTTAATATCATATAAAAGTCTCTGTTATCTTATTTTACGTGCAATTTATATAATTATTTTATGTTAGAGGCCAAAATATTAACTCCACTGGCAGATAAATTTATTTACCTGCTTAAATGAAGGGAAAACATTTGTTTTCTGGAATTTTGTATTTATTTTTAGAGCATTTTTTGCTGTATTGAAGCATACAGGCTTCTTTGGAGGATTTATTAATCAGTCTTTTTTAAGCTGTACTTCCAGTTAATAAGAGCTCGGTTCTAATGAGTGAGAACTGTGGTGGAACCGCTGGGATGGGCTTCTTTTTAATTAATCTCAGGAATATATATTGGAATACGAACCTTAGGAAAACTGAAGGAATTTATATTTTCTTTGTGTTTCTATGAAGCCAGTAAATCCTTTCTGAGTGAAGGCCCAACAGGACGATCTGAACATGCAGCGATAAAGTGCTGAAATTCAAAGCGTGCAGATAAAGAGAGGTGGTGCCCAGTTAACTGCTGGGTGGGGTGTCTATGGGGGATTGATGTTTATGAAAGAAGTCTGATTCCACTTCCTATCTTTGTAGCATCAGTTTTGCCATTATTACCACTTCATTAACTCCAAACTGCATTTTTAAAGCCATGAAACGGTCTTCGTATGTCTGACCTTATTTGGTTCAGTCTGGATCTGCTGGAAGGCAAAAAGAGGATTTATCTGAGAGGAGATGGGACTCTTCCTGGATTTAACCGATAAAGATCCATCATTCCTGCTCCTCTTTTGCTCCTCTTCTTATAATCATCTTTTTCCTCTTCTCAGGAAAGCCTCCCCTCTGGTACGAGAACGGATGGCAAAAGTCTTTCTTTCTTTCTTTCCTTCTTTCTTTCTTTCTTTCTTTCTTTCTTTCTTTCTTTCTTTCTTTCTTTCTTTCTTTCTTTCTTTCTTTCTTTCTTTCTTTCTTTCTTTCTTTCTTTCTTTCTTTCTTTCTTTCTGTTCTTTTCTCTGTTTCTGTCTTTCATTCTTTATTTTCTCACACCTTGCTTGCGGTTGGCCTTGTTTTCCTGTTTTTCTCGTGTTTGCTGTCAGCTTTCAGCCATGTGAGTGGCTGAGTGAATGCGGTGGCTTTGAAACGACCGTATGGATCTACTAACAGGAAGCTCAGTTAGACGGGGCAGGAAATGCTGCTGAATAAAACAAGACTTATAAGGAAAGTCATTCACTGCAGCTTCAGAGCAATACTGGTTTTCTCACCAACAACCTTTGACTCTATTTTTTTATTATTTGTTGCAGGTTGTCTTTATTTTGTGACAGCAAGCATCTCCTCACAGCTAGCTGGTTAAATCCCAGCAGGGAATCTTTGAAACCGTTTCTAAATGACTACATGGTAACTACTCAAACTTAAAAGTCCTTTATTGGGTATTTATGTGAGATATTATCCTAAATTAGAGAATATTTCTGAAGTGGAAACAAAATTTTTTTCCCCCACTTTTATCTTTATTGTTTTTGACAATTAAACAAACAACGCACTGATCTCAGCCCTCTGAGCATCAGCAATGGACAAAACAAAATGAACAATCAAACCAAAGACAACCGGTTGTCGTGATACAAAAGTCAGTCAGTTTCCGATGCTAATTTATATGTTAACCAATTCTTCCCATTTTTCTTTGAATTAAGCTTTTTTCAGTAAAAATGAAATTCATTCTTTCCATAGTGAATATTTCCTCCACAGTGTCCCTCCACTGAGTATGGTTGAGTGCCTCAGGTCTGAGCCATCTTCTTGTTATGGCTTTCCTCCCCGCTGACAGTAATATCTTAACCAAATACTGATCACATTTGTTGGGTAGACAGTTGTTTACTTTTAATAGATGATGTGATAAAGAATCAAATAAAATTTTTCCAGTTGAATTCCCTCCATTTTAGTGAATTTGTAGAACTCTCAGCTTTTATACCATTCTTCATTTGAAATTGTGACCATTGTTTCGGAAACAAAATTTTTATGATTTACTTTCTTTCCGAAGAAAAAAATCTTCAAAAAAACATTAATTTTCCAACCAAAGATTTTTTTTAATGTTTTTAGGATTTTGACTAAACCATTAAGAACACATTAATTATAACGATGGTTTTCTGGACGCTGAAGATCCAACTCCAGGCTTCTTCCTGTCGGCTCTGATCAACTTTCAGGGGATCCATGACGACAGGGGCGTAAGTTTGATCTCAACTTTGGTAGGGACACTATTGGCCTGTTGAATTGGTCTGATGTCATTGGTCCTACGCAATATGCATGCTCCTATTTTGTTTTTATGCTTGACGTAAGCATCAGGGGACATTTCGCTTAAAGAGAAAACCGCATTCTTTGCTACATTTACACACATTTTATAAGGACTACACACACAAGATGCTGTTTATCAATGTTTAAAGCATCAGTGGCTCGGAATAGTGTAAAATTGGGACAACCTTACACTTTAAAAGGGGTTACTTTTGAACTTACCAGTGACTAAGACGGATGGTAAATACGTGCCTTTCTAACCAAATATAGTCTAAACATGTTTGTTGTAAGTGTATTTATGTGTATTTATAACAGGTAAAACCCAGTCTTGTTTTTTTTATTTTATATGCTGATATTCTCTGTATTGTAAAACAGAGTAAAAAAACATATTCAAGGGACTGCAAATAGAGTTATTGTATTTACAGGGGCATGGGAACTGTAAGAGGAACTGACACTGAGCATTTAAAATATTGACTTCAATATACAAGTTGTGAGAAAGATGCGACTTCTGCAACAACGCTGTATTGTAAATTATAAACATGTTATCCATATAAAATTATTTGTAGGGACAAGTAGGTCGGGCCAAAATTTGTCCCTATGGTCCCTATGCAAACCTACACCCATGCATGAGGATCATGCTGCCACCATCAATCGGCGTCCGAACTTCCGCTCCAACCCCTAAATCCCTCCATCACTATATAGAGAGGGGACTACATATTGAGCTTTATAGTGAACTCAGTTAACGGACCGTTTGGACAGATGATCACTATTTTACGCTCCCAGTTGGTCACATAATTCCTCGCACGCTTGCCTGCATCTCTTTGTTATTTGTCGCTGCTACAACACATCCCATGATCCTTTACTCGCAAAGCATTGTGGGATATGTCTGCTTGTTTAGTGAGCATCGATGATCACAACTTTTCAAGGAGCACTGTGGAAAATTTCAAATTTTCATCCACTAGACGTTCGGACACTCATTTAAAAGCCACTATTTAGTGCACTATATAGTGATTAGGGCGGATGTTCGGACACAGACACAGTGTTTCGGCTGATGCCAGGTCTTGGTTTCCTGCCAAGGATGGCGGATGGTTGGCCAGTCTGGCTTGGACCAAAACGTACATATCCCTTTAACCAAGATTTTGGGTTATTATCTTGTTTCCATAAATGCCCAATTTTCTTTTGCGACTGATAGCTGTCCAGTAAACAGATTCTCCCAGATGAGGTGTGGATCTCTACAGCTCCTCCAAAGCTACAGCTAGCTTCCTGATTCATAGGGTTGGTTTGGATGGACATCTTTGTCTTGGGAGGTTAATCTGTAAGATGGTCCAGGCTTAATTATTGTTAGAATGTAACCCTGCCTCGAACCGCTCCAGAACTTTATCTCTGACCTGCCTGCCCCTCTCCTGGGTCTACATGATGCTGGTTGATCCTTAATGTTCTCTAAACAAGTATCTCTGTGGCAAGAGAGAAAACTCCTACATTCATACAATTAAATCAAACATGAGGGCCTAATTACCAATAGGGAAATTTGTGAAGATAGTTGGTTGCTTTAAAAAAAGGTAAAAAACCAATTATTTTACTTCTGTGGTTTCAGAGTAAAGAGGGATGAATACAGATCAACACACTATATTTCCATTTTGAAACGTAATGCCTTTTTTGTCAGTTCAAAAAGTGTAAATAGCTTTACAAGCCCGGTTATCTCAGATATGTAGCATCTGTGAGCCCTTCCTACAAGGGCTACTTAAAGGGGAACACCGTTTATTTTTACATTGGCCCCTTGATTTTACGTTATTACATCATGTTCTACTCACCCATATGAGTTTTGTGTCATTTGGAGCCGTTCTGAAGATATTCTGTTAGGTTATATCCAAGTAACGTCTATGGGCAACGACTTGAAGGCACAAACTAAACTGTTCATACACACTCCACTTTGTTTAAAAAAATATGAATATAAAAAATATAACCGCGGATGTCTGGGGGACAGTGATTCTCCTCCATGTTCTGAATGCTGGCGTACCATAAAGAATAAATGATGAACAGTTTAGTTTGTGCCTTCAAGTCGTTGTCCATAGGAAGACGTTACTTTGATATAACCTAACAGAATATCTTCAGAACGGCTCCAAATGACACAAAACTCATAGAACATGATGTAATAACGTAAAATCAAGGGCCAAATCTTAAAAAAAACTGTGTTCCCCTTTAAGATTGAAGGTCTCTGAAAATGTGAGCATGTGTGAAATCAGTCAGAAGGACTGTAACAAAAACAGATTAGAGAGAGTACATGTCAAACGACTGAAGAAGAGGAAGAGAAAGTAAAACCATTAGAGAGATATTCTTTCATCTATTGAAACCATACATGCATGTGTGGAATGAAGCCAAACAGGACTGCGTGCAGTCATGCAGAAACAGAAAAGAAGCATCCTGATGCAGTCCACTCATTACCCTCCATCCATAAGGTCAGCGCTTCTTCTTACAGCAAGACAGTGACCTGAAACAAAGGTCCAAGCTACGGCAGAACTAAATGGTAAAGTTGAAAACATGGAGGTAGTGGCGGATTTAAACCATCAGCTGCAACAGATCTCAGAACATTCTGAAGAATATTTGATTTCTTTTGTAGAAAGAACGTCATGAGTGTTTCAGCTGTTTTAAATATGTTATTAATGTGTTAAAAAATTATAATGTCTATAAATAAATTACATGATTTCTATTCTAATTGTCCATTTATTCCATGCTTTCAATTTTGAATGCAATGAGACATTAAACTGAACAACTTTCAAAGAAAAACAGAAATAAAAACAGGCTGGTAGTGTTAAAATGTTATATTTATACTATTTCTCAAACTGATTTTGCACGCAGTAAAACATCAGAGGTTTATATATCTGTTTTCACACCCTAAGCAAGGTGTTATCATTCCTGAGTTTTAACAGAGCTATAGATGAGTTTCACTTTGGCTGCCTGCACTTATTATGCAAATGTCTTTTATAGTGCACCAGGTGCCTAAAAAGGAGAAACTTGCTCAGTTTTCTGACATTCAGTCAAGTGACCATTCAAATAAATGCCTTCAAGACACCATTAACTTTAGATAACAGGCGATGAAGAAAACGATAACATTTCGTAGCTGAAAATATTTCCTCTGAAGCACTTTATTTAAAACTGAAAGTTAGCCAATAAGGTATCCATCAAAGAGCAGCTTCTCTGAAATCTAATGTGTCGTTAAAAATAAGGTCTTAAAGCTCCGCAATACTGGAGGACAGATGACTGAGGTGTTTATGCAGCTGAAGCATTAAAACTTTCTACAGCATTACGCCTTTAATGATAAAGATGTTCAATCTTAGAGGGTAGAAGCAATGATTTATTTAAAGCTTTTAATAAATATTGTTATTTGAAGGATTTTCCAAACAAAGAATAGTTTTAAGGATTTTAAAAAGTGATTTATTTATGACACTGTAAGCAACTTAAATCTGTATGTGAGTTTGTGTGTGAGAGACAAAAGAAAAGAAAACACTGGCTGTTAGTGTAGGTGGGAAAACTGTACTGCTGGGATAGAACAGCACCCTCTGGTGGTGGATTTCTGTATGGTCCAGAGTGACCACTATAACTGAAGAGATTCCAGCAGCAGAATCAGAGCTGAATACTTAGATTGTATAAAACTGTAGGAAAAGTGTCTGATCTCCCATGGTTGGTAGACTGTTCACAGTTTATAACCTCAGTCAAATAAAGAAATCCCAGAACTGTGTTGCTGAAGAGGGCTGCATGTTATGGTAGCTCTGCAAATTAGATTTTGAGATTGTTTTATAATAATGTCAGATCATCTGTAAGTTTAATTTTCCTGATGTTTTCTTATTTTACTTCTGGTATACCTTTTGTCATTGAATTTCCTTTGGGATCAATAAAGTATTTTTCATAGAGTTGAACTGAATTTGAAAATAATTGTACTAACTTGTATTTTAATGCTTCCACCACAGTTCTGAGACAAGAAAATATTTTGTCATTTAAATTTGCATGATTTGTAATTCAAGAATGATTCAACAAAAACAGCAACAGAAAACATCTATAAAGATTTTCATGTTTTTTTATCTCCTATGTAAAGTATTTTTTCCTTGTGGACTATTTCACATTCTGTAGCTATTTAGTCACAGTTACGATGTACATCTGGGTATTTTATATGAATTTACTGTGATAGAAAAACCCCAATTCAAACATGATTATGATGATAAAACTTTACAAGGTTTTCTAATGTAGGTTGAATAAAAATAAAAAGTGTGGCATTTTTTCAGGCTATATTTTTCTGATATATCAATGATCTTAACAGTCACCTAAGCAGAGTTTAGAGTCCATTTGCATTAGATTTATTCTCAGTGTAAATGCTAATTCTCTGTTTCTTTCCTCAAATGTACTTCAGAGAATATTAGAGAATAACAAACGTCCTGAGGACCAATGAACCCAGCAGAAAGGTCAAGGAGAAAGTTCTTGTTTGGATTGAGGTAAGGTCAGTTTCTGGAAGAAGTGTCTGCAGCCTGCGGCTCCAGAGCTGCCAGCTGCTTTTTGGACCGTCTACAGCAAATATGTCAAAGCCACGGCCTGCGGCCCATGAATTGTGTCATGTTGGGGTCTAATCTTCTAACCCACATGCAGAAACACTCATGAGACAGGGAAAAAGGTTAAAAGGTTTATTGACAATGTTTTCAGAGAAATATGAACTGGGTCTTGGTTCGTCAGGCTGGTCACGGGAGGGAAGCAACTAGAGGAGGACAGATTGGTTAGAGTGGATCCAGGAAACTTGCTGCTTAACGGAGGCTTGGGTTAATACCTGTTCGGGGGGGATTCTGACCGGCAGGGGGGAACCTTAAGGGTCCAGAGGCTGATCGGCAGGCAGAGGGCTGAGGGCGGAGGCAGAGACAGAGGCTGAGGCGGAGGGCAGACAGGCAGGTTGCAGGCAACAAGGGTTTTCTCCAGGAGTTGACAGATTACCGGATATGTCAGGTTCTGAGAGGCAGAAGAACACAGAGTCAGAGAGGTTATCAAAAAAATCAGGAAAACAGATCAGAATTTGCTGGCTCAGGTTTGCTGGTACCATTACTGGCAAACACTCTGGCAGGGAAGTGTCAGCCTCCTCCTCCTTAAGTAGGCCTCCAGATGAGCAGATGGGAAACAGGTGTGCAAAAGTCAGCTCACGCCCTCAGGAGGAAGATCTCAGGCTCCCTCTGGTGGAGAAAGGTGACAAGCCTCCAGATCCCAACAAATTGTTTATCCACGGCCCCCTCGATGATGTTTAATAACCATTAGAACCGGCCTACAGGCTTGTGCGCACTGCTGTGACTTTGCGGCCTACCGTTGCATTGTGGGGAATGTAGTGTTGGTGCGGTTGTGTTGCACGCACGACACCATATTACCAGGGGAAAAACATGATTGTGTTTTTCTTTTATTTTAATGTTCTTGTTGTGCTTTGCAGGTTTGGATTGTTTTGGTTTTTGCTTTTCCCCCTTTAACAATCCAAGCTGGGCTGAAGTCGGTTGTCTGAGGAAGCACTAACTGCGCCCTGCAACTGCTGCATGTAGGTGTCAGCAGAGGCTGATTGAATCCCAGACAGAGAGCTGCTTACAGGAGCCGACCTTTGCCCTGACTGTGCCGTCTGTTCACCTCCCGGTATTCTGATCCACTTTCTCAGCAGCGTGTCCGTCTCTATCACCTGCAGGATCAGCTCCTCTCTCCTTCCATCCAGGCTCCTTTTACTGTTTTTGATTCTTCTGTCCTTTTTGGTGTCGCTCTGCTTTTTGTTCATTAAATTCCTTTTTTAAAGAACCTCTGGCTGAATTCTGGGTCCGCTGCCCTGATTCATCACAAAACTCTCAGAAGATTTCTTTGTACAAGGCGTGATTTTTCTTTGAAGAAAGTATTGTTTTGTCTGTATGCCATAGATTTTGTATTTTATTTTATTTATTCATGTTTTTCAGTTGAATGGACTCAGGGAAATTAATTATGGTTGAAAATGATAGAGAACCTTAAAATTATTTTGAATTAACTATAATTTTAAAAAATGCTTTTAGCAGATTTTCCACAAAAAAAATTATTGAAGGAAATTTCTAAAACATGACAAAAAAGTAATCCAAACATTTTTACTTTTCTTTTTGTCTTTTTCCTGGAACTCTTGTTTTTTTTTTTTTTTTTTTTTTTTTTACATAATTTTCCACAAATATCATCATCCTATAAAAGAAAAGCTATGTTTTCTATGTTTCTTTCTTTAGCTAAAACCTGAAAATACAAATGAAAATGTATTTCTTAAAAGTGGGAACATAGTTATTTAATAAAAATAACTTCCCTGTTTTTATCAAAAGGCTATGTAATATTTGTGCCTCTAAACGACTTTTATTTATCTGAATCAGGGCAAGATGAGTATTAATCAGCGAAGCAGCCAGAGCACAGATCTTTCCAGATACGGCAGACGTCCTGCCGTCTTACGCATGTTTTTCTCCTGTCCAGCTCTGTCAAACTTTTGGCAAGTTTACTTCCTAACTATATCTAAGGTATTTTCAAGAACTGTTCTAATCTCTCGCCTCCCGGATGACTATACCTTATATTCCACTAATGAATAGGAAGTGATAGCTTTCACCTCACTGATGGCTAAACGTCACTTTCTGCTGAAATCTACGACTGCTGCCTGCAATCAACGGCGAATTAAAGAGGTTTTGCATTGACTCTTCAGCAATCCCTCACACTAAGCATGCTTGTAGCGACAGTGGAGAGGAAAAACTCCCTTTGAACAGGAAGAAACCTCCAGCAGAACCAGGCTCAGTGGGGCCTCAGCATTTATGTATGTCATTTGTCCTGATAATTTTCTTTGTTTGTTCCTGAAAACGCTGTTCCACATCCAAGGTTGTATACTAACATGTTTTATGTTGCCTCAAATGTATCCTGTAAAAGCTATCGTTATTCTTGTATACACACATCAATAGAAACATGAAACAGATAGAACAGCCAGAAGGACCATGGGAACTCTGGAGGAGCTTTAGAGATACTAGTGAAGTAAACTAGACTGTTTATAGAGAAGCTGTGACCTTGTTGTTGCAATGATGAAGGATGGATGAACTTTGAAGATCCCCTCAGCCTGGCTGACCTGCCTCCCTTGGTGGATAAGAGACTGAGTCCTCGGAGCTGGACTTGTTTATCACTGTGATGGCAGCATGGGCAGCCCAGCATTAAATGGTCTGGTAAATCTTCTTATTTAGATGTATCACTTTATATTTATTTACCATATTTTATTTGATTCTCTTTTTTTCCACTTATGTGATGTGGTATTGTTAATTATTTGGGTGCACACATATGGTTGACTCATTTTGCTTGTATGGTTTATTTTAAACTAATACATTTCTCTTGAGTTGTCTCCCTCTGCAGGGTGCATAAGGGTTCATGGGAGTTCATGGGCCGTACCGTGTTTGGTCTGCATTGCTGGCTTTAAGTCGGATCATTATTCTGAAATGGCCAGTGGGGCCGCTGGGCTGCACTTCGGACAGTACTGGTTCAGAGGTTTGAAGTGAGTTTAACTTTAGGTTCAGGTTTGGCATAAATGGAGAAACTCAAATAAATAACAGTCAGTATAAAGTCCTAATATCAGGTGTGTGAGTTTTTTCTCTGTGGTGAGACGATGACTGGTCCACAGGGGGTCAGGCCTCTCACTAGAGTGTGCAGGTTTTCATCAATGAACTAAAGAACATTATGATGAAAAAAATCTTAATTTTCAAAGATGTTTCTGAGTTCTGGAGTTTTAATCTGCTGTTTTTACACACAGATTATGTTGGAAAGTTATTTACGCACCATGTAAGCTCCGATTAGTTAATCAGGTCCTTCATTATTGGATTATTATCCGATCTGGGTTTAAAATCAGTTGTTAAGATAAGATAGACTTTATTGATCTCACAGTGGAGGAATTCACTTTTTAAGAATGCATCTTATTTCTACTGCTTTAATCTTTATCTCAGAGAGCTTACAGGGTTTTAAAGGAAAAGTGCGCTCATATTTAGAGTTCAAACTTCTGAAATTATTTTAAATATGAAATTATTGTATTCTGTTCAATAAATGATCAGTGTTTTTAATTCAGAGTAATTTTCATGTGAATGTGCTTTACTGGAGGCATCCATGTTTGTCAAAGAACACTACTGCCACCTACTGGTTTGTGACGTCACGGTGCGGTATCGGCTGTTGATCAAGTCCCAGTGCTGTATCTGGTGTTTGTCACAACGCGCTATTATCCAAGTCATCTTGAAAACATTCTTCTTCCAAATGTTGGCTACATATTACGGGTTTTTTCTCTGGCCAGAAGTTCGATGGCAAATCCTCCCTCTTCAAGTTGGCGATCCAACGACCAACCCGTCCGTGGAGGATCAGGAATCAGAAAGGTGGAATAACTCTTTTTTTTCCCACTTTTCCCCGATGTATTCCAGCATCCAGCTGCCATGCACGTGGGCATTGTCAGTTTCACTATAGCTCTGGTGAATTTCAATGGTGAAGTCCTCTGGAAATCTTCAATAATTGTTGCTGATTGCAGATGTGTCTAGTAGTTCCCATTGATTTAGCCTGTAAAGCGGGGAGAATGGCGCTAGGCTTACCGCACCGTGACGTCACTGCTGGAAGATGGCAGGAGGGGGGGCTACTATATTTGTTTTGATTTTTATACTGATTAATGCTAAATTCATTAAATCACTGCAAACATATTAGTTTTAGCTATAAATAAGGATCCATTGATTTTTCCCTGGTAAACAGACTTTTCCTTTAAAGAGACGAGCTTTCCTGACATGGAGAGTTTGGATGGACTGAGGGAAGAAGTCAATTTAGGATCAACAGGAGATTTAAAACCTCCTCATCTTCTTTATCTAAAGTTTTCACTAAATGAAATAATTTTCCCCTGAATTTAAAGTGAACTGATTCCCTTTTCAAAGTGTTCGTTCAGAAATACTCCTTTAGAACAGTTTAAATAAAAAGATGTAAGTAATGATGTCACCTCTGCTGCCTGGACTCCAGTTATTCTCTCCAGTTTTTCATGGATTTTATTTTGCAATGATTGATTTAACTGCTGAGCTTCTCTGAGGACAAATAAGAGCCAGTTCAATTTATCCCACAATCTAAATCAACATGATTTAATGGCTTTCTAAGGCTAAAAGTTAAAACAGTAACAGACACTCTGAGGTCAAACTAATCGTCTTTATTAGAAACCTGAAGAACAAAGAAAGAGGCTCCTGTATATTTTTCGGTGAGCTCCTGGTCTTTCACGGCCAGAAACCTTCTGATCAATGAGCTTCTCTCTGAACGCTGCCTGCTGAGGCCTGCAGGATTATTTCATTCTCTACAGGGAGGAAAGTCTGCTTGTTTAAAAGTGAACCGATCACCAGAGAGGCGATGGAGGAGATAACTGCTAAAGAACCAAACAGCAGCCTGGTTCTGCTGTCAGAGCCCGTCGGATCAAAGATCAGACTGCTGCAGAGTTCAAGGTTCTGGTTTACATGAGGAGGGGGGGTTGGTGGTGATGGAGGTCTGATCTGGGGCTGCAGACTCCGGCTGTGGAGACGGACTGGCTGCTGCTGCTGCTGGTTCTTTCTGCACCAGCTCTGGCTCATCCTGGCCTGCCTGGGGCGGATGGACCAGGACCCGGTCGATGAGGCCAAAGTCCTGAGCCTCCATTGGGCTCATGTAGCGATCTCTCTCCATCACGCTCTCTGAAGGGTGGAGAGAAAAAAGGAAATCCATCAGCCACTGAGAGGAAACATCAACAACTGTGTCCACTTCTGATGGACACCTGACTAGGGGTGGGTATTGGCAATGAAGTCATTAATCGAATCAAATCACGATTCACATGCCACGATGCGATTCTATCACGATGCATCATGATACTTGAAATATTGTGATGCGTTGCGATATTTTCACTGAACATTAAGAAAAAGACACAGCCCTTACCAGTGGCTGACTGGCTGGGTATGATCTGGATCGTGTCCTCTTTTTTTAATAATCGATTCTTGCCTTCAAGAATCGATGCATTAGATCACAAGAATTAGAATCGCGATGCATCGTCATGACGATTATTTTGCACACCCTTACACCTGACTGTCTCCACCCGACCCACCTGATTAATCATGACGTGGGAAATCCAAAAAGTAAAAAAAAAATCCACTGGACTTTTGTATCGATGCATCAATCCAAAAGCCGACGATCCGATGCATCGATACGTCCGCAAGAGAATCGATTCATCTTTTTTTTTTTTCTCCAGTCTATTTTTATCCATTTGCTCCTGGGCGTAATTCTCCTCCCGTGCTGCGGTGGCGCTAAACCTATTCTGCCCTCCTACCTCGCTTCCTGGTTATACTCTTACAGCAGTGTGTTGCAGTGAGCTTGAGGCAGACATTTTTAAATTATGCTCAATATTGAAGCGTGGTCTGCGCTACACACTGTGGGTCTAGATACGGCCGAGGCGGTGAGGAAGTGGGGGCGAGTTTAGTCCGAAGATGGAGGGACATGAGGGCCAAAAAGAGCGGAGATCCAGGTGGAAAAAGGGTCCCAGCGTTCTTGCGCACCTCGCTCTTCTAGCGGGTCAAACTTCACGAGTTGTTTTCCGCAATTTCGGTCATAAAAACAAAACAAGCCGGCCTCCTGTCTGCCGTCAGCTACAATTTGGGAGAGGAGCAGCGAAGCGTCTCTCAAGGGGGCGGGACGCCTGGTATTGCATTGCACTCATTGCACTGATTTTCTGCAGTATTTTTTAATGCAAGGCCTTTCAGAATCTATAACGCAGGGGTATTATTATTTTTCAGTGAATGAGTTTTTAATAGGAATAGGTGGAGTGTAATTTGTCTACTTCTGTTATTTGCTGTTGTTTCTAAAAAAAAAATGCATAACGATATTACAGCTTTCATTGATTAATTTCAAATGTGAAACATTGTCTAGTCTGGAAGGTAAAAAAAAAATTAAAAAAATTAAACGAATCGCATCGTGGTGTATTCTTGAGTATCGAAAATAATCGAATCGTTGGGTCAGGAAATCGATACTGAATCGAATCGCCATGATGGATGTGATTTACACCCCTCCTTTATACAGCAGACCAACAAAGCCTTGTTGTTGTTTAGAAAACATGCAAATTTAAACAGATGAAACAATTACATGTGAATCAATTGCTTTGTTTTTGTTCCACTCTATAAAGCCTCGAACATTTTGAATAGAAAGTTTCCTGGATCGTCCAGTGGATGTTTTTTTTTTTTACTTTTTTTGGAACGACAATGACCTGGATGAATGAGAATCTTCACCACACATGTGGGAATGATCTGCTGATTCATCAGCTTTGATTCTGTTAAAGGAACACGTCCCTTTAAGGACAAACATGGACCTTAAGCTCCTCGGCTCAGATTGATGCACATTCCTCGACCTGAACAGGAATATTTCCCCCTGAAACTGCTGCTTCCATCATTTTATGTTAATGTATGAAGATAAATGTGAATCAGGTTTATTGTTTAAGATTGAATAATAAAGGTTCAAAAACTGAGTGAAGTTGCCCCCCCCCCACCTTCTTCAAATCAGACAAAATTAGTGTCAAACGTTTGTGCTCCGTTTGTGCTCCGTTTGTGCAGCAAAAATTTTCGTCTGTGCTGCTATCATTTTAAAGATATAAAGAAATATTTCTAAGGGTCATCAAAGGTCAACCAGCCCCCCCCACCTTCTTCAAATCAGACGAAATGGGTGTCAATTAACTCGGCTCTGTTTGTGCTGCTAAAACAGATGTTAACTGACCTTTGATGACCTCTACAAAATATTATTAATATCATTTCAATGATAGCAGTACAAATGAAAACTTTTGCCATACAAAATATAAAATTTTAGAATTAATTTTAAACATAAAATACTTTAAATACATATATTAAAAATTTAAAAATGCATATTTTAAAATATATAAATTTTTTTTACTGTTATCATTTTAATGATATTAATAATGGTTTGTAGAAGCCATCAAAAGTCAGTGAACATTGGTTCATTATGAAACTCTGAATTTCATATAAATTATAAGTTGCTAACCTATGATTATATAATTTTAAACTGTAAAAAAAAATGATAGCGGCACAAACGAAAATTTGTGCTGCACAAACGTTTGACACCAATTTTGTCTGATTTGAAGAAGGTGGGGGGGCTGGTTGACCTTTGATGACCTCTAGAAATATTTCTTTATATCTTTAAAATGATAGCGGCACAAACGAAAATTTTTGCTGCGCAAACGTAGCAGAAAAGTAGCCCAAACGTTTGACACCAATTTTGTCTGATTTGAAGGAGGTGGGGGGGCCAACTTCACTCAGGTAGGTTACAACTCATTAGGGGTGTAAATCACATCCATCATGGCGGTTAGATTCAGTATCGATTTCCTGACCCAACGATTCGATTATTTTCGATACTCAAGAATACACCACGATACGATTCGATTAATCGGTTAATTTTTTTTTTTTTTTTTTTACACACCTTACAGGCTAAACAAAGTTTCAAGTTTGAAATAAATCAATGAAATCTGTAATATCGTTATGCATTTTTTTTAGAAACAACAGCAAATAACAGAAGTAGAAAAGTTGCATCAAAAAATACTGCAAAAATACTGCAGAAAATCAGTGCAATGAGTGCAATGCAATACCAGGCGTCCCGCCCCCTTGAGAGACGCTCCGCTGCTCCTCTCCCAAATTGTAGCTGACCGTAGACAGGAGGCCGGCTTGTTTTGTTTTTATGACCGAAATTGCGGAAAACAACTCGTGAAATTTGACCCGCTAGAAGAGCGAGATGCGCGAGAACGCTGGGACCCTTTTTCCACCTGGATCTCCGCTCTTTTTGGCCCTCATGTCCCTCCGTCGTCGGACTAATCTCGCCCCCACTTCCTCACCGCCTCGGCCGTATCTAGACCCACAGCGTGTAGCGCAGACCACGCTTCAATATTGAGCATAATTTAAAAATGTCTGCCTCAAGCTCACTGCAACACACTGCTGTAAGAGTATAACCAGGAAACGAGGTAGGAGGGAAAAATAGATTTAGCGCCACCGCAGCACGGGAGGGAGAATTACGCCCAGGAGCAAATGGATAAAAATAGACCGGAGAAAAAAAAAAAAAAACATGAATCGATTCTCTTGCGGACGTGTCGATGCATCGGATCGTCGGCTGTTGGATCGATGCATCGATACAAAACCATTATTATTTACACCCCTACAACTCATCATGTTTGATTCTCCTTTAGATTCGATTATTAGCCCCATTTCCCCATTTTATGCGGTAGGTTTTAGTATTTTATAGCTTGTTGCAGTGGTTGAGAAAACGTTAATTTTTCTAAAGCATAACAATGCGCTCAGGCTTAAAACGCCACGGCCATGGAAAGAAGATTTACGATTCCTGATTGAGCAGCATTTCTTTCAATTCATTTAAATTAGTGGTGGGCATAGATACAGTTTTTTAATCCAGATTAATCTAAATTTATCTAATTAAAATTGCTCCTTTGAATTCTGCCAAAGGTATTCATTTTATGTGTGCTTCCTCCACAATTTAAAAGAAAATGTTTAGTTTTTTATGTTTGCAAAATCACATGTAATTTTGTCTTCTTAAGATTTTGACAAAGTTACAAGTTTTTGCTAATTTGTTACTGTCTTATTCCTGAAATAATAGCGTGTTCCACTTCCAATTATAGATTGTCCCACTTTAACAATATGGTGTCTCCAAAAATCTGACACACGTCGCCTCGAAGAACTTCTAATCTTTCGCGTCTTTCTCCGCGGCGTGCTGGTCATGTATTCTCTTCATGATAGTTCACCTCGCAGGTAGTTTGTAAGATGGGTCACCTGTCGCTGCCTGGAGAACGAGCAGCTTGTGGCGATCCACTGAGCGAAGCGATTGGTTAGCTTGGCTGATGGAGCTGTGCTTATAGCTGTCACCATGTCACGTTCCATGCGATAATTTCACAGAACGCCAACGCAGGTAAGAAGACGAATTCGTTTTCGCCCCCAGATATACTTCCACGCTAAACTAAAAGAATGAATCCGATTAATCAATTATTGAAATAATCCAATTCAGTAATTGATTAATCATTGACTGGAGTATAGAGACTCTGAAATGTGCCTTTAGCTGACAGAGAGACTCATCTAGCAAAAGGTATGAAAAAAATCTATAAACATTTTCATTTAAGATAAAAAAAACGTTTTCATCACTTAATCTGCTCTATCAGAACTCCTCAGGAGGAAACGTTTTAGTTTCACCTGGTTTAATTTTGTAAAAAAAAAAAGTCTCCTTTAAAGAACCTTTGATTATCTGATTATTAATCGATTAATCAAAAAAAAAAAGAAAATAACAGACAGATTAATGGAATTGTAAAATAATGGTTAGTTGCAGCTCTAATCCGGTTAGAACCCGTTTTAGCAGGAGGTGAAGCTGCCTGCAGATTTACAGGAGAACCATACAATATAAAAGTTCCTGCTCTGGATTTTAGGATGAATGAAAACAGGCGTTACTTTTTTAAAGGGGTGTAATAAATTGATGGAAATGAACGCACTAGTCATCCATTCCATTCGCCTCTACTGTCACCACAATGGAACCCCCCTGCTGTTCTTTAGATCCTCCTGAACGTACCGATGGTTTCCAGCGGCTGCCCCGTGTGCTTAGCGTAGATGTTGTTGATCTGTCTCTTCAGCTTGAGGATCTCCTCGGCCTGGATGGCGATGTCTGTGGCCTGGCCCTGGAGACACGTCCCCTTAGCGGTCAGGTAGTTCATTTGATGCGTTAATGGCGTAAACTGCGAGGAGGCCCGCTTACCCTGGCCCCGCCTGAAGGCTGGTGCACCATGATGCGGGCGTTGGGCAGTGAATGCCTCATGCCACTCGTACCCGCTGCCAGTAGCAGGCTGCCCATGCTGGCTGCCTGGCCCACACACCAGGTGGAGATGGGGTTCAGGATGTACTGCATAGTGTCATAAATGGCCAGCCCTGAGGTCACAACACCGCCTGGAGAGAAGAGAAGCACAACAAAGGGTTACAGCCAGGATTCCCCCAGCCAGAAACAAAACCAATGACGCCCACCTGGGCTTCTGCTAGCATCAGGTTTCTTACCAGGACTGTTGATGTACATGTGTATGGGCTTGTTGTTGCTTTCTGACTGCAGGAAGAGCAGCTGGGCGATAACCAGACTGGCTACGTTGTCGTCAATCTGAGCTCATTGGACACACAGAGAAACTGGATGAGGACTTCTTCTCCTGAAAACATCTCAGTATCGTGGAGATCGTTGTTAACACTCACTGGACCCATCACACAAATGATTCTCTCCCTCAGGAGGCGCGAGTAGATGTCGTACGCCCGCTCTCCTCTCCCCTGGAAAACACAGCTGGGTTAGAGCGGCTCTTATCACTGCAGCACGGTAGAGGCAGACCAGCCCATGCTTTGGGCCAATATTCAAGGGTTATTTCTTCATATCAGCATCGACTAATAGCTTCATGCATTCTCTATTTTATTATTGAATTCAGCCTTCTGCTCCCTGCATCTGCTTCCATTAAGGAGAAAGCATGAGTCCCGATTAGAGATGTAAACTAATAGTCCATCCAGAACAAACTGCTGATTAATGGTTTATTAGATTCAAATGTAAACAATGGAGGATTTTCTTGCAATGCTGTCATGTTCCTGTTGTCCAGGAGATAGTGCCGCTGTTCATTCTTAGGTGGGTATTTGTGAGAGTATGAAGAGCAGAACCATGAATGGATCCAAATTATAAAACAGATTATTTTACATGACAGAACAGAGAATACACCTTATCTCATAAAAATGTCTGGTTTATTAACCTACAAGAAAAACTTTTGTTTATTCAGTCAGCGTGTAATACAGCTGGAACAACAGATCAAACAAATCAATCAAACAGGTTTGGTAGCTCTAACAAGCTAACAAACTAAACTAACTGCTATAGGCTTAGACTGCTGGAGGACATGGGGACCCCTTTTTCATCATTCTGCTTCATTCTATCTCTATTCTCCCACTCTGCAGAATCTGTTAGTTCAATCTCTAACGTTCTGCTCTCTCTGCTTTTTCTCATAGTAGCTTCATCTGGTCTGTTCCTGTTTGGCTGTGACTCCATCCTGGAGAGAAATATCAGCTGTGCTGCTGCCATCAACAGCTTTGTTTCTAGATGTTGGAGCTTGGCCTGTTTTCCAGTGTA
The DNA here is from genome assembly GCA_030533445.1 of Cyprinodon diabolis. Classification (NCBI taxonomy): domain Eukaryota; kingdom Metazoa; phylum Chordata; class Actinopteri; order Cyprinodontiformes; family Cyprinodontidae; genus Cyprinodon; species Cyprinodon diabolis. The sequence continues at coordinate 39,792,478 of CM060077.1, forward strand.
GTCCTGTTTCTCTGACTGTCACTAACTGTCTTTCTTCCTCTGACATTGGAGCTAATTAATAGTTGCCTTCTGCTTCTTTTTCTATGTCTGCTTCTGTCTCCTTGAACCCCAGTGGGCCTCAGCAGATGGCCGCTCACACTGAGTCAGGTTCTGCTGGAGGTTTCTTCCTGTTCAAGGTAGTTTTCCTCCCCACTGTCGCTACAAACATGCTTGTTGTGAGGGATTGCTGAGTGTCCTTAGATAGAAAATCAATCTGACTGGGATCAAAGGGTCGAGATACGGGATATATTACAAGTAATTTCAGAACGTTTCCATGCTCTAGGCAAGACTAGTTCAAAAGATCAGTGAGCTTTAATTGACTGTTTTGTTCATTAATGTTTCTTTTTTGTTTATAGAGACGTGTTAAACATTATCACCTTGTCATTTTTATGGTGTAAATGGAGAAAAAACAAACACTATTGGGTACACACGTCAGGAATCAGTTAGACTAATGTCCAAATATTCAACGCGGCCTTTAAAAACCTGTTTCAGCCGATCTGAAGAACATCATACAATAAACAACATCCTGTAAATTCAGTGAATAAATATATTACAGTTCAACATAAAACTTCAGCAAAGCCCAGAACCCAAACAATTGCAACCCGAACACTGAAATCAACCCCTTCACACATTCCAGCTTTGATGGCGCTGCTCTGTGGCGCAGCCCATCGCTAAGGCTAACATGCAGTGCGTTATGGGTAATCCTCTGAAGGATGGTGGGGGCTGAGGGGCCACTTACCGTCTGCTCCACCACTATAGGTATGAGAGGACTCCTGCATGCAGGACTATGGTGGATGGTTCTGCCGTGCCTCAGAGTTAAAGCCCCGACGTTCAGTAAACTCTGGCAGAAAGGAAAGAGAGGTTTTCATGTTAGTTAGCCCAGAAAGATTCAGGAGAATATCAGCGTCTAACACCTCTCTCTATAATAAACCCTCATCAAGGCGGTCATATTAATCCTGGAGATTAAAGACGGGACTTTGACTAGACCATTAACAAAATTTAATATTCCAATCAGAACAAACAAATAAAACGAAAATAAAAATAAGGTGCTTTAAACTAAAGATACATGATCCGATACTCATTTCAGTATCATACAAGGCAATTAAGTTACAGCAACTTAGTTACATCAATTCAAAGTCTGCAACACCGCTGACATCATCAGTCTGACATCATCACACAGAGCAATTTCTTTCCTTTCCATCTAATCTCTGCCTTCACTGAAATGCTAAAGTATACGCTTCATTTGATCAACAGAAGTACCGGCCGATACGCCCAGTCCAGGTATGGATATAAGACTGGATCAGTAAAAACTGGATCAGTGCATTTCTGCTTCAAACTGGAGTCTGAACCAGTGTCTCCGGGTTCAGCTACAGGAGTCATCCATTAGGTCAAACTGCTTTCGCCTTCGGCTTTTTGCTGTCATTATATTTCAATCTTTTTCAGGTCAAAGGCAGCGGTACAGTCTATATCCTGGATTCTTTTATTATTTCAGTAAGAACATTCAGTGTTACAAACACTGAGGAACAATAGAGATGTCAAAACTCCTGGTAAAATATTCTGCTCTAATATTATTTGTCTACAAAAGTCTCATTCATCCCTCTTTTGATACATAAAACATTCTTTAAAAACTTCAATGGCCTTCGCTGTAATTATAGGTACAAGTGTTTTTCATCACATGGAGGAGAGAAAACATGTTGGTGGAGACCTGGATGATATGCACAAAACCAAACATTTACAATATAATCTCAATACTGATAATAAAAAATTAAAAGCCTCACATAGGATGCTAAGAACAACCGCAAAAGATTCCTGCAGAAACCTAGATTACTTTATAAATCCACACAACAATATAGAAATATTTATTTTAAAAAAAACATCGCCAAAAATATTGATATCATCAAGGAAAATATCAAAGTTTTAATCGGTGGGGATTTACCATAAGGCAATATTGGTCAGTTGCCAGGGGCCCCAGGTTCCTGGGAGCCCCATAAAACTGTTTACATGTAAGGTTAAAACAACTATTCCTTATTTGTGCACATTAATTATGATTTTGGTAAAAATCCTTTGGCTAAAATGCCTTCAGAACTCTTATTATTATTGTTATTATCAAGTGTGTCTCAGCCCCCCCCTTCAGTGTCCACCATATTGGATCAGTCCATTTGCTGCACATGTTCAGAAAGGTCCAAACAGACAGCAGCAAACCATTTTTTAAAAACGATGCAAAGAGCAGTGTTGCCAACTTAGCGCTTTAGTCGCTATATTTAGCCACTTTTCAGACCCCTCTAGCACTAAAAAGCTCCTAGCCTCAAAGCTAGCCACTCTTTTCTGCTATTGGAGACTTTGGAGACAACATCTAAAAGCAGCGAACTCTGCTCTCCAGAGCGAGTAGATTGGTAACCCCGCCTCCTGCTCTCCTCTATCTTGTCTGCTGTCATGATTCATGCAGCTATTATTTCATCCAAATGAAAAATGGAGAACAGATAAGCAGATCATGGCTTGTCTACAGTGAAAAGAAGGACTGGGTTATTTACTTTGGCCTTTTTGGAAACACAGGAAGGAGCAATCAGCTAAGTGAGCTTAGTGCTTGGAAAAAATCTTTCATTCCTTTAGAGACAGCATGAAAAGTCAGCTGAGTACAAAACATAGAGAGGAAAACAAGAAAAGGGACAAGAAGAGAGGGACACAACCTAGAACAGATAATGGATGTCTATTCTATTACAATTTCTCTATCTGGAGAACGGGTCTGTTCTATGTGTTGTTTTCTCCATTCAGAGGCACCTAGGGCCCCACGTTTTGCTCCTGGATCAACCAGCAGGATTTCCTCCTTCTGACCCTCAGCTCTGCAGCACATGGACTGTTTGGACATTAGGAACCATGCAGACCCACTTCCTACACTTATATAAACATCAAATATTTGTACGATCTTCTAACATTCGCTGGAAATAAGTCAATTAAATCCTCAATGTGGGGGAAAACAGGTAAAGATCTAAAGTGTTATTCAAACACTTCGACAGTTTAAAGGTGAATTCATGTCCTTTTTCCAAAACCAAATAATTCAGTTTTCTCTCCTCCAACTGGTTGATCTCAGTTATTTTTCAGGTGGTTGTTTTTTAACCAGAACATTTAAAATAAAACTTTATGTCGCCTTTTGCATTAAATCCAAACATGGGTCGGAACCTCGGCTGGACGCTGCTTCTGTAACAGCTTCAGAGCAAACGTCCTCCGGCAGCGTTACACAAACAGGCAGCAGCAGCCTGGATGAAAACAGCCCGCAGGAACTCTATGTTGCTGGGTTTCAGAGGCAGAGCTGCCCCGGCACACCGCTCCGGTACCACCGGGGTTCGGTACTCACCCGTAACAACATCTTGGAGGTTCTTTTCCAGCTGTATCGCATCAGCCTGACCCTGCTGAACCGGAACCTATTCTAACTTAACCCCTCTTCTTCTTCTTCTTCTTCTTCTTCTTCTTCTTCTTCTTCTTCTTCTTGTCGAGTTTTATGGCGGTTGGCAACAAACTGTTAGTAGCATTACCGCCACTTACTGGTATGGAGTGTGGTTCGTGATGGTTTAAATATTTATCCTGATACATTCTACCCTAACTTCTTCTAAACATACATTCACACTTAAAAATATATACATATTTGTGCACAGCTTTGTATATCATTCCTTCACTCACAAACACACTTACTATAATTAAATTCTATGAAATAATTTCGTTTTCTTTAGAAATCGAATAATTATTTGTATGTGTTTACTCGCTAAATTTTTCCTCAGTATATCTAATAAATTAACCTTCTCCTTAATGTCTTCAAACTCTCTCCTCATATTTCTTCTCTCTTTTTCATATTTATGACATTCTAATATAACATGTTCTATGGTTTCATATTTATCACAGAAATCACATTTGCCCATTTTATGTTTTTGTATTTTAAAAAGTCTATAATTAAGTCCTGTATGACCAAATCTTAACCTTGTTCTCACTCTTTCCTCCTTTCTATTTCTTCTTCCATTTCTTCTTTCTCCTACCATCTTCTGAATTTTATAAAACCATCTTCCTGTTTTATCTTCATCCCACCTTTTTTGCCAAATTTCCATAAGTTTCTCTTTAATAATACTCTTTCCTTCTGATATACTTATTTTAACTATAAAACTAATAGAATGTTTAATTGCCCTTTTATCTGCCCTCTCGTTTCCTTCTACCCCAATATGTGCTGGAACCCACACAAATGTAACTATCAGCCCCATGTTTCGTATTCTGAACAGTGTATGATTTATTTCTAATAAAATGTCCATCCTACTATCTGTTTGGTTATTTTTTAAACTTAATAATGCAGAGCTTGAATCTGAACATATTATTGTTTTTAATGGTTTTATGTCTTCTACCCATTGTAACGCTAATAACATTGCCAACATTTTATCCTGTGTATACTGATAATCCATCTGTAATTCGTTTGCCTATTTTTATATTGAATTCTGGTCCTACAAATGATATTCCTAGTTTCTCAGTTATTTTTGATGCATCAGTATACATTTGAATATATTGATAATAACTGTCTAAATGTAACTGTACTAAATTAATATCTACCGTGTACGATTTATCTTGTTTCTTTTCCATTAGTGACATATCTACTGTTGCTTCTGGTAGAATCCAGGGAGGTATAATTGATATTGGTGTTGTTTGACTCATTTCTAAACTATTCATTTTAAATGTTTTTATTTTATTTTCAATTGTCCATCCAAAACTCCTCATTTCTTTTTCTTTTTCCCAGCATGGATTTAAAATGTCCAAAGTTGGGTGATCCACATTATTTCCTTGTAAACTTAACCAGTAATTAATTTCTAATTTTGTTCTTCTTAAATCTAATGGCATTTCTCCCATTTCTATTTCTAATGCTGCTGTTGGTGTGGTTTTAAATGCTCCAGTACATAATCTTAGTGCCTGATGTTGGATAATGTCTAATTTGGTTAGATGTGTTTTAGCTGCTAAACCGTAAACTAAACAACCAAAGTCTATGTTGGATCTTATCATACTTGTGTAAATCTGTTTTAGTGATTTCCTATCTGCTCCCCAGTCACTGCCAGCCAAACATCTCAAAATATTCAAAATTTTCTTACATTTATCAACAACTTTTTGTATATGTATATGCCATTTTAATTTTTCATCAAACCATAATCCTAAAAATTTTATACACTTTACCTGCTCTAAATCTTGTTTATATAATTTTAATTTTATTTCCTTGTTTATTTTTTTCTGAGTAAATAATATTACTTTCGTTTTATCAACTGAGAACTTAAATCCCCATTGCAACGCCCATTTCTCTATTTCAATAATAACCTTTTGTAATTTTTTAACAATAAAATCAAAATTTTTCCCTCGTTTCCAAACAGCTCCATCATCTGCAAATAGTGAACACCCCATGTCTTTTTCAATATCTTTAAATACGTCATTTATCATAATTGAGAACAATAGTGGACTTATAATACTACCCTGCGGAGTTCCATTTTCTACTATATATTTTCCTGAGGTAGATTCTCCTATTCTAATTTATATTTTCCTACCTGTTAAAAAGTCTTTAATCCATTTAAATATTCTCCCTTTAATACCAAACTTGTATAATTTAATTAATAATCCATCCACCCACATCATGTCATATGCCTTTTCTATATCAAAGAATACAGCCACTACACTTTCTTTATTTACTTGTGCTCTTCTAATTTCGTGCTCTAAACAGAGCGTTGGATCGTTAGTGCTCCTCCCTTTTCGAAAACCACTTTGATATTTTGATATATATCCTTTAATATTTAGATAATATACTAGTCTATTATTAATCATTTTTTCCATTATTTTACATAAATTAGATGTTAAGGCTATTGGTCTGTAGTTTTCTGGGTTTGAATGATCTTTTCCTGGTTTGGCTATTGGTATTATAATCGATTCCTTCCAGTTCAACGGTAATTTTCCCTCCTCCCAAATTTTATTATATAGTTGTAATATTATATCTTTAGATTTTTCACTAAGTTGCCCTATCATTCTATACCAGATTTGGTCTTTACCTGGTGCTGTGTTTTTTGTCTTTTTAAGTGCATTGTTCAATTCCGTTTTTGTAAACTCAACATTTAAATTATTTGTTTCTTCAACGCTCTGCATAAAATCATTATATTTAATTTTTGTATTTTCTCTACCTTTTCTTCCATTTTCACTAATATTATTTGAACTATGAATTTTACTAAACGTTCTTGCCAATATTTCAACTTTATGTTCATCTCTTATTATGTTTGCATCATCTATTTTTAGTACAGGATAGTCAAACTCTCTTTTTATACCATTCATTATTTTGATTACCTTCCAAATTTTCTCTATTTTTGTTTCTTTCCCTATCGTATTACAAATTTTTTTCCAATATTCTCTTTTTGCATTCTTTATAGTTCTCCTTACTATTGCTTGTTTTCTTTTATAATCAATTAAATTTTTATAAATTGGATTATGTTTGAGTGTCTTAAATGCTTTATTTCTTAACTTAATTGCTTCTTTACACTCATTTGTCCACCATGGAACCATTTTCTTATCATTCTTACTCCCTGCTTTCTTTATAGAATTATCTGCTGCTTCCATTATTATTTTACCAATTATTAAATTTAAATCATTTATATCCATACTCATGTCTAGTTTTTCTAAGTTTATTTGACTCAAATATCTAAATTTAGTCCAGTCAGCCTTATTAAAATTATACTTTTTCCCAATTTTTATATTCCTATTATTTAAATTTAGCCCTACTCTTACTATTATGGGGTAATGATCGCTACCTATTGTAGATTTTTTATCAATGAACCAATCACAAATACCAGCTAAAACATTTGAGACAATTGTTAAATCAATAACTGATTCCATCCCCGTTCTTATATTGATTCTTGTTCCCTTTCCATCATTAATACATACTAGATTTTTCCTTTCCATTATTTCTTCTATAACTTGTCCGTTTTTATCGTTACATTTACCCCACACTGTACTATTTGCATTAAAATCTCCACACCAAATTACCTTCCCTTCCAAATATTCAGTTAACTCCTCCATTATTTCAATCCATAATGTTTTACATGGATTATAAAAATTTATTGTTTTTAATTTACCTTCTTTTTCCCATATCTCAATTACCACATATTCTAGTTCTTTCCCTTTCCCCAATATCTGATATTGTATTCCTTTTTTGATAAATATTCCACATCCTCCTCCACTTCCCTCTGGTCGATCTCTTCTTACACTATCATATCCTTTGATCACAAAATCTAATGTTGTTTTTAACCATGTTTCCTGAACACAAACAATTTCCGGTTGTTCTTCCATCTCATTAATATAACCTTTAAGCTCCTGTCCATTAGCGATTAAACTTCTAGCGTTCCATTGTTGTATTAACATGAACCGTTTTCACCCGAAGGTCCTGGTCTCCCATCTTCCTCCAACTTTTTATTTATGTTCTCCCATGACCCCTCTTTAAATCCCAAAAACTTTTCAGCTCCTCTCACTATTATTTTAATCTTCTCAGTTTTGTGTTTGGCTTGGTCAGTGCAGTTGATAACATAAGCTATGAATAATATTAGTTTTTCCACTGGAAATGTGACTTTTTCTTCTGTCTGTACTTTGCTTTGTTGTGTAGTTTGTCTCACTGTTTGTTTAATCTCTCTTGTTTCCTGTTCCTTCACATTCTTAACTGCTTCTGCATAGCTTATGTTTTTAGTTGTTTTAATCTGTACGATTTCTTTTGCCCTTTTTTACTTCACATCCTCCAAACGTGACTCTATGGTTCCCTCCACAGTTACAACATTTTTCTTGTTCTTCTTTACACTCTTCTAATTTGTGATCTTCTCCACATTTTGGGCATCTCTGCCTCCCTTTGCAGACTGCTGCTATGTGTCCATATCTTTGGCATTTGAAACACCGAAGTGGTGGAGGTACATATGGTCTGACCTGAAAATTGAGGTATCCTATTTTGATGTTTTTTGGCAGCTCTTCATCTTCAAATTCAATAAGGATTGACAAGCTTCCTACTCTTTCTCCATTCACTGTTTTTGACAATCTTTTCAAGTTGTTCACCTTTGCACCCACAACAATTCTCTTGATTCTATCAAGATCTTCATCAAGAGGGATCCCATAAATCACTCCTCTAATTTTTTTATTTTCTCCCATGATTTTTTTCTCCAGAACAGTTCTTTTGCAAATACTCTCCACATTTAAAGCCTTATTCTTCTCTTCTATATCTTTACATATTACCAATAGGTTTCCGTCTCTCAAAATCTTTACCATTTCAACATCTCCGATTTTCTTTTTTATTTCTCTTGATACCACAATGGGACTGATTTTATCCTTTTCTTCCTCATTTTTAAGTTTTAATATTACTTTAAATTCCTCCCTCACAACTTTCCTCCTAACCACCCTTTCTTCTTCTGAGCTACTTCCTTCCAATTCCCGTTGACTACCTTGACTGTCACCTTTTCCCCTTCCTTCATCAGTTTTATTTCTTCCACGACCTCTCCCTCTTCCCGCAGGCGTCCACCCTTCAAAATCCTCGTCTTCCTCATTTACTATCTCCATTTCCATCCGAACCATTCACATACCAGTTTATGCCAAATCCGCCTTTTCAAAAGTAATGTTTCTGCTTTTGATTTTTCCGCGTCCTGCACAAACGTTCACCACACATGCTCCACCAAGTTTGCCTCCGTCCGTCACCAGTGTTGTGACTTCGCTCCAAAAAAGCGCTCTGTGGAAGTACAACTTAACCCCTCCTTCCTCGTTTCCCCCATTTAGTAGATCGTTTTGTCGCCCCCTAGTGGTTCACATGGATCCAGTTTAAATGGCTCCTGTTGATTCTTCTTCAGCAAAAAGCAGGGGCGCTGGAAGCTGTTTCAAGCGAGGGGGGCTGATGGCTGGGTTGGAAAACACGTGACGTCATTATGTTGAGGGCTGTGGCTGATGTTTTTAACATAATATTGTAGGCCTACATTTGTCGCCAAAAACTGCCATTTAAAATGCATCGGAACAAAGCCTGAAAATTTTAAACTTTATTTCTTCTCTTTTAATCATTCAAAACAAACAACAGCTCCCAATCAACAGGATCAGGAATAGGGCTGGGCGATATAGAAAAAAAGCTTATCGATAAAAAAAAAATGCATATTGATCGATATCGATAATTATTGAAAATATTTGAAACCATATTTTAATGTGCAGCTCTGCCTGGACTTTTTATGATATTGCTAAATGATTTAATTTTAATAAAGAACACAAACACAGACTTCCAATTGAATATTTATTTAACCAACTTTTTTAACCATAACAGAATTGTTTTAAAGAAAAATAACTTAAAAGACCTGAGTTATGTTATTAAATACTGACAAAGAATAAACTAAAGTGACCAAAATAAATATAACAAATAAACCTGGTTCAGCTTAGTTTCCTGCTTTAACCTGAGTTATTACTTTGAAGTTGCTGGCCCCTCAGCATTTTTATCTCAATTGTTAGAACTACGTGGGAAACTGCCCAGAACTGAATATACTGTATATATATATATTTTCCCGAAATTCCCGAAGATTCCTTGGAGGAGAGTCGCGGCGGGGCCTACACAGCTCATACTCCTGCGGGTGTGAGCGGCTGAGATGATAAAAAAAAAAAAAAAAGTTGGTTGTGTTATCAGACTTGGTTTTCACTGGTTCCCGACGGGTTTTACAGGTGACTGTGGGGTTTTTTTTTGTCCGACTTGCCATAACCGAAATACTGCCAGACTGCCGAACTACAAAAACCCTTCTTTGGAACAATTTCCTCTGCCTCTCCTGCTGCGACATCTTCATGTGCTCTGTGTTGTGGTTTGAGAGGGCGGCGCTTTGTGACGCCATGCCTGGGTCCGCGATTGTGATTGGTTGGGAAGAAGTAGTGACTAGCATAAACCTACATGCTAGGCTACAATGAGAAGGAAGGAAAACTGCGTTTCTTTATCGAACTTTTATCAAGCCTATTTTTTTCTATTGCGCCACACGTCTATCGATCGATATATATCGTTATTGAATTATCGCCCAGCCCTAATCAGAAATACTTGAATGAAACATGGCCTAAATATAGCCTAAACTGAGCATTGAACGTCTTGAAAGTGTCATGATGTAGCAGGTTTACTAGCCCAGATGCAGAACTCACAGAACACACAGGCAGGTTAAAGTCCAATATTTATTGGATGAACACAAGTTTCTACCTGGGAGGCAGAGAGGACAGAGCAGGTTAGGTTCAGGTACAAGTTCATAGTAATTTCATATTTTATCACTAAATAGCTTAATACAGACATAATATTTAGTGATATGCAGCCTTATTCTAGCGTAGACTTCTTCAGCCACAGTACTACGACGAATAGGCACAGCATATAGAAATAAATAAGACATAAATAACGCTAAATAAATGCTCGGCGGCAGTATAGGGGAATTAAAACCATTTCTTACCTCGATTTAAAGTGCACCAAACGTGGCCTTGCGTTCTGGTGTGTTGCCGATGAAGCTCTGAACAAGAGATGGTATATCCAGCCTGTCCAGAATGTCACTATGTATGTGCATTAGCGCCAGATGTGTCAACCTCTTCTGGTTTGTGGTACTCCGGGTCCTGGTTTTCAGTCGTCTGAGAGCTGAGAATGATCTTTCTGATGGAGCAGCTGACACAGGTAGACATAAACAAAGCTCAACGAATGCCTCAACTTCTTTAAACAGCCCTCTAGTTTGGGGATGCAAGGATGAAATGAATTCAGCAACCTCTTTCACTGCAACGAACCTTCTCTCCTTAGTTAGGTCACCCAGTAGAGTTAGTTGCATATGTAGGCGTGATCCATTGAACTTTTCTGGGAGTTGCATTTCTTCATTAAGTCCGGACAGGTTTTGGTTGGCAGCTTCGATAAGAGTCGTTTCTCTATGTGCAGCCACTTTCATTCCATTTTGATCAAATCTTCTTTTAAGCTCAGTTTGGATTAAGTCTACCGCTTCAAAGAACTGACGTCGCCACTGTGCTTCTCCAGATCTGCACACCAGAGCCTCTGCCTCTGGCTCTGAAGTATTGCGGATTCGAGCAGGAGTTTTGCTCAATCTGGAGGGATTTGGCATTTTCAGATTGTTGCATCTTGCAGCGGTGTTAACCTTTTCCATCAGCTCTTTGAAAGAGTCATCCCCCCGAAGTCTCTGCATATGTTGCTGGAGGATTGTGACACTCTCCAGGGCTGAGCGTGCAGTTGATGTTTCGCTCTGCAGACTTCGGGCCACTGTCTCAGAAGGCCCAAAAAGTGCCTCACTGCAAACTAATCCAAAATATGTCCTTGCTTGTTTAGCCTGTGTGCACAATCCGGATATCTTAGACCGAATCTCAGCCCTAACTGACTTGTCTCGCTCCAGAGTCTTCAGGGTCTCCAGTAGTGTAGGATACGCAGAGATGGCTCTTGAAATCGCAGTGCTGCGGATGCACCATCGGGTGGCGCAAAGCCCCAGAAGATCGCACACCACATCTTCAGACCCAAAAAGAGACCTGAACAACTGCTTACGTTTGGCTGATTCTGAAATGACCACAGACACTCCCTGAACAAAATTCAATGTGTCTGCAATGAGACTCACTTCCTTTGATACCTCTTGCAGAACGAGGTCCAGAGCATGGTTACTGCAATGCACATATAGGGACGCTGGACACTCTGCTTTTAGCTTCGCCTGAACACCATTTATACGGCCAGACATGTTGGACGCACCATCAAAACAATATCCTACCAAACGTTCCAGAGGTATGTTTAAACGGATAAATATGTCTTTGATGCATGAAAACAATGTTTCTGCAGATGAGTCACTCGCATTATAGAATCCAAGAAAGGCGTTATATGCCCTTAACTCCGAATCCACAAACTGCAAACAATATGAAAATTGCTTGCTCGCGCTGATATCGGTTGTTCCGTCTGCTGTGAGGCCCAAGAAAGAACAGTGGCTAGTTTGAGACATGATTTCCCGTTGGATGGCATGAGCAAACATCCCCAGAATTTCGTTTTGAATTGTATCGGACATCCAATTTTCTCTGCGTAACATCCATTCTCTTTCTTTCGGTAGAGCATGCGTTCTCTCCAGCATCAACTGCCAGAGGACTCCATCTCAGTGAGCGTGGCCTCTGAGTGGCAACCCTTCGCGGCCCAGGAACTTGATTGAGCGGAAAAAAAGCTCCAGCACAGCCCTACCTGTAGCCTGGTCTCGAGCGGCAATATCCAAGATCACAGCGTTGATTGGTGTTAATTTTAAGGATTCCAAAGCACGCACTGAATCTGAGTGCAAATCGGATAACTCATGTTGAGCAAATCTTTCACGAGCTTTCTTCCAGTTACTTTATCCACCCACTGTTACAAATCATCATCCATCCATCCATCATCCATCATCATCATCCATCCATCCCTCATCCATCCATCATCATTCATCATCCATCCATCCATCCATCCATCATCATCCATCCATCCATCATCCCTCATCCATCCATCAACCATCCATCCATTATCCATCATCATCCATCCATCCCTCATCCATCCATCATCCATCCATCCATCATCCATCATCATCCATCCATCATCCATCCATCCATCATCCATCCATCCATCCATCATCCCTCATCCACCCATCCACCCATCCATCCATCCATCCATCCATCCATCATCCTTCATCCATCTATCCATCATCCATCCATCATCCATCCATCCATCATCCATCCATCCATCATCCCTCATCCACCCATCCATCCATCCATCCATCCATCATCCTTCATCCATCTATCCATCATCCATCCATCCAACCATCCATCCATCCATCTATCATCCATCCATCCATCCATCCATCCATCCATCATCAATCCATGCATCCATCCATACATCCATCCATACATCCATACATCTATCATCCATCCATCATCATCCATCATCCATCCATCCGTCCATCCATCTATCATCCATCCATCCATCATCATCCATCATCCATCCATCCATCCATACTTCCATCCATCATTCATCCATCCATCCACCCATCCATCCATCCATCCATCCATCTATCCATCTATCCATCCATCCATCCATCATCCATCCATCCATCATCCAACCATCCATCCATCCATCATCCATCCATCCATCATCCATCAATCGATCCATCATCCATCCATCCATCATCATCCATCATCCATCCAACCATCCATCCATCCATCCATACTTCCATCCATCATCCATCCATGCATCCATCAATACATCCATGCATCCATCCATCCATGTATCATCCATCCATCCACCATCATCCATCCATCCATCCATCCATCTGTCCATCCATCTGTCATCCATCCATCCATCATCATCCATCATCCATCCATACTTCCATCCATCATTCATCCATCCAACAACCAATCCATCCATCCATCCATCTATCCATCCATCATCCATCCATCCATCATCCAACCATCCATCCATCCATATATCCATCCATCCATAATCCATCCATCCATCATCCATCAATCGATCCATCATCCATCCATCCATATTCATCCATCATCCATCCAACCATCCAACCATCCATCCATACTTCCATCCATCATCCATCCATGCATCCATCAATACATCCATGCATCCATCCATCCATGTATCATCCATCCATCCATCATCATCCATCATCCATCCATCCATCCATCCACCTGTCCATCCATCTGTCATCCATCCATCCATCATCATCCATCATCCATCCATCCATCCATACTTCCATCCATCATTCATCCATCCAACAACCCATCCATCCATCCATCCATCTATCCATCCATCATCCATCCATCCATCATCCAACCATCCATCCATCCATCCATCCATCCATCATCCAACCATCCATCCATCATCCATCCATCCATCATCCATCCATCCATCCATCATCCATCAATCGATCCATCATCCATCCATCATCATCCATCATCCATCCATCCATCTACCATCCATCCATCTATCATCCATCCATCCATCATCCATCCATCATCCATCAATCGATCCATCATCCATCCATCCATCCATCATCATCCATCATCCATCCATCCATCCATCATCATCCATCATCCATCCAACCATCCATACATCCATCCATACATCCATCCATACATCCATGATCCATCCATCCATCCATCATCCATTATCCATCCATCATCCATCCATCCATCCATCCATCATTCATCCATCCATCCATCATCCATCCATGCATCCATCAATACATCCATACATCCATCCATACATCCATAATCCATCCATCCATCCATCATCCATTATCCATCCATCATCCATCCATCATCCATCAATCGAGCCATCATCATCTATCCATCCATCCATCCATCCATCCATCCATCCATCCATCATCCATCCATCCATCCATCATCATCCATCCATCCATCATCCAACCATCCATCATCAATCTACCATCCATCCATCTAGCATCCATCCATCCATCATCATCCATCATCCATCCAACCATCCATCCATCCATCCATCCATCCATCATCCATCAATCGATCCATCATCCATCCATCCATCATCATCCATCATCCATCCATCCATCATCATCCATCATCCATCCATCCATCCATCCATCCATCCATCCATCTATCATCCATCCATCCATCATCATCCATCCAACCATCCATACATCCATCCATACATCCATCATCCATCCATCCATCCATCCATCCATCATCATCCATCATCCATCCATCCATCATCATCCATCATCCATCCATCCATCCATCCATCATCCATCTATCATCCATCCATCCATCATCATCCATCATCCATCCATCCATACATCCATCATCCATCCATCCATCCATCATCCATCCATCCATCCATCCATCCATCCATCCATCCATCCATCATCATCATCCATCCAGCCAGCTATGGGTTAAATGTGGGCTACACCCTGGAGGGGTCAAATAACTTAGTTTGTTAAATAATTTTTTTAGTTTGAAGCCAAATATTTAGTTTGTAAAATAAATATTTAGCTCCAAACTTAATATTTAGTTTGCAATCTAAATATTTATTTAACAACATAAGTATTTAGTTTGTAAAATAAATATTTAGTTAAAATAATAAATATTTTGTTTGGATAATAAATATTTAGCTTGCTGACATTTTTTTTAAAATTAAAAATCAAAATATTTAGTTTTGAGCTTAGATTTTTACAAATGAATGAATGACATAGTGAAAAAATGACTAGGAAAAAAACCACCTCCTATTTTTCTTTTAAAAGACGCTAAATAACCACAAATTGTCAGGGTTCTAACCTCTGTTTAACTTTAATTTTAGTTTCTTTTCTGTGTCTTTGGAGTTGTTGTCTGTCAGTTTGGTTTTTCTTTATTTACTCTCCCCTTGGCTCCCTTCTAGTTAGTCCTATTCACTCCTGCTCAGTATCAGCTCATTAGCCCATCCTTTGTTCTGGTCCCCATATATACACAGCCTCTGCAATTCCTGTTTGTTGTTTTGTTGCTTCCATGTCTCTTGCTGACGTTTATTGGATTTTCTTTGGTTTCTGGAATTTTGCCTCTGTTGCCTGTTAGTCCTTAATTATATCGGCAAAACTCATCCCTGCATTTGGATCTTTAAATACCTTATTTTAAATTTGGGCTTTTTCCTTAAAGGTCTCTAGTGTTTATAAATTCATAATTTCCTTTAAATTGATAAAATTCACTCCTTTGTATAGTGTAGCTATTCATGTTAACAAACCTGCCTGCCTCCTGAAAACCAACAATTTATACTGATTATATACAACTCTAGAACCAGCACTGTTCCCATCAACCTCAATCAGTTGTTCCATTCATGCTAATTTTGCACAGTTTCTACCTTAGTCAGTTAAATAACATGCTGCTGTCATTTTGCACATCTCCGATGTTGCTGCTATTTTCAAATATCCATTACTGTAAAAACGTCCACAGCTGTTTAATGGTTATTTATTCTCCAGTGCACGGTTTTTATATTGTTAAAACACATTACAGTACAGATGCAGTAATTTCTTCAATATTATGTTATTTGTATATATTTTTCTAAGGTACACGTTTGTGTGATCATTTTTTATATAATCTTTTTGTTTTTCCAATGTCTTTCATTGGGGCCTGAAAATTCCTGGTGGCCCCCCTGCATATTTATGATGTAGAAAGTCTACTGCTACAGCTGCCATGATTAATCCAAGTAGAGGACATTACATTTTAAAGGACTTTACAGTAGATCAGATTATTAAAATTAGAACTAATTATATAACTTACACTTTGCCACCAAAAGTGAAAGAGGTGCAATTAAAAATGATCCATGAAATATATCCAACTAAAGAATTTTTGACTTCTAAGTTTAAGTTTGATACAGAATATTGAGTTTTTTGCATGAGAAACGTTGAGAATTTTTTTTTTTTTTGTGAACCAATCTTTAAATTCTGGAAAGATTTCCAAAATTGGCTAATATGTAAGAACGTTGTTTTGTCACCACTATCTGACACAAGTATTTTATTTGGTTTAGAAAGTGAGAATAAGACTCTTGAATATTTAAGAAATTACCTTATACTGATGGGAAATTTTTTCATTCACAGATGTAGGTATTTTAAGACAAAGCCCACTTTATATTTATATTTTATATTTAAATTATAAGTCTCTGAGACTGACTAATCACTGACTAAGTATCATCCGTATTGGAAAACTTGAAGTTGATATAAAATTGCCCTTTGTTATAATTTTATTACTTTACTTTTGTACAGTTTTGTTATAATTTTATTTCAGACACAATTCAGGTGTGTAAATGGTGTAATGTTTATGGTGTCTTATTTCTGTATTATTTCATGGTCTTTATTATTTATATACTTGCTTGATGATGCTCCATTTTACGAATTGACTTGATCTGTTAAGAATTTTTTTTAAATTGAAATCCATGTACATTTCGCCCTGTTATTGTTTTGTACTTTGTAAAATTTGCATTAAAAAAAAAAAAAAAAAAAAAAAAAAAAAAAAAAAAAAGCATCCATGATTACGTCTAGATTTTATTTTGAAAGTTTCTACCGGAAGTCCTACTCTCCCTCAGCTCGCAGTTTGCCCATAACGGTATAATTGCAGAGTAGCTGTAACTTTCTGGCGAGGTTAAAGTCAGTGATGTCGAACAACAGCGCGGCCAGCACCAGTTTAGCCATCGCTCAGAAGGCGGTGAAGCAGCTGCGGCTGGAGGCCAGCGTCCGGAGGATTAAGGTAAGAAAACAAAGCTCCGCTCAGGCGCGTGACTGTCCGCCGGAGCGCATCTTCAGCGCCGCGCGCTGCGCGTCAGGCTTTTTTATTAATGGGAACATTTTAAATCAGCCTTCCCAGCCTTTACAAACTCATTTGTTCTGACAGTAAAGACTGTTTCAAAAGTTTGATAAAACATGTCAAACAGCTGCATCAAACCAACAGCTGTAAATGGATGTTTTGGTCAAATTCAAAGTAGTTGCAAATTAACTCAAATTATTTTCCATAACTGAGTTAAACTTCCCAAACATCCGCTCTGAAGGCCGCCTTCTTATTTACATGGTAAAGTCATGTGAAAGCGGTATCTGTGTATTATTTACAGTTTTCCGCTGCGTGCTGAGCACAGTGTTGGCTTTGTTGCCTGTGCTGCTGTGTGACTGACTGCTGGGATTGTTGGCCGGATACTTATTTTAGAACAGGGGTCAACTATGCGTCCCAATAGAGGGGCATCCAATGCATAAAAAAAAGAAATCCCATGTTTGTCCGAACAGAAACTTCCCTCTGGAAAAACTTAAATGGAGCAGAAATATAAATAAAATACAGTTTGATTTTATTTCATTAATGAAGAAAAACAGAGAGAAAAGTTAACAAACATGATAAACTTTAAACAATGAAAAACATAATGCGACCGTTTTTGGCATTTACTTAATCATATTTAGTCATTTTAACACAATTATTTTATGTCCTATGCTGCTAACATGATACAATTGTGATAAAGTAACTAAATATGATTAAGTAAATGGTATAAACGGTTGTATTATTTTTTCAGTGCAGATAATAAATATAAATGATTTAAACAAACAATATTTAAAATATAAAATAAAAGGAGGATTACAGGAATATCTGCTGTGTAGCAGTTTGTTGAAAGCCCATCATTACTTCAATGACTCTGTAACCAGGGGGGGGATTTACCATTAGGCAAAACTAGGTAGTTGCCTATAGGGCCCCAAGTTCCTGGGGGCCCCATAAAACTCTCTTTACATGTGTAGTTAATACAACTAGTCCTTTTTTCTGCACATTAATTATGTTTTTGATAAAATCCTTTGGCTAAATGTCATCAGAACACTTATAACATTAAGTGTGTCTCAGCCCCCCCCCCCCTTCAGTGTCCACCATATTGGATCAGTCCATTTGCTGCACATGTTCAGAAAGGTCCAAACAGACAGCAGCAAACCATTTAAAAACAAACGATGCAAAGAGCAGTGTTGCCAACTTAGCGCTTTAGTCGCTATATTTAGCCACTTTTCAGACCCCTCTAGCACTTTGATTTCTAAAAAGCTCCTAGCGCCAAATCTAGAGACTTTTTTCTGCTACTGGAGACTTTGGAGACAACATCTAAAAGCAGCGAACTCTGCTCTCCAGAGCAAGTAGATTGGTAACCCCGCCTCCTGCTCTCCTCTATCTTGTCTGCTGTCATGATTCATGCAGCTATTATTTCATCCAAATGAAAAATGGAGAACAGATAAGCAGATCATGGCTTGTCTACAGTGAAAAGAAGGACTGGGTTATTTACTTTGGCCTTTTTGGAAACACAGGAAGGAGCAATCAGCTAAGTGAGCTTAGTGCTTGGAAAAAATCTTTCATTCCTTTAGAGACAGCATGAAAAGTCAGCTGAGTACAAAACATAGAGAGGAAAACAAGAAGAAAAGGGACAAGAAGAGAGGGACACAACCTAGAACAGATAATGGATGTCTATTCTATTAAAATTTCTCTATCTGGAGAACGGGTCTGTTCTATGTGTTGTTTTCTCCATTCAGAGGGGACCCCTGCCTGTCTTTGCCTAGGGCCCCAAATTTCCTAAATCCGCTCCTGGCCGTAAATAGTTCATATTCCTGATAATATTATTAAAAACTAAATTAAAGCTGATAATGGACAATTAATGTCAGATTTGATTTCAAATGAATTTAAATATAAAAAAGCATTATATAGTTTAATGTGAATCACATCAGACAGCATGAATTTGATTCTTTCAACAAAAGTGGCGACTGAATAAGATTTCTACAGATCTTTGATGATGACTAACTGCGTTAAACAATAATGAATATACAATAGGAGTGTTCTTGGATCTCTCTAAAGCATTTGATACTGTTCATCATGAAATTTTACTGAAAAAGTTATTTAAATATGGGTTTCAAGGTTTTGTTCATAAATGGTTAACTAGTTATGTAAAAAATAGATATCAGTATGTATCAATGAATGGTCTTGATTCAAAGCAAAATTCAATACAATTTGGAGTACCGCAGGGCTCCATTCTAGGACCTTTATTGTTTTTAGTTTACATTAATGATCTTGCTAATGTCACAAGTTCTACAATACCTATTTTGTTTGCAGATGATACAAATTTTCTAATCTCTCATAAAGACTTGACTACTATTACAGAGAAATTGAACAGAGATCTAGCCCAATTTTCAACCTGGTTCCAAGCCAATAAGTTATCTTTGAATGTGAAAAAATGTAATTTCATGGTTTTTGCTGGGCACAGAAATTATACATTTGATGATATAAGAATTTGTATTCAAAACCAACAAATTGATAAAGTTTCTACTGTTCGTTTTTTGGGTGTTCAACTTGACGACAAACTCCTTTGGAGAGAAGAAATTGGTACAGTCTGCAAAAAAGTCACTAAATCTCTAGGTATTTTGAGAAGGATTAGATATTTTGTTCACAATAAAGTGATGTTAACTCTATATTATTCATTAATTTATCCATACCTGTCATACTGTAATATTGTTTGGGCAAGTACATTTCCTAGTTATCTTAAAAAAAATACTACTTTTGCAAAAAGCTTTTGTTCGCTTAGCAACATTTTCTAAAGTTGATGCAGCTAGTGCTCCTCTTTTTTCCAAATTACAGCTGTTGATTATTTTTGAAATTAATATTTATCAAACATGTACCTTTGTTTTTATGATAAAACAAGGTCAGTCTCCTGATACTTTCAAGAAATATTTTGTTAAGAACTGCCAAGTGCATTCTTATAATACTAGACAAGCTTTGTCTTTTCATTTACCGTTAAGTATTAAAACTCAAGTGCAATTTTCTTTTCGGCATCGTGGTGCAAAATTATGGAATGAATATGGAAAATATTTGGAATCTTCAGAAATAAATGGTAGAAAGTCTTTGAAAAAAATACTGTTATCCAAAAAAGACAGTGATGTATGATTTTACAAATATTGACCCCCTGAAATCTGAATGCTAAAATGTAAAAATAATGTTACTGTACATGTCTATTCTGCTTTCTCTGAAAGGACTTTCATAATGTGAGCTGCCTGATGTTTTGTTGGTTTACGGGTGTGGCCTTTGGTATAAGCCCTAAGGGGTTTCTGTCACACTCCATCACATTTTTTATTTTTATTCTATTGATGTATTCTGAGTTTTTATTTTGATCTGTGAAAACAAATTAAAAAAAAAAAAAAAAAGTAAATTATCATTGTCATTATTTTCAACATTAAGGTTGTTCAATATGCTGTTTGGAGCCATAAACCTGTTGTGGTTTGGATTAAATAAAATCAACAGTGAAAACAGTGAAATTTTAATCCTTGCATCTGCAAGGCAGCAGACTCATATTGTTTTTGTCAAGGTGCGATCACACCGAACGCGTTTCGTTTCCAGCGACCAGAGTGACCGACTTACTTAGTGCAGAGGGATCAAATGCAAAATATTAAAAAATGAGATTGTTTTATTGATTTTATTATTAAATGAATTCACTCATTTCATCTCAGCATTTTTCGTAACATAGTGGCTCAGAGACTCATCAGTGTGAAGAATCTAATAATAGGTTTAACACTACAGCATTCAGCCGGCTTGACGCCGACCACATACCATCAATGCTGATACGATTAAGCCAAAGTAAAGCTCCACCGTCCCTTTTAGGGCTGCAACTAACAACTGCTCTGCAAATCGATTAATCTGTTGATTATTATTTTTTTGATTAATAATCAGAGCCAAGACTTTTTTATGAAATTAAACCAAGTGAAACTAAAACTTTTCTATTTGAGGAGTTCTGGATAGATTAGACTGACAGACGAAAACGTCTTTTTTCTTCAATGCAAAATATTTATACATTTTTTACAATTTTGGTCTAATTGCTTCTAATTGAGTCGCTCTGTCAGCTAGAGGCATGTTTTAGAGTTTCTATACTCCAGTTAAAGATTAATCGATTACTGAATTAGTTTAAGATTATTTCAATATTCAATTAATCCGATTAGTTGTTTCAGCTCTAGTCCCTTTAGTACTTTATTAATATGTAAATCATTCTGTTCTTTTGTAAGAATGATTTCATAGCTAGAGGATTTTAAAGGTGTAATTGTAGATAGGTATCACTCAGCAGAAATACACAACTAAAAGCAGTGAGGTACGGAAGCAGAGAGCGATCATACTCTACTTTTTTTTTCCTTTTTCTTCTCGAGATAATGACATAACTATCTCGTTATCACGGTTAAACCGTTAATTCTTTTCTAGAGATAACAAGATAATTATCTTATTATCACGAGGAAACAGTTTTGATTTCTTATGATAACGAGCTGAGTAATGAATGAGGCTGGCAAACAGCCCTGGTTCCCAGTCCATCCATGCCTGCGGGTTCCATAGTTGTGCAGTCGCGGTACCGCCTATGCGCAAATAATAATCAGTTTTTTAGTTTGCTTTTTCTTTTAACTCACTGTCAGGTCGTGTTGAATGATTGGATTTCATGGAATGGAGCAGAAAAAAATCTGAATGTTTTTTTAATGAAAATCTTTAATCTTGACACATTTTGGGGGTTAATGCATCTTATAGCTGTTACAGGCGTAACACCCGGTCTGTTCAGAAACACCTGGAGGTATCGGTCTAACCGCTTATCAGTCAGAAGTCGTCTCGTTACCTAAAAGTTAGACACAGGATTATTTACAGAATTACACACAGGCTGCCATGACTTAGACTTATAAATCCTCTCCCGCTGTTGTGGTAGTGAAGGATGGAATCAGTTTTAACACACACCAATCATCTCGTCATCACGAGAAAATGGCTTTCATTATCTTTAGATTATGACAAAATTAACTTATTTTCTCGAGAAAACAACTGTGAAAAATTATCGGAGGAACACGACCGTTCTCGGCTTCCGGAAAGAGGATTAGGTTACAGCAGATGTTTAAATGGAGGAAAAGACAAGCAGAAAACCAAAGGAGCTTGAGGAATGCTTGCCAAATACTGTTTGTGTTTTATCACCTGGCCTGGGTTCTTCTAAAGAGCTGCAACATTTTCTTCAGGAGAAGAGACTTGGCAAAATGCCTGAGCGCTTGTTTGGAGGGTAACTCTAAAAGCACGGGGCTGTGAAACACAGTCATGGCAGCGGCATACTGGGGGATGGTGGATTCTCCTCTGTTAAAGGTGGGGCTTTAGTCCAGCTGAAGGGGCTTTTAGCGTGCCAACAATCTGCTGAAGTCTGATGTAACCTTTGTCTGTTGGAAGACCTGGAGACCATCTTGCCTTTTGGCACATTTGGAAATCTTTTCAAATGTTGACTAACATTTTCCATAAACCTAAAGTGTTGCATGCATCCACAAAGACTGAGAGCTTTTACCGAATTTGGAAGCACTTCAACAAAGTTTTAGTCTTAATTGGGGATGCAAATACTTTTTGCATTGTTATTGCATCATTATTTCTGTGTGGGGGAATTTTACCAGATTTCCATCATATTCAATTAGAATCTGGTTTCCATTATTTGTCAGAATGTGAATCATGTTTAAATATAATCTTAACACCGTGTTTTTTATTCGATTCAGTTTAATTCTGTTTATTTCTATAGCGCCAATTCACAACACATGTCATTTCAAGGCAGCTAACAATTCACCTGATCATCCAGTCAGATTGATTCAAAGTTTTCTATCTAAGGAAAACCAGATGATTGCATCGACTCATTGACTTGAAGGCAATCTCTCTCATTAAGCATGCTTGTAGCGACAGTGGAGAGGAAAAACTCCCTTTTAACAGGAAGAAACCTCCAGTAGAACCAGGCTCAGTGTGAGCGGCCATCTGCCGAGGCCGACTGGGGTTCAAGGAGACAGAAGCAGACATAGAAAAAGAAGCATAGATACAAAAGGCAACTGTAAAAGGCGGCCCCGTCCAGGAAACACACAGCCAGGCAGACGAGCTCCAAGCCAGCTCCCATGTCAGAGGATGAAGAGAGCACATCCAGTTAGTCACAGTCAGAGAAACAGGACTACACTGGAAAACAGGCCAAGCTCCAACATCTAGAAACAAAGGTGTTGATGGCAGCAGCACAGCTGATATTTCTCTCCAGGATGGAGTCACAGCCAAACAGGAACAGACCAGATGAAGCTACTATGAGAAAAAGCAGAGAGAGCAGAACGTTAGAGATTGAACTAACAGATTCTGCAGAGTGGGAGAATAGAGATAGAATGAAGCAGAATGATGGAAAAGGGCTCCATTAAACTCATATTTCTGTATTTCAGTTTGTTGGTCAGATTTAATATTCTAATCTAACTATAAAAACTATAAAAAAAAAAAAAAAAAGAAAACTCTCCTTATTACCTGAAATAAAAGCTTGAAGAGGATTTAAACTTTTAACATGAGCTTTGCGTCATTCAGCATTGACAGGTCCGTAAATATAGAACCGTTAGTTATAGATAAGCATTATAATCACCTGAGTTAACACTGATAACAAACAAACAGACCGTTGTTGTTTTTTCTACAATGTTTAGGTCTCTCAGGCGGCTGCAGAGCTGAAGACGTTCTGTCTGCAAAATGCTCACAAAGACCCGCTGCTGACCGGGGTCCCCTCCAGTGATAACCCATTCAGGCCTCCCAAATCATGTGTTCTGCTTTGAGGTGTGTGCTGCTGAAGATTATTCATCTTCTTAAATGTCTTTATTCTTCTCACATGCTTCTGTGTACTTCTGTATTCCCTAAAGGTCTGATTTAAAATTAGATTTCCCCAAACCTGATTAAACAGAGCAGCATTAGCTTCTAGACGACCAGGACTCCTTTTTTATTTAACAGTCATTTGAAGCCTCTTTGCGGATGAAAGGTTTCAGGTTGTATTTCTAAGAAAATTACATCATGTAAATTATAATTTGCTTTATATTTTCAGGGTTGGGAAGCAGAACGCAGCGACCAAACAGACTCCTGTGGACTTTATCAAGGTGTCACTGCTGCTGAAGATAAAGAAGAAGAAGACCTCACTGCCTGCAGCTGATTGTCAGACGAACTTTTAGTCAACGAAAAAAACTATTTAGTAAAAGAAAATATGTCTGTTCCAACACTTCTCCAGAATCAATCCCATTTAGATATTGAATAATAAACAATTTTATATCCTATAAGATTGAGATATATTTCAAAATGCTAGCATATTTCTATTTTTCACTTTTTAAAGGTTGTAGTTTAATTAGCTTTTAAAACACAGCAAAGGCTTCTTGTCTAAAACAAAGTTCCAACTGATTTCTTTTCCAACTTTCTAAAAACATATTTGGGATGCTTTCAGAAAATAAATGTGTTTATTCTAAGCTTTGTAGATTGGTCTCCTAATTGATTGAATCAGTGGTGCTTTTAGACCAAACGTTCCGGGATGGAGCCGTTTTCTTTTTCCAGGGGAAACCGAAGAAACCAAAGACTGAAACATGCTGGTGAAGATTCTCAGTCATCCAGGTGATGGTGCTTCCAAAAAAGTTCAAAAACAATCCACCGGACTTTGTTTCCAAGTTTGAAGACGTTTCTCTTCCCATCCAGGAAGCTTTTTCAATTTAAAATGTCAGAAATAGCGTTGAGTTCCAGGTTTAATGCAGTCGCCCAGCAAAGCCTTGTTTTTGCTTAGAAAAAATGCAAATTGAAACAGACGTATGGACCCACTCTTTTCCAAAAGGGTGGACATTTTGAAATGAAAAAGCTTCCTGGATGGGAAACCACTGAATCCAGAGGCGATGGGTTAAATGCAGGGAGTTAATTTTGTTGCTCTGTACTTGCAATACTGTAATGACAATGAAAACGCTGGGAAAAAAAACAAACAAATAATGACACAATAAAACTAAAAATCTTCTCTAAATGTTGATGGACAGTTTTAACTTCGTTTTTTATTAAAATTCAAAATACTTTAAGGTGAGCTTAGACTGAACATTATTCTTCTGGAGTGAATTTCGACAGAAATCCAAAAACTCCCGGAAGTTCCGGGAGTCTCCCTGATATCGATAGTTGTTCACGGATGCTGATTGGATCAGAAGTTTCTCTGGCAGTCACCTAGTTACCACTCAAAGCTGTGCATCCTGGGAAACGGCAGTCCGCCCCTTTGGAGTGAAAGAAAAATAATTATTGTTTTCAATTTGAAATGAGCAAAAGAAGCATCTGCGGCTCTGGACAACAACAAAAAAAAATCTAATAAAATTATGATCCTCTCTGATCTCTCCAAAAGTAGAACAATTTCTAAATAATTATGAAAATGAAACAGTTAAATAATAAAATGGACCAAAGGACCAGTTATTGTCTCTGTGCAAGTCATTATTAGACATTTATTTAGTTTAATGCAGAGGCCAGGACCAGTTGTTTTTTCTTTTTTTTTCTTTTTCTTTTAATTCAAAAATGATTTTTTTTTTCTTTTAGAAAAGAACTATATATACCTGTCAGAAAATAATTGTTATCTAATTTATACCATATTAGCATTGCCCACATTGCACTATTAAAAGTACAACTCAAACAGTGTTAAAGTGGTGGAAAGATGACCACCTGAGCAGACGGGCCGCGTGAGGAAAGAGTTTTACGGAAAAAAAAACATTAAGGGCCGTCTGGAGGTGCTGCAGGGATCCACCGCTAAGAAAAAAAATCAAATCTGGTCTTTATTGAAGTGCATCAAAACAAAGCTGGAGGAAATCCTGTCCACAGACGCATTTAAGGATGCAGCAAACATTTGGAAGAACTGCTGCAGTCAAATTAATCCAAAAATCCATTTGGTGATTTACAGGAGAAACACTGTGGAAGAAAACAATTAACAACTTCTTGGACACAGCAGCTTTAATGTGAAACTGAGGCAGTGGCATCAGTTTATATAGATTTATTTTCAGGAGGGAAAGGGAAATAGATGAAAGTAAACACAAGGAAGCCTGTTAAAGGCTGAAAAAGCTTCACAATGGGGCGTCGGTTCAACCAAGGAAACATTCCTAAAATTAGAGCAAGAACTACAATAAATGGTTTAGATGAAAGCATAATAATGTCTAGAAGAATCCGGTTAGACTCCAGACCTAAATCCCCGAGAATCACAGGCTTATTAATGATCTTTACAGACACTCTCCATCTAAGCTGACTGAGCTCCAACTCATTTACACAGATTTCAGTTCCTATACTCAAAATAAATGTTGCATAAACAGAAAATATTTTTTTATAAAGTATTTTGACTCAGGGATACAGAGTATAAATCACATATTTCAGACTTGTCAAACATGTTAAGAACCCGTTTCATTTTTTTTTCCACTTTATTGTTCACTGGTTTATGAAATTTGAGAATATTCTGATCAAATGCAAAACATGAAAACATTAGATGGGACAAATATAAGCAAAGAACTATTAACCCCTAGAACCCTACGGACCCACCGGTGGGTCCAGCTGCTACGTAAACTCGTAATTTTAACAAACCCCCAGTATTGATGTAAAAAACACATTTGGCACAGTTTGGTGACATTTTTGGATAAATGTGCCAAAATGGCCCCTCCGCCTAAGAAATTTCTCACTAATACCATTCTAAAATAAATATGATTCATCTGATTGAGTCCAAATGTGGTATATTTTTACACAACATTTAGATTTAAAAGTCTGTACTACTTTTTTGTGCTATTAATAATATTTTGGTAGTGTTTTGCAATGTTTATTTCAAAGAAAATTTTGGCGAGGTTCAAAAAATGCCAAATATTTTGTATTTTGTCCCTAATATTTCAGGCAGGGTCAAAGCTACAATGGTGCTGATACCAGAAAACCATTCTATGACATCTTACCTTTACAGAGGTACCAAAAGTTTCTTCTTAAATCTAATAGCTGTGAGGCTATAAGTGATTGACTTTTGTGTGTTTTTGTCAGGCAGAAATGTATTTATACCCCCTGAGGGTGTAAGAGGTTGTATAAATACTCTAAACGATTTCTCCCTATCCCTACTTTATTTTAGCAGCGACTAAGAACATATATGAACCTACTTTAACGTAAAAGGAATTTTGCTTTATGGTTTATGAGATAAAACAGCAGTTGAGCTTCAAGTTTTTTTGCGCAAGAGCAGTAAAATGTTTTCTTGTCCCTTTTCTTCTTGTTTTCCTCTCTATGTTTTGTACTCAGCTGACTTTTCATGCTGTCTCTAAAGGAAGGAAAGATTTTTTCCAAGCACTAAGCTCACTTAGCTGATTGCTCCTTCCTGTGTTTCCAAAAAGGCCAAAGTAAATAACCCAGTCCTTCTTTTCACTGTAGACAAGCCATGATCTGCTTATCTGTTCTCCATTTTTCATTTGGATGAAATAATAGTTGCATGAATCATGACAGCAGACAAGATAGAGGAGAGCAGGAGGCGGGGTTACCAATCTACTTGCTCTGGAGAGCAGAGTTCGCTGCTTTTAGATGTTGTCTCCAAAGTCTCCAGTAGCAGAAAAAAGTCTCTAGATTTGGCGCTAGGAGCTTTTTAGAAATCAAAGTGCTAGAGGGGTCTGAAAAGTGGCTAAATATAGCGACTAAAGCGCTAAGTTGGCAACACTGCTCTTTGCATCGTTTTTTAAAAATGGTTTGCTGCTGTCTGTTTGGACCTTTCTGAACATGTGCAGCAAATGGACTGATCCAATATGGTGGACACTGAAGGGGGGAGCTGAGACACACTTAAGATTAAGTGTTCTGATGGCATTTTAGGAATAGTTGTATTAACCATACATGTAAACAAAGTTTGAAGGGCCCCCCCAGGAACTTGGGGCCGTAGGCAACAGCCTAGTATTGCCCCCACCAGTGCATGTTTTGTGCACAGGTGAAAATGATGAAAATTATGAACGACTCCTAGATGCATCATCAATAATACAAACAGGTGTATTTCAACACTGTCCTGTCTGGCGATGTGGCAATAAGAATAATTGTCTTGATGCCAAAAAGAGCTCAACAGATTTTGCTTTCACAAGTGGAGCAGTACTGCTATTGCCATAGTGTTCCACTTGATTTATGCATATAAATTGCTTTATTATATTTCATGCAGAGAGTCTTACAGATTATATGGACACTGCAATATAAGTAGAACAGGAAATGAAAAACAGAAAAAAGGGAGAAAAAATGAAAGAAAGAGGAGATAAAACAATAAGTAACACCTTGATACCATTGCTGAAGTAACCTACGGCCCCCAAGGAACTTGGGGCCCTAGGCGACTGCCTAGTATTGCCCCCACCAGTGCATGTTTTGTTCACATGTGAAAATTGTGAACGACTCCTAGGTTTATCATCAATAATACAAACATGTGTATTCCTGCAGAATTTGTTGGATATTTTAGATTTTGGAAGTTTCTGACTGAAAAGACAGAAAAATTTCGACGTGTTTGTACAGCCGCGGTCCGGCCGCTAGGGGTCGCTGTTGGGGCGCTGCTGATGGCCGCTCTGCCTCCAGCAGCGTGTTTGTACAGCCGCGGTCCGGCCGCTAGGGGGCGCTGCTTGCGGCCGCTCTGCCTCCAGCAGCTTGATTGGCTGTTAGCGCCATCGACCAGCCTCTACTTCCATCGAAGATGGCGGTCTCAGTGTTCCGCGGCGTGCGGCTGCTCTCCATCGGGGACGCCAACGGAGACATACAGCGACATTCAGAGCAGCAGCCGCTGCGGCTGGAAGTGAAAACGTCCCAAGATGCGGCCCTCATCAATCTCTCCAATGGTGAGCTGGACGTTGTTTCCCGGAGGAGCTCTCTGGCCGCTCGGCCTGACTGAGCCGCTAATGCTAACGGCTCAGCGGTAGCTTTAGCCTACAGCGAGCTGCTCCAGGTTACACCGCTTTATTGCTCCTTTACTGCTAACGAAACGTCTAGAAAATACTGTTAATGTTTTGTAACTTGCTGAGGATTCTGAAGAAAAATGAACTTTATTGTTTCGATAAGAGCGAAGTTTGCTGCCGGGGCTCCGCGGCTAACAACATGCAGCGCAGAGCGGTTTAAACACCGCCGCTAAATCATCTTAACTGGAGGTTCAACTAAATAAGCAGCAAGACGCTGAATTTAAATATCAGTAATGTTTGAAACCTTCGGCTTTGTTAGTTTCTATCTGTGTTCCACAGTACTGCTGGTTTAGATGGGAGGCATGGTCCGGTCCCCATGGGAGCCGGTTGGTAGTTGGATGAAGGCTGAGCGTCAATTAGCCGCTTTGAATTGATTCGCAGACCGAGAGGCTTCATCCCGGACCAGCCGCTGGGCTGAGCGGTCCGTGCGCCGCTGCGCCGCAGAGGAGACCCGCTGAAACTTTGAGTTTAATAACGGCTGTTTAGGCGGATTTGGCTGCGTCTCCACCGGGGCCCTCATTACTTATGCATTCATCTTTGTTCTCATTGGAACAATGGCTTAGACCCCCCCCCCCCCCCCCCCCCATCTCCACCGCCCCCTCCTACATCACAGCCGCTCTGCTCATTTTCCCACCGATGGAGGAACGGCAGCACCTCTTCTAGAATAATTCTATTCACTTTATTTCTATAGCGCCAATTCACAACACATCATCTCAAGGTCCATTACAGATCATTCAGTTCAATTTATTCAAAGTTTTCCATGTAAGGAAAACAAGTTGATCGAATGGACTCATTGACTCTTGATCAATCCCTCACACTAAGCATGCTTGCAGCGACAGTGGAGAGGAAAAACTCCCTTTTAACAGGAAGAAACCTCCAGCAGAACCAGGCTCAGTGCGAGCGGCCATCTGCCGAGGCCGACTGGGGTTCAAGGAGACAGAAGCAGAGATAGAAAAAGAAGCATACATACAAAAGGCGGCCTCATCCAGGAAACACACAGCCAGGCAGACGAGCTCCGAGCCAGCTCCCATGTCAGAGGATGAAGAGAGCTCATCCAGTTAGTCACAGTCAGAGAAACAGGACCACACTGAAAAACAGGCCGATCTCCAACATCTAGAAACAAAGGTGTTGATGGCAGCAGCACAGCTAATATTTCTCTCCAGGATGGAGTCACAGCCAAACAGGAACAGACCAGATGAAGCTACTATGAGAAAAAGCAGAGAGAGCAGAATATTAGAGATTGAACTAACAGATTCTGCAGAGTGGGAGAATAGAGATAGAATGAAGCAGAATGATGAAAAAGGGGTCCCTATGTCCTCCAGCAGTCTAAGCCTATAGCAGCAGAACTATAGAGATAGATCAGCATAACTTGAGCCACTCTAACTAGAAGCTTTATCAAAAAGGAAAGTTTTAAGCCTAGCCTTAAAAGTAGACAGGGTGTCTGCCTCACGGACTAAAACTGGTAGTTGGTTCCACAGGAGAGGAGCCTGATAACTAAAAGATCTGCCTCTGCGTTGTGATACGCATCGCGATATTTTGGTCACAATACAACTTTGTAACAATTTCCAATATCAAGATATATTTAGTTTAACTACCCAGCTAATATTAAAATTAAAAAAAGCAAATGCTGTGTTTTTAGTAGAAGATATTCATCATTCTGTTATTTTTGTAGCCATGTTGTTTGGGGTTGGATTCACTTTGCATCTTCTACTGTGATTGACTCTACTACATGCACAGCAAAAGGGCTCCAAGGACCCATCTACTGGAGCAGAGGTAGTTCATAATCCCCTATTGTTTAAGAGAAAACATTTTTTAAGAATAAAATCGATATTAGAAACTTAAGGATCAATATTATATTGGGGCGCCACAAATCACAATATATTGCCAAATCGTTTCCCACAGCCCCATACAAGAACACATAAAAGCCATTGTAATCATACCTGTAAGGACGGGTTTAAATATATTAGCGTTGGTTGATTAAAATATATAAAAATTAAATGGAGAAAAGTTATGGACATGGAGAAAAGTCAGTACACCCAGCTTGGTGTAAAAATCTTTCTATTATTGGATTTAATTTTTTGATACTGGGTATATAAACTTTCTGTGTCTGTTTATTTGGTCTAAACTGGATATATTGTTCATAATAAACCTACTAAAACAAATGGTGTCAGGTTACATGTGTAAATCAACTGAACTTTGTTGCCCCCATGAGCTTCACATTTTAATATGTGGTAGTTTCACTTTTTAAACACTTAATTTTACAGCTGAATGTAGGATATGACACTTTATTTACAGCTTTATGCTCTGAAATATTTACTCATAATTTTTTACTATCACTTTTTTCTTCCCCCTTGCTTTTCTTATATCTCTTGGTTAGTTTTCCATCAATTGCTCTTTGATTTCTAATGAAATTTGCTTGTGGAAACAAACTTTTTTCAGGAACTTTGTAATTTAATTTTGAAAACATGCAGTTTCTTCTTTAGTGTGATTTTACAACTTGCTCTCTGGAGACGACATGCAGGTTTATCACTGAAGGTCTGAGAGCTCGTTTCATCTAAAATGATTTGACAGTTAATGGGCCGACAGTAAGCTGCTTTCTGAGGGGGGCAACAACCAGTATTATTTTAATCACCATTCTATCACCAGTGAATGTTTTCCTCCTTTTTTTTCACCTGGTTATTTCTGTTGACGGTGGCTGCTCTGGGACCTGTTCTGGGTCGGGTTCAATAAGCAAAATGAATGGACTACTGAGTGAAGAGGAATTGGGAACAAATAAAAATAAGACACTATAAAATCATTTCACCTGATTAGCCAAACTTTTTAATTCAATGATCATCTTGTTCCAATAAAGCTGGAAGCTGAAGCCATTATTGCATCGTATTATTTAGGGATGCAAATAACGGTTATTTTGCACATCCATTAATGTGTACATTATATTTTTTCGTTTCCTGGATTAATAATCATATAGCCAAAGGTTCCTTAAAGAAGACGTCTTTTGAAATTAAACCAGGTGAAACTTAAACCTCTGGATAGAGCATATTGACAGATTATGCTTTTTTTTTTTTTTTAATGCAAATTGTTTACTTTTTTAACTATTTTGGCATAATTCCTGCTCTAAGTGGGTCGCTCTATAAGCTAAAGGCATGTTTTAAAGTCTTTATACTCCGGTTAACGATTATTGATTACTGAATTACAATTATTTCAATCGAATAATTGGTTAAGCCCTAATATTAATACAAGAAGTGATCAGTCTGAGTGAAATCATCCTGACTTCTGAGTTGTGCCAGAACTCAGCGGCACAAACGGTAAAAATCTGCTCTGCTTTGAAAATGCTGACATTCCTCAAATGCAGCAGAAATACCTCAGTCTTCTGTTTCAGTCTCACCCAGATTCTCTGCTCTACATGATCAACGATCCATTTCACAGAAACATTACAACATCCTTAAAGGAATAGTACACCCAAAACATGATTAGCCTTCATTTTCTACTCACCCCCATGCTGAACAACACTCTGGAGTACTTTTTTGATATCTCAAATGCATCTGGAGATCTGGGAGGCTTCTTGCTGTCTGCTGACATTCAAATAATGGAGGTCTATGGCGCCCGAGGCAGAAAGGTCCATAAAAGTCCACAAAAAACGTGTCCATATTCCTCCATACTGCTCGTCCAATGTATTCCAAGTGTCCTGAGTGGGTAGCGTCCATAATTTACTCGAAACGAAGTCATTTAGAATGTTTTTAGAGCATAAACAGTAGTGTATAGGATTTCCTAAAAGCGAGTTCACGAGCCTACGGAAACCGCGGCAGACCAAACCAGATGAAAGTGCGCATTCAGCTCGGCAAAGAACTCATGCTCTTCCTCAACACTGAAGTCCTCAGACATTTTTCTTTCGTTTTTTCTTTCTTTGCACAGGTAAACAGCACATTTCTTCTTATACGCTTGCATTATCAAGAGCAGACGCTGAATGCGCACTTTCATCTGGCTTGGTCTGCTGCGGTTTCCGTAGGCTCGTGAACTCGCAGGATCACGCTTTTAGGAAATCCTATACACTACTGTTTATGCTCTAAAAACATTCTAAATGACTTCGTTTCGAGTAAATTATGGACGCTACCCACTCAGGACACTTGGAATACATTGGACGAGCAGTATGGAGGAATATTGACACGTTTTTTGTGGACTTTTATGGACCTTTCTGCCTCGGGCGCCATAGACCTCCATTATTTGAATGTCAGCAGACAGCAAGAAGCCTCCCAGATCTCCAGATGCATTTGAGATATCAAAAAAGTACTCCAGAGTGTTATTCAGCATGGGGGTGAGTAGAAAATGAAGGCTAATCATGTTTTGGGTGTACTATTCCTTTAAGATGAACTCATTCATCAGGGCACTGGACACTTGACTGATTTGCAAATGGATTAAGCTGTCGATAAATTTTGAGTGAAAATGAAGCTTTTCCTCTTGAAAAGTTCCGGACAGAGCAGATTTTTTTTTAATCTTAAATGCAAAATGTTTCCATAATTTTTTACAATGTGGGTATAATTCCTGCTCTAAGTGCGTCGCTCTGTAAGCTAAAGGCATGTTTTACATTTTGTACACTCCAGTTAACGGTAAATCGATTACTAAATTAGTTGACGATTATTCCAGTAATCGATCAATCCGATTGTTTCAGCTCTAGATCCAGCTTCGGGGTTCTGTCAGGGTTAAACCTGAAGTTATCTGGCTAAGCCAGTAGTTGTGCTTCATGGTTCAGACCTCGGGGCGGGCTAATGCTAGTATCTTTCCACCATCATATAAATCAAGAACCAAACTAAGGTACAGCCTGGCGGACTCTTTTGTATGAAAAAAAGAAAAAATCCATACCACTTTCAAACTCCAGGTTTTATCATAAATATGATAAAGTCTGATTTCCTGGTGACGACTCCTTTAATCTCAGATTACATCATCTGATCACATCCAGAATCGGCTCCTTAGACCTGAAAACAATTATACTGAAACTTGGTTCCACGGCTTAAAAAATAAAATCTTAAGTTTTTGTTTTGATGCCAAATATTTAAAACAAATGACAGAAGTTAGTTTAAGAACTTGTTTTTATTCCAATCCTCCCTTCTGGGAGTCGACCTGAATTTTAAAGTTCAACAACATCCAAGCTGCTAAACATGCTGTAAAACCAGTTGGAAGGCATTGAAAATATGACGGCGAATCAAGCGACGCGACCAGCTAGTTAATCCGATATGAATATACACTGTGTGCAGAATTATTGAGGATTATTTTTATTATTGAGCCACAATTGTGTTCTCTATTAAACCAAAAGACTCCTTAATATCAAAGTTTCTTATTTTCTGAAGTTGATGTTTTTTTTTTTGTTTTTTTTTTTAGATTTGTCCATTTTATGAGGCTGTCTGTGTGTGCCGCTAAATATTTCTGCGCAGAATAATTAGGCAACGTAATAAAAAACAAATGTATGCCCATCTCACTTGTTTATTTTCACCAGGTAAACCGATATTAAAACTCAAAATTCAGAAATAAACATCTGCAACATAAAAACAAAACAAAAACAAATCAGTGACCAATATAGCCACCTTTCTCCACCATGACGCTCTAAATCCTTCCATCCATAAATTCTGTCGATGTCTTGATCTGTTTGTGATCCACATTGCGTGCAGCAGCCACCACATCCTCCCAGACACATGAAGGACCACAGGTTCTCCATGGGGTTCAGATCAGGTGAACAAGGGCGCCATGTCGTTATTTTTTCTCCTTTTAGACTTTTTCTGGCCAGCCACGCTGTGGTGTATTCTGATGCGTGCGACGGAGCATCGTCCTGCATGAATATCAGGTTTCTCTTGAATGATGGCGACTTCTTCTTGTTCCGCTGTTTGAAGAAGGTGTCTTCCAGAAACTAGCAGTAGGTCTGGGAGTTGATCTTGACTCCATCATCAACCTGAAAAGGTCCCACAGGCTCATCTTTGATGATAGCAGCCCATAGCATTACCCCACCTCCACCTTGCTGGCGTCTGAGTGGATAAGGAACTTACTGCCCTTTACTGATCCAGCCTGGTGCCCATCCATCCATCTGGCCCATCTAGACTCACTCTCATTCCATCAGACCAAAACACCTTGGAGGAATCCGTCTGCAGATATTTCTTGGCCCAGGCTTGACATTTTTTCTCGTGCCTCTTGTTCAAAGGTGGCCTTTTTTCTGCTTTCCTTACCTTGGTCAAGTCCCTGAGTATTGAGCACCTTGTGCTTCTCAGCGCTCCAGACATGTTGCAGCCCTGAAATATGGCCCAACTGGTGGCTAATGGCTTCCTGGCAGCTTCACACTTCATCCTTCTCAAATCATGGGGAGTTATTTTGCATCTTCTTTATTCAACATGCTTCTTGCGCCCCTGTTGGCTATTTGCCATAAACCGCTTGAGTGTGCGATGATCCCGCTTCAAAAGCTTGGCATTTTCCAAACTGCTGCACCCCTCTGAAAGACATCTGACCATTTTTGACTTTTCAGAAACTGTCAAATCTCTTTTCTGACCCATTTTGCCCAAGGAAGGAAGTTGCCTAATAATAAAGCACACCTTATAGGTGTTGATGTCATTAGGCCACCCCCCTTCTCATTACAGAGATGCACACTACCTGATTTACTTAATTAGTAGTTGGTTTCCAGCCTATATAGCTTATAGGACAACATGTATGATAGGAATGATGTGGTGCCTAATAATTCTGCACACAGTTTATATCTCTATAAATCTATGAAGGAATCGCTCTGATCTGTAGGATCCTACCGAGAGCGCAGGTGGGAAATGAAATCCAGATTCCTCCAAAAACAGCAAATCCAATAAAATCAATGTATTTTGTGACCCAAACTATAAGGTAACTTGATTATTCTCTCCAGTCAATCAGCAACATGTAGGGTGGGGCAACTTCTGTCCCTCAGACCAAGGATTCAGCAGGATAAGCTGGACCTTAGATTATAACCATCTAAACTCTGATTAGCTCCATGGTTTAACCTGGAAGTAATCTATGTTCTGTTTTCATGTTCTTTGTTTCAGCTTTATAAATAAAGTTTATGATGCTTTATGCCTAGTTTTGAGCTGCTTCATTCTCAGCTGGTTCCGGTCCAGTTTGTTGATGTGAAGCAGAGCCTCAGAGGCGGTTCTCCACCCTAATGTCTTTAACAGCTTTGCTGGTAATAAACTCAGCGTGGCCGAGGTCACAAGAACAGGAAGCCTTTGGAAATTATAAAGTAAAAATAGCCAGCGTTGTTTTTTTGTTTTGTTTTTTTAAGAACCACTGAGCCATTTAGCCCGGGTTCCAGTTAATGTGGGAGAAATTGTAGAAGGATGGAAAAGAAAATGATCCAAGACTTCCAGCTGTCAGTTTACAGTAAAACACATCTGATCTATTTTTATACCAAACTCCTGGAAGAATCCATCTCATCTTCTGATGTTTTTACCTAAAGAAGGTGGGAGTGTTGGAGCTTTAAAAGAAAAAAAGGCCCCCAAAACAACCTGTGTTTGAAATGTGGGTCCTGCATCAAAGTTAATAGCTTCTTCCATCGGCCAAGAGTGTTTATACAAAAGGCTTTATGCACTGTTAAAAACAATCTAGAAATGAGTAAAAACTTCTTAAATTAAGTGTTTTTACCTTTAATTTAGTAGGTAAAAGGAGGATTTGTTATGCCTTTTCCCTCTTAAAATAAGATAATTGGATAAAATGCGCTTGAAATGAGACAATGCAATTGTCTCACTTGCCTCCTTTCAAGAAAAAATGCCCTTATTCAAAGAAAAATAAGTTATTTAGATTTTTTTTTTTTTTGCATTGTATCGTGTGAACGGCACCAATAAATGTACATTAAACTGAGAGATTATCTCTCCTGCGTTTATTTTCTATGTTCATAAATCAATATAATAAATTAGCAAAACTACTGATAACTGATGATTAGCTCTGTAAATTCAGACTAAAGATCCACAACTAGGGCAGGGTAAAAAAAAAAAATCAATTTAACCGATTTTGAATCGATTCCTTTACATTTTTGCAACATCGATGTCTAGGGAATGAGATCGATTCATTTTATAGTGACGCGCATGACTTTCACATTCAGATGAGCAGGAAAGATGCACTCAAGATGACTTCAAGCCAGATAGCTGCAAATATAGCCAATAGGTTGACTGAAGATATTAACAAATGGAGGCTGAACAGCAAACACCCTGTAGTTACAGACAGCGCTGCTAATATGGTTTGTGCAGTGAAGATAATGCAGGTCATGCATGTCTGCTGTGTCACGTCTGCTCGCTCGGGTGAGGCTTCACTTTTTCACTTCTCACAAACACATATTTTCATATCTCACGTTTAAACTGCCTGATTTACAAGTTTGTGTTTAATGTGACAAGAAAAAACAAAATACATGAGTTTTTGGAAACACAGTTGAACCACTTTCATTATTGTAAAAACAGATCGAATCAAAATTAATGGATTTAGAACTGAATGAATCGAAATCGAATCGATTCAGGACTTTGGAGAAAATACCCAGCCCTATCCACAACCAAAAAGAAAAAATCTTTTCAGATTTCTCCCCGTCCCTCACAGTTTTCATCTGCTGAGCCATGCTTCCTGTCTGCGGTGGACGCCATCGCTAACGCAGCCAATGTGTTGCTGCTCTTTCTGCGCCAAAAACGTTAGTCATGGAAAAACGCTGTAACCACAGACTGCAGCGCACATTGATTGACAATTGATTTGATTGATTTCAATTTGACTGTATGATCTGGTTGAACTGGAAAGTGCCTTGAGATGACATGTGTTGTGAATTTGGCGCTATATAAATAAATTGAATTAAGGCTACAACTAATGATTATTTTGAAAACAATCATTAGACCACCCCAGCCTGCCAATCCAGGGGAACTGCACTATTCCATGTCCTGTCAGAACGAAACGGACATTGAAGAGGAAGTGGTTTGTCTTTTTTCACATGGCTTCATGATAGAGCTAAAACAATTAATCAACAAATGTATTAATAGATTAATCGTTAACTGGAGTCTAGAGACTCTAAAACGGGCCTTTAACTGACAGAGCGACTCACTTAGAGCAGCAAGTACACAAAGATTACAAAAAATATATACAAACATTTTTAATTTAAGATACACTATATTGCCAAAAGTATTTGCTCACCCATCCAAATTATTGGAATCAGGTGTTCCAATCACTTCCATGGCCACAGGTGTATAAATTCAAGCACCTAGGCATGCAGACTGTTTTTACAAACATTTGTGAAAGAATGGGTCGCTCTCAGGAGCTCAGTGAATTCCAGCGTGGAACTGTGATAGGATGCCACCTGTGCAACAAATCCAGTCGTGAAATTTCCTCGCTCCTAAATATTCCACAGTCAACTGTCAGCTGTATTATAAGAAAATGGAAGTGTTTGGGAACGACAGCAACTCAGCCACGAAGTGGTAGGCCACGTAAACTGACGGAGCGGGGTCAGCGGATGCTGAAGCGCATAGTGCGAAGAGGTCGCCAACTTTCTGCAGAGTCAATCACTACAGACCTCCAAACTTCATGTGGCCTTCAGATTAGCTCAAGAACAGTGCGCAGAGAGCTTCATGGAATGGGTTTCCATGGTCGAGCAGCTGCATCCAAGCCATACATAACCAAGTGCAATGCAAAGCGTCGGATGCGGTGGTGTAAAGCACGCCGCCACTGGACTCTAGAGCAGTGGAGACGCGTTCTCTGGAGTGACGAATCGCGCTTCTCCATCTGGCAATCTGATGGACGGGTCTGGGTTTGGCGGTTGCCAGGAGAACGGTACTTGTCTGACTGCATTGTGCCAAGTGTAAAGTTTGGT
Source organism: Cyprinodon diabolis (assembly GCA_030533445.1). Lineage (NCBI taxonomy): Eukaryota > Metazoa > Chordata > Actinopteri > Cyprinodontiformes > Cyprinodontidae > Cyprinodon > Cyprinodon diabolis. Next base: position 39,831,613 of record CM060077.1, read on the forward strand.
GGAGGGGGGATTATGGTGTGGGGTTGTTTTTCAGGAGCTGGGCTTGGCCCCTTAGTTCCAGTGAAAGGAACTCTGAATGCTTCAGCATACCAAGACATTTTGGACAATTCCATGCTCCCAACTTTGTGGGAACAGTTTGGAGCTGGCCCCTTCCTCTTCCAACATGACTGTGCACCAGTGCACAAAGCAAGGTCCATAAAGACATGGATGACAGAGTCTGGTGTGGATGAACTTGACTGGCCTGCACAGAGTCCTGACCTCAACCCGATAGAACACCTTTGGGATGAATTAGAGCGGAGACTGAGAGCCAGGCCTTCTCGTCCAACATCAGTGTGCGACCTCACAAATGCGCTTCTGGAAGAATGGTCAAAAATTCCCATAAACACACTCCTAAACCTTGTGGACAGCCTTCCCAGAAGAGTTGAAGCTGTTCTAGCTGCAAAGGGTGGACCGACGTCATATTGAACCCTATGGATTAGGAACGGGATGTCACTTAAGCTCATATGTGAGTCAAGGCAGGTGAGCAAATACTTTTGGCAATATAGTGTATAAAAACTTTTATGTCTGTCACTCTGCTCTATCCAGAACTCCAAAAGTGGAAAAGGTTTTTAGCTTTTGGCGTTTTAATCTTCTTAAAGCAATGTTTGGCTTCCGGATTATTAATCAGTTAATAACAAAAAAGGTCAACAAATGATTTGATTTGCTGAATAATCATTAGTTGCATCCCAGCTTCATGTTAAAGCATGAACTTCAACAACGAGCCTCTGATGGTCACATCCCCGTTTGGTCTGAAACGGCTTCTTTGATCTTCCAACCTGTCAAACCGGTTAGAAATGTGGCTAGCATCTTTTTGATTGTTAACATGAGCTTGACTGACTTCTGGCTCATTGTTGAGTTGGCAGGATGGAAAAACCTGTTTCCAGGACCTCATTAACTTCAGACCGTCGCCGCCGTTAAACGAGTTATTTAGCAGGAAGGAGAGACTGTTTGGAGGAATCCTGCAAGCAAAGTAGTTCAAAGGAGACTTTCTGTTGGAGGCAAAGTTTCCTCCTCCAGAGGGACAGCCTCCATCTCTAACAATGGTCAAAGTCTTACTCTCTGACCTTAGAAAAATCCCAGTAAAACACATTGAAGTTCAAACGTGACGCCATAAGAAAAAGCTGCATGAAACCACCCTGATAGTGAATGGAAGATGTTTGCTGAGATCTTTCATGTATCGTTTCTCTCTGTACTCTGCAGGAGAGGAGACCAGCGTGTTCAAGTGTTCAGTTTCCCGTGAAACAGAGTGCAGCCGCGTAGGCAAGCAGTCGTTCATCATCACTTTAGGCTGCAACAGCGTCCTGCTGCAGTTCTCCTCGCCGGCAGGTACTCCTCTGCATCCTCCTGGCATCAGTCATGGAAAACTGATATTCTGGAGGCGTTTTATGTGCTTGGAGCATGGTTTCCAATGAGTGTGACTGTTTTTATGCTCTGCTTCAGACTTTCAGTCCTTTTATAACCTTCTGAAGAACTGCCGGGGACATGCTGGGGAGTGCTCAGTCTTCAGTGAACGAACAGAGGAGTCCTCTGCTGTACAGTATTTCCAGGTAAGGAGACGCAACAAAATGCTTCATTTTAAAGGAAAAGTCCGGTCAGCGAGGAATAATCAATGGATCACGATTTATACCTAAAACTAACACCTTCATCGTGATTCAATGAATTTAGTTTTAATCAATAAAAAAAGAAAAATAGTTTTCGTTGCGATCACTGAGTCTGGGAGCGGCCATTGTTGCCCAAATATAGTAGCCCCTCCCTCCTGCCATCTTCCAGCAGTGACGTCACGGTGCGGTAAGCCTAGCGCCATTCTCCCCGCTTTTCAAGCTAAATCAATGGGAACTACTAGACACATCTGCAATCAACAACAATTATTGAAGATTTCCAGAGGACTTCACCATTGAAATTCACCAGAGCTATAGTGAAACTGACAATGCCCACGTGCATGGCAGCTGGATGCTGGAATACATCGGGTAAAAGTGAAAAAAGGTTATTCCACCTTTCTGATTCCTGATCCTCCACGGACGGGTTGGTCGTTGGATCGCCAACTTGAAGAGGGAGGATTTGCCATCGAACTTCTGGCCAGAGAAAAAACCTGTAATATGTAGCCAACATTTGGAAGAAGAATGTTTTCAAGATGACTTGGATAATAGCGCGTTGTGACAAACACCAGATACAGCACTGGGACTTGATCAACAGCCGATACCGCACCGTGACAATGTCACAAACCAGTAGGTGGCAGTAGTGTTCTTTGACAAACATGGATGCCTCCAGTAAAGCACATTCACATGAAAATTACTCTGAATTAAAAACACTGATCATTTATTGAACAGGATGGAATCATTTCATATTTAAAGAACTTTCAGAAGTTTGAAATCTAAATATGAGCGGACTTTCCCTTTAAAAACGAGAGATATTTGGAAAACTGTTTTGGTAGAGTTTCAGTCGAACTGAAATCCTCCAGGGTCGTCATCCTGCTCGCCTTACACGACTGATTCTGTTTAAACTTCCTCTCCGGTGGGTTAAAATGGATCCTTCTAAACGTTTAAGGACACCGACCCTGGAGGACTGGAGTTTGGATCAATGTTTAATTCAGGCCTTGATTCCCTCTGGCTTAAGAAAACGGAGCAGCTATAATTACCCGCTTGCTTTCTTCTTACCTGCAGGACTATTTATAGTTTATTTGTGTCTAGAACAGTCAGGACAAGGTCTCTGGTTTCCTCTCCAGATTTCTCTGCATGGCTTCTTTGTTTTTCTTGCAGGATATCAAGACTACAAACATGTATTATATCATCAATAACTAGAGATTTAGACCAATGATCGGCTTAGCACTAACTGTCAATGTAGTCAGTTGATTAATTGATGAACTAGAGCATTTTAATGCCATCGCTGTCCACTAGAGGGCACAGCTACCCGTTTTTAAGCAAAGCCTCAGTGGTATTTGCAAGAAAGTAACAGAATTGTATAAACCTGTATCAACCCAGAGTCTGATCTGGATTCATTAGCAGAGTCTCCTTCATGTGGTTCATGGATCCATCTTCACCAACCGTCCCTCTGTTCTCTCACTGCTACTCAACAGCAGGTGACAGAGAGCGCCCAGAGCATCACACCCGGAGACCCATGACTAGAGTTATGGAGGAAATCAAATCCTAAATGTTGGAAATTCTTCCATAATAGTTAAGCCCCTGTAACACCTTGACGATTTAGACCAGTGTATGCCTGACGTATGAAAAATCTGGCAAAAATACGTTTTGTATAAGTTATGAGTACGCAGAAGTACGCTGAAACACGCTGGAACACGTCGACATAAATCAAGTACGTCAAGAAATTCTGAGCATTTCCCGATGTATGCCGTACGTGGACCTGTGAGTCACTTGTGCATAACTTCTGCGTAACTTATCCAGAACTTCTCTCCAACTCATATCATCGTATCTGACGTGTTCCAGACGAGCGCTGAACGTGTTTCTAACTTCCAGCTACTGTATAATGGCGTATTGGCAGCGTTTTGGTATAAATGGGGTTCACAGGAGGAAACCGTCAGTTCTCCTCCAGACTTCATCCCCATCATAGGGTGAGCCAGAAGGTGAGGGTGATGGATCCTCCCTGCGTTCCCGCCCACCACCAACACACTTCCTAGCAGACATGACGCTCAATCTGCTGCCACCAAAAACCTTCTTTCTTTTTCCTTTTTTTGTTTTTGCAGGGCGGGTGGTAAACAGTAGCTAAGTTAATACAGCGATGAAAAAACATTTTTATGCGGGAAGCAGCGATGCGCCCTGGGGAACCGCTTTAACTGATGCACATGCATCACTTCATAATGATGCTTGTGCATCAGTTCATGGGCATTACACTGCCGCTCTTTATGCATAAGTTAGGCTGTCGTTGGGCATAAGTTCTGGAATCGTTATGAATAACTATTTATATGCCCAAAATTGAAAATATACATAGAAAGATTAGCGTATGCCGGCGTTTTAGGAGATTCTGGGACGTCAAGCAAACGCTGGATAAATCGTCATGGTGTGACAGGGGCCTTTACCTTTAAATCTGCACAGTTGCAAATTTTCTTCTGCTGTGACAATAGATGCCTGTTTCCTGGGTCGTATCACAACCCAGGGAGAGGCTGAACATCTTCAGCAGCGTTCTGTTTGGTCTCCCGTTTCCTTAGGTTTTACCGCTGCTGGAATCTATTTGGTCATTAGGTGACAGTTTTCAGTCTCTTCATGTATCTGATAAATCTGATCATGATTCCAAAGCACCCGGTCAAGCGGTAGCTCTAGAGGAGCTGCTTTGATCCATTGCTCAGGTAAATGTTAAGTATAAAATCAGTCAGTAAAATGTTGCCTGTGAAGTTTGTGGTTCAGTGTAAAGCCTTCGAGGAAACGCCGGCTAAGTTTGACCTGCTGAGCTCAGCAGTTCACCTCCAACCAAGGTTCGCTCTGTTTGATGAAAGCTTCTGTGGTTTCCCCCCCAGTTTTACGGCTACCTCTCCCAGCAACAGAACATGATGCAGGACTATGTTCGGACAGGGACGTACCAACGGGCCATTCTCCAGAACCACACTGACTTTAAGGACAAGGTAACCTCCTCTGCCGCTCTATGCATGAAAGGAACATATGGAAATGTGATGCAATCAGTTCTCCTTTAGCTTCTAGAGCTGTGATGCTAACCATGCCCCCCCTCTCGGTTCTCCAGGTGGTGCTGGATGTAGGTTGTGGGTCAGGAATCCTCTCCTTCTTTGCTGCCCAGGCTGGAGCCAGGAAGGTGTACGCGGTGGAGGCCAGCACCATGGCGCAGCACGCTGAGGTCCGAACACACACACACCAGCAGAAGCCGACACGTTTACTGACACCTTTGGAGAGAAGATGATAAAAAAGAACCCAATTCAGTTTATTTCTATAGCGCCAATTCCCAACACATGTCATCTCAAGGCACTTTCCAGTTCACCAGATCATCCAGTCACATTGATTCAAAGTTTTCTATCTAAGGAAAACCAGTTTATTGCATCGACTCGTTGACTCTTCAGCAATCCCTCACACTAAGCATGCTTGCAGCGACAGTGGAGAGGAAAAACTCCCTTTGAACAGGAAGAAACCTCCAGCAGAACCAGGCTCAGTGTGAGGGGCCATCTGCTGAGGCCCACTGGGGTTCAAGGAGACAGAAGCAGACATAGAAAAAGAAGCATAGATACAAAAGGTAACTGTCAACAAGCTCCACAGGCGGCCCCGTCCAGGAAACACATAGCCAGGCAGACGAGCTCCGAGCCAGCTCCCATGTCAGAGGATGAAGAGAGCACATCCAGTTAGTCACAGTCAGAGAAACAGGACTACACTGGAAAACAGGCCAAGCTCCAACATCTAGAAACAAAGGTGTTGATGGCAGCAGCACAGCTGATATTTCTGTCCAGGATGGAGTCACAGCCAAACAGTAACAGACCAGATGAAGCTACTATGAGAAAAAGCAGAGAGAGCAGAACGTTAGAGATTGAACTAACAGATTCTGCAGAGTGGGAGAATAGAGATAGAATGAAGCAGAATGATGAAAAAGGGGTCCCTATGTCCTCCAGCAGTCTCAGCCTATAGCAGCAGAACTATAGAGATAGCTCAGGATAACCTGAGCCACTCTAACTAGAAGCTTTATCAAAAAGGAAAGTTTTAAGCCTAGCCTTAAAAGTAGACAGGGTGTCTGCCTCATGGACTAAAACTGGTAGTTGGTTCCACACAATAAAGCCTATTTCCCACTGAAAATAGCGGGTTTAAACTGGTTTTTCAGCCACTGGGAAAGGTGTTAAACCATTTTAACTTGATCAAGTTCATTTACAGAAAAGTTGTTTTAATAAGATCACCAGTAGCATGTATACTGGTAGCAGTGGGGGCGGTCCAGAGTTCTGCTTCCTCGGTTCTGATGCTCTTCTTCATTACCCGACCTTTCAGAGAATGCAGCTCACTGTATGTAGGCGATGAGGGAGGAACGCCGTGTCTGTTATCATACAAGTGTAGGTGTCATGATGTGATGTCATTTCCCCCCAATAACAGCCTCCCTACTGGCTGCCAGTAATATTTTAGTCAAATATGTGTCCTTATATTCTTCAGATAAACGACTCTTCTCATAGAATATTATTCTATAGTGAATAATTTACCATCATCTAAAACTGTTTTTATTACCTCACACCTTCCATAGTCTCACCAACAGGAAAAACTTATTTTACTGCTTTATCTTCATCTTTTAGGATATAAAAACCTGACGTTCCCTCCTGACTTTTGGTCGGCAGAAATAAAATGTTCTGTTTATTGGCAAGTTTGATATTATATCCAAGTTAGGATTTAGAATATTCCCTGGAATATTCATGTAAATCCCTGGAAATATGATTTTAATTGTAGGCAATTCCCTTTATTCAAGATTACAAAGGTCTCATGTTGTGGAAACTCACCTTTATTTTACTCGTAGCTTAGATCCTGCATCATTCTTAGGCGGGTTGAAGCTGCCTTCATATCCGAGCCATAGCCAGTAGGTTTTCGGGCAGCAAGTTTTTTTTATGTCCCTTTGGAAACACGGCAGGTATAGCCGTCAGATGAGCATCCCCATAGTCAATACCCATTTATCCCTTTAGTTTTGTACGAAAAGAATATAATTTTTTTTACTTTTTGGTGTTTGTTTTTTTTAAGTGTATGAACTTTTTTGTTTTTTTGTACATGACTAAAGGGATACACGGCCATCAGAACAGCGGATCTTAATGCTCTCACTTCTCTGTTCTGGTGCCCCTCCTGTATATTTTCCTATCTCAAAAGAAGTGGCGACGCTGTAGCTGCACCCGGTGACTGTCGGACCGGAATAACAGACTCTGCTTGTTGCTCACTGATCCCTGTTTGTACTTGAGCAGACAAACATCGAGCCAATCGTTCACAAGCAACATGAACATGGATTAGAGGGCTTAAACATTTAAAATGACTTAACTTTAGCTTAACAACTTAACTGACTTAGCAACTAATGCATTGTTTATTTGTCAGTTTAGCAATAAGAATATGAGTTCTGCAAAACAGCCACCGGAGGGAGCAGTTGCTCTCTGCCTTCCTGGAAATTATTATTTTTACACATTATTCTAAGGTCCACATTTTCTATAATCTTTTTGCTGCTATAAACACCAGAATTGCCCCATTCTTGGACAGTAAAGGGATTTTCTATTGTATAAATAAAAAAAATCAAATCAGCAGATTAGCTGTAAATATCTTTTGATTTATTTTAACATTCAGTTTCCTGATCCATACAAAGCAGATGGGCTTCCAGGGTTAAAGGAGCAGCTTCACTAAAACCTGGATAGAAAAGCTCACATAGATCCTATAAAGGCTTCATCAATCAAGTCTTTATTTTATCATCATAACCATTGTTTTTTCTGAGACATCGGCTCAAAATGCACATATTTACACACACTGCAAAAACATACTGAAAATTATCTTAAAACAATGGTATTTACCCTTAAATTTGAGTAGGAAAATAAGATGTTTTGCCGATGGAATCAGCAGTTTTACCACTAAAATAAGAGTTGCACATTTCGCACTTGAATAAGAGACTGCTGTTTGTTTGTTTTTATTTTAAATGCAAATTGTCTTATTGCATTAGCAAGTTGTCTCACTCTCCTGCTTAATTCAACAAACGTACTTATTCTAAGAAAAAAAGGGCTTGGATTAACTTTTTTTTTGCAGTGCAGACCTGAGTTTAAAACTCTCACAGGTAAAGATGCAGAACAAGTTTCCTTACAGGAGGCTGAAACACGTGAGAACACGGAACGTATCGTGTAGCTCACCGGGCCGCGGACCGGTACCGGGCCGCACAGAAAAAAAGCGTTATCGACAATCAAAGTCTGAGTGATGTTTTATTTTGAAAAATATAATAAATTGCGGTATTCTCTCCCAATTACATCAGTCGGTTTCAGTTCAAGACTCATCCCATCTATAACATCCTATCTTTGTGAAGCGGGATTTTCTGCGGTTACAGCGACCAAAACAAAGCTAGACTGGGAAGACTGGACATCAGGAGCACACTTCGTCTGTCATTTTCTCCGATTACGCCTAGATGGGACTGGCTTGATGTTTTATTTTTAAGCTGTTTGTATTTGATTTTATGCCAGCCGTATCATTTTACTTGATCGTAAAATCCCCCCCGGCCAGTCCGTGATAATATTGTCTGACATATAGCGGTCCGTGGTGCAAAAAGGTTGGGGACCGCTGGTGTAGCTCACATGTTTGGCGTCTTCCTGCAGAGGAACGGCTGCCTTTCTTCTGTCAGATGAGCATACCCAGTCAGACCAGCATACCCATAGTCGATACGCAAGATATGTCAGATTTCTGTTTATCCCTTTAGTTTTGTATGAAAAGTAGACTTTAAAGTACCTCGATGGGTTGTGTATCCCTTTAGTCATGTACAAAAAACTTTTTACGGTCAAATCGCCATGCGCTCCAAAAAACAAACCGAAAAGTAAGAAATACAATTTTCTTTTTTTTGTACATGGATACATGCCTGTTAAGGTAGTTTAAAGTTTCTTTTTCATACAAACCTAAAGGGTTAAACGGGTATTGTCTATGGGTATGCTGGTCTGACCGGGTATGCTCATCTGACAGAACACCTTCACAGAAACTGATTCTGAGCCAATCTGTCGATGGAAATTGTTTCATCTGGATCTTTTTTTCTCACCTGTCAATCATTCCTCTGCAGGTCCTGGTGAACAGCAACCGTCTGAGTGAACGTGTGGTGGTGATCCCTGGGAAGGTGGAGGAGGTGTCCCTGCCAGAGCAGGTGGACATCATCATCTCGGAGCCCATGGGCTACATGCTGTTCAACGAGCGCATGCTGGAGAGCTACCTACATGCCAAGAAGTTCCTCAAATCCAACGGTGAGAAGGGGCAGGGTCTCTGGATGACCGGAAAAATGGTCCGTTTTAACGCCTCCGTCTGCTGCGTGTGTTTCAGGTAAAATGTTCCCCACTATTGGAGACGTGCACCTGGCTCCCTTCACAGACGAGCAGCTCTACATGGAGCAGTTCACCAAGGCCAACTTCTGGTAGGAGGAGCTCGCACCAAACACAGCTTCTCTCTGCTGTAATCCTCTAGTTTTCCCTCACATGCCTGGAAGATGTCTAGTGCTGCTACCACAGATGATCTCGATTTCCAAATGGAATTGAACGATTCAGATTAGCTAGAATGATTAGAAGGGGTAGAGCGTAGCCGCCTGTGGCCCGGGCTGCCTGTTACTACTACAGTCCAGACCTTGGATGATGTCATACACACTCTGCTTTGTTTTTGAAAAATAGAAATATAAAAAAATATAACCACGGATGTCTTGGGGGCAGTGATTCGTCTACATGTTCTGAATGCTGGCGTACCATGAAGAATAAATGATGAACAGTTTAGTTTGTGCCTTCAAGTCATTGCCCATAGGAAGACGTTACTTGGATATAACCTAACGGAATATCTTCAGAACGGCTCCAAATGAGACAAAACTCATATGGGTGAGTAGAACATGATGTAATAACGTAAAATCAAGGGGCCAATGGAAAAAAAACAAACAAACTGCATTTTCCTTGAAGTGGACACGAGCGGATTTCTCTCCTGGATGGAGTCACAGCCAAACAGGAACAGACCAGATGAAGCTACTATAAGAAAAAGCAGAGAGAGCAGAACGTTAGAGATTGAACTAACAGATTCTGCAGAGTGGGAGAATAGAGATAGAATGATGAAAAAGGGGTCCCTATGTCCTCCAGCAGTCTAAGCCTATAGCAGCAGAACTATAGAGATAGCTCAGGATAACCTGAGCCACTCTAACTATAAGCTTTATCAAAAAGGAAAGTTTTAAGCCTAGTCTTAAAAGTAGACAGGGTGTCTGCCTCACGGACTAAAACTGGTAGTTGGTTCCACAGGAGAGGAGCCTGATAACTAAAAGATCTGCCTCCCATTCTACTTAGACAATTATATATTATGCACTTTTTTTTTCTTATTTTAAATGTAAATTGTCTTAAATGTCTGGCTTTCCTCCTCAAGTCAAGAAACAAATGCACTTATTTAGAACTCAATTTTGCAGTGTGAGAAGTGAATCCAATGGTGTTTCTCTGCAGACTGGATCTCATTTTCTAGACTTTTATGTCACTAAAAATGTTGTGATAAATATGAGCTTTAAAAATAAAAATGGCAGTAAAACTAAACATTAAACTCACTCCTGCTAAATGGAGCAACTATAACCTGATCATCTCTTCATGTGAACCAGCCTTAATGTTCTGGTGGTCGCTAATTCCAGTGATCAAATTCTGCTCACCTTCTCCTGATGTCTAGATGCAGCATTTTCCTGCATGCATTAAGTAGAGAAAAAGCACATAGCTGCATGGTGTCATAGGGGGAGCAAGGTTCAGTCCGTCACGCTGAACCCCTCCTCCTTCCATGCTGAATGGTAATAATCTGGGATTATTGTGTATTCATTGAAGTGTGACCCCGTCTCTGTTGGCCCCCTCCCAGGTATCAGCCCTCCTTCCACGGCGTGGACCTCTCCGCCCTGCGAGGAGCCGCAGTGGACGAGTACTTCCGCCAGCCAATTGTGGTGCGTAACATTCACAAGCTGATGATGTCACTGATGGGTTGGCATCCTCAGTGATGTAAGCTGTGATGTTTTCCCTGCAGGACACCTTCGATATCCGCATCCTGATGGCCAAGTCTGTCAAATACACAGTGAACTTCTTAGAGGCCAAAGAGGAAGATCTCTACAGGTACGTGCCTCGTCTTCTCCCTCTGCAGGTGTCCACCATCTTGTTTCTGACTCTTCCTGCTCCGTAGGATAGAGATTCCCTTCAAGTTCCACATGATGCACTCAGGCCTGGTGCACGGCCTGGCCTTCTGGTTCGACGTGGCCTTCATGGGATCAGTGTAAGTCTGCTGACCATAGAGACGCCACCGTTGGGTGGAACCAGGTCCAAATGTTTCCCTGTGTACGTCCTCCCTTTAGGATGACCGTCTGGCTGTCCACAGCACCCACAGAGCCGCTCACCCACTGGTACCAGGTACGCTGCCTGCTGCAGTCGCCCCTGTTTGCTAAAGCTGGGGACACTCTGTCTGGGACAGCGCTGCTGGTGGCCAACAAAAGGTACGTCCATGAATGAAACATCTGCTCTTTTCTGCTTCTTTCTCAGACATCAAACGCCTTTTCATGTCTCTGTCAACCTGATCTGTGGCTAGACTCGAAATGCATCCCAACTGTTCAGGTTTTAGCTGCTCTACAAACTAAAACTGGCAAAAGAAATGACTGCCACACTTTTCAGATTTTCAAATCAATGCTACGTTCACAACAAACGGGCTTTGAGCAGCAAGAAAGCTTCTGCAGCTTCAGTTTGCTGCTCGTCCACATTAAGGTCAGACGTCCAGTAAAGTGGGTCCAGATGCGTCTGATGCTTCTGCTGCTCCTGTGTTCAATGGCAGAGAGCGGCTTTACTATATTTGCTGTGATCAGCGGGTAAAAAGTAGTTTGAATAGATTTTTAATCGAGAAAGGCTACCTCAACACATAATCTGTAAAGTCAGTTAATCAAGATTACGATCCTGCTTTAAGATAACAGCAGCAGCTGCCTCAGGTCTGGTCGCCTCTTGGGGTTTTTTCCCCTACTGCTGGAAGTAGATGTTAACGTTTTAAGGTATGTTCTACAAACTGCAGGCAGCAGGATAATAAAAGCGAACGTATAAATCCAGTAGGTTTCGACATTTGAAAGGAGAAGTCAGTTCAGCAAAGATAATCTTTGGATCATTATTTATACCTAACACGTTTGCAGTGAATTAATTAATTTAGCGTTAATCTGTAAAAAAATAAAAACAATTTTCACCTTGATCACTGAGACTTAGAGCGGCCATTTTTGCCTAAATATAGTATGGGAACTACTAGACACATCTGCAATCAACAACAATTATTGAAGATTTCCAGAGGACTTCACCATTGAAATTCACCAGAGCTATAGTGAAACTGACAATGCCCACGTGCATGGCAGCTGGATGCTGGAATACATCGGGGAAAAGTGAAAAATAGTTATTCCACCTTTCTGATTCCTGATCCTCCACGGACGGGTTGATCATTGGATCGCCAACTTGAAGAGGGAGGATTTGCCATCGAACTTCTGGCCAGAGAAAAAACACGTAATATGTAGCCAACATTTGGAAGAAGAATGTAATAATTTCATATTTAAAATGGTTTTAGAAGTTTGAATTTTGAATATGACCGGACTTGTCCTTTAATAAACTGTTTCAGTGATCTCATCTCATCAACTGAGTGCAATCTGAACATGATGACTTGATGAGATGACTGGAGTCTGGTGTGCTATTGCTTGATTGGAAATAAAACCTGCAGCCACACGGCCCTTTCTGGAACCGGTTTGAGACCCCTGGTTTAATCTATCAACTGGCTCCTCTTCGTCGTCGCTCTGTTAGTACATCATATGCTTCGTTGATCTGATTGGTTTATTTGGCCCGTCTATCACCATCATAGGCCAATCAGCTAACCAGTATTTTCGCCCCTTCCCAAAATTACTTCTACGGAAGGTTTCCAGATGGATATGCGGAGCAAATCCATCTGGCGGAGTCAGGTTAGCGTCCAGCAGCTAAAGTTCAATTTTTTCAACTCCAGCAGCTGCTAGTTTCGCAGCTCGTCCCGAGCGTCAGATGCTCAGAAGCTCATGCAGCGCTGCTTCAGCTGCTCAAAACGTGCTACAGGACCTTTTGCTGCGCCTTGATCTGCATCAACCATTGACTTTGCATGTAAACCTGCTGCTTCTGCTGCTTTAGGTGTGAAAGTAGCATTAGATGTTTTTCTTTCAATTGACAAAAAAGAAGCAGAGCTTCAGTCTATAAAAAAGAGAAGCATTAAAATGTGGAAGTTCATGTTTTCAAATCGCTTCAGCAGCAAAAAGATGGAAAGTTTAGCTGAAAATCAAAGTTTCTCATAACCAACCTTTCTGCAGGCAAAGCTACGACATCAGTATTGTTGCCCAGGTGGACCAGACAGGATCAAAGTCCAGCAACCTCCTGGACTTGAAGAACCCCTTTTTCAGGTGAGCCCCTCCCCCCCCCGCCGCATCCATTACACACGCCTCACAAAGGACAGAACATGCGTCTGTTCTCTTCTTCTTTCCAACCGTGTTTGTTTCTGTCTGCAGGTACACAGGCACCACCCCCAACCCCCCTCCCGGCTCACACTACAGCTCCCCTTCTGAGAACATGTGGAACACGGGCGCCGCCTACAGTATGGGTCAGGGGATGGCGGTATCAGGTGAACATCCAGCTGTTCAGGGGTTTCCAACTGTTAACAAAAAAACTCCTGGATCAGCTTTTTATTGGTTTTAACTCCACCGTAGGTTCCCGCAGCTCGAACACGCCAATGGATCTCTTAACTTTCTCCCCCAATAGAATTTGCAAGTAAATCATTGAGGAGGAATTCTGGATAGAGCAGATTGACAGAGGAGAATTCTTTTTATTTTTTATCTTAAATGCAAAACATTTAGTTTTACAAATTTTATATAATTCCTGCTCTAAGTGAGTCGCTCTGTCAGCTAAAGGCATGTTTTACAGTCAAGTTTATACTCTAACACATCAGACTGGAGTCCAAAAGAGGAGGTGTTTGAGTTTCTGAAGGCCGTTATTGAGACCCAGAGGGTGGATCTGGACCTCTCTGATGATCATGTGATTGTTCTCCCTCCAGGGTTGGTGCTAAAGGGAAAAAAAACAGAGAACTACAGTAATAACTATAGAAGTCAGCCTGTCTGAAGTTGGACCCTGAAACCTTTGATTCCACCTTAAATCTGATAAAAAGGCCGTTTTAGTCCCTGGTGAAGTTAATTCTACGGTAAACGCTAACATGTCTGTTTTCTCTGTCTTATCAGGGATGCCAACAGCTTATGACCTCAGCACAGTCATCGGCAGCGGCCCAGCGGCGTCCCACAACAACCTCATCCCTCTAGGTACGAAGCTGGGTCTCTGATGGTGGGAGACGGGGAAGCCGCTCTTTGGGTCCAAGACGCTTTTTCAATTCAAAATGTCCGAAATAGCGTTGAGTTTAAGGCTTTATAGAATGAACCAAAATAAAGCCTTGTTTTTGTTTAGAAAACATGCAAACAGACGAACAGGTCCATCCCTTTGGAATGGGGGTCGTTTGGGTTCCTTTGTTCTGTTCTATTAGAGGTGACGGGGATGAGGGGGTTAAAGTCCACCCACAGTGGACGGTCAGACTCTGATGCAGCGATGCGGTCTGAATGTGCCGCTGCGTCTGATCTGACCGACTTGATGCAGACTATAACGATGAGGGAGGGACCAGAAGCTCTACCTTAAAGGTATAGTGGAGGATTTTTGCAGGATTTGAAAAGACCCGCCCTCTCCACTTAAAAAAAAAAAAAAAAAAAAATGCACATTCCCAACCCACGCCTGTGAGGGCACGTTTATTAAACGCGTGCGAGAGCGTGCACAAGCCCATTTCTCCTCATGCACGCTGTTTAAAAGTTGCTGTTTGCATCACTCCTACAAGCTTACATTCAAATAGATTTGCAATTTTTCCACTATGTGAGACTCACCAGCAGTAGGTGAAATGGGGACGAGTACGTAGGACGGCCTTTCATAAATATATCAGAATGATTGACAACTAGGAGGACCACTTATTTAGATGATCCACCCACAAAAAAACATCCTTCACTATACTTTAATTAGTGATGGTTAATGAGGCGTATTGAAGCGTTTTTTTGTCTCATTGCCAAACTGTATTGATTCTGAATACTGACACCTGCTGGACATTTAGGGACACTACAGGCAGCTTATTTGACAGACTAAACTGAATTGGTTTCTTCATCTAAGTTATTGTAGGTTATATTGTATTTCATATCTACGTTTAAATTGAAAATATATTTTTTGATGCAGCCAATAAATGTGTAAATTTAGGGGGAAATGTGAATGAAAATGCTTGTGGACTAGGATTTTAAATATTTTAAAACAATGAGTTCAGTAAAAACAGTAAATAAACTAAGAGTCAATTTGAAATGAACTTTAATTCAGATAAGTTCAGTAATAACTGAAAGGAAAAGGATGAAACAACGAGAAAATAAAAACGACTGAAACGTTCCTGTCCCTTTTAGGCTCCAAAATCTTTGATCATTCTAATGATAAACCGCAAAAGATCAGACATGCATCATGTTGACAGATATGTTTTTAAACGCAGTTTAGTCAGTCAGTCGGTTAGAAACGAGTCCTGTATCGGTCACATGACTTCCTAGAAACGCCACGCCGTGTGTTTTTCTCTATGGGCTCCACACATGAACCGACACATCGGTGTTACTGGACCCATCGCTACCTTTAATGCTACGCTAGCTCATGCTACAGAGGTTACCCTGGAAGTGTTGGTGTGTGGGTTGCCGTGGCAACCATAGTAGCTTTGAAAAGTGTGTACTGATTGTGTCCTCTGGCCTGCAGTCAACACGGGGATTGTAAACCACACCCACTCCAGGATGGGCTCCATCATGAGCACAGGAATAGTTCAAGGTACCCCACCCCCACCACAGAGCACCTGGGAGGGCGTCACGCCCGGCACTTCTGACCCCAGCGCTTTGTTCTCTGTTTCAGGAGCCACGACGGGTCAGTCGGGCCCCAGCAGCAGCGGTACTTACTACCCCATCACCAACCAGTTTACCATGGGGGGCGCCGCCATCTCCATGGCCTCCCCCATGGTCATCCCCAGCAACACCATGCATTATGGAAGTTAAGATGAAGACCCGGGAAAGACCTGTTGACCCTCCCCGCATGACAGGACCCCCCCTTCCCCCCTCCTCTCCTCATAAACACTCAACCAAAACCAGGAAACCAAAAGCAGTGCTGTGCTGGCATTTCCCCGACCTGTTCCCAGTTCAGTCCACCACTGGGAAAACTGGTGAACGTCCCTCTATCCGTCCACTCTCGTCTCCTCCCAGTGGAGCTCTTAGTCTCATCCATCCACTCTTCCTCCGTTTTTGTTTGACCCTTTAAGCGTTTTGAGTTTTGGCTCCAAACGGCATCATTCCGTTCGCTCGGCGCCACTCGCCTCTGTACAGCTGGAACCCGTCTGATCCACAACCTCTCATCTTCCTGTTTACATTGTGGCTCCGCCCATCATCCCTTCTATTGCCTGCGATGAAGGACGCTTCATGGAAGATCAGGGTCCCTTCCATGCTGGGTAAAGAATTTGGCTCCGTTGGAAGTTTTAACGTCTCTTCAGAAGTGCAGATGAACTGGAAGCTGCTTCATCTTCCTCTAGATTCAGCATTTAGGTAGAGACTTTATGTTCGCATCAAGTTCACAAAGTTTACATTCAGTGTAGTTTTCATTTTATCAGCCAACATGAAACAACAACCTGCACTTTTTAATCCACAGCAGCAAAAATTCTTAGGAAATGATCCGACTGCCGTTAAGGTTAGAGAAGCTTCAGGGTTTGAGTGAAGTTAGAGAAACTCTGCATGGAAGGTGATCGCTGCTGGAACATCAGGTCTAGCTGCTGCTCCTCCACATCTGCTCTTACCTTAGAGGACGCCGCAGCTTCATCCAGTTAGTGGGGAAAAAGGCAGAGACCGAAGCAGCCGACTGGAACCATGGCTGAAGTGGCGGCTCCTCTGTCCCCACCCCACCCCACCCCCCCAAGACTCAAAAACAGACTTGTGTCGCCAGGCCTTGGAGACATATGCCCTTGGACATATCGCCGTCTGCACAGCCTCCACCCACATCCACGATTATCAGCAGAGGAAGGAGACGGAGCGACACTTTTATGCATAACTTCCAGTGTCACAACTATCAGAACTTGATTTTGCAAGTTTTAGGAGAGCTTAGGAAAAATGTCTCTTAGTAGGAACTATTTTTGTTGAATAATTTTTTTTGTTTTTTGTTATTTTTTTTCTCTTTCACAAGAAAACAGAAAAAAAGGAGAAAAAAAAGAAATTAAATGTGGAGATGTTCCAACCCACCCTGGAATCCTGGAATGTTGTAGTGTTTTAGTTTCCTCTTTGTAAAATAGACACAGCTGATGTTTTCCATGTGGTAGTTAGCCCTATAGTCATACTGTCCCTCTCATGGTGAAATCATGCTCCTCTGTACTCCAACGGTGGCGTCCGCTGTTGATCATGGAACACTGTAAAGGATTACTGTCATGTGTGTTTTGACCAACGAGAAATAACATCTTTGACCCTGTCTGACACTGACTCTTCTGCTCCAGACATCAGAAGCCCCCCTTTATGTTTATTCTCCCACAGTAGAGAAAACAGAGGATCAGTATGAGAATATTTAAAAGTTTAGCTGTAGTCTCCTCTTAGGGGAAAAACAACACTGCAGGCATTGATCAGAAAAGGTACATTCAGGACAGGGCGGGGCAATTAATTACATTTGAAATATAATCGCAGGTTAGAAAAATGCAGTTTTCAAATTCAGTTAGTTTATTTCTATAGCGCCAAAAAAAACACCTCATCTCAAGGCACTTCACAGTTCAACCAGATCATCCAGTCAGATTTATTCAAAGTTTTCTATCTAAGGAAAACCAGTTGATTGCATCGACTCGTTGACTCTTCAGCAATCCCTCACACTAAGCATGCTTGCAGCGACAGTGGAGAGGAAAAACTCCCTTTGAACAGGAAGAAACCTCCAGCAGAACCAGGCTCAGTGTGAGGGGCCATCTGCTGAGGCCCACTGGGGTTCAAGGAGACAGAAGCAGACATAGAAAAAGAAGCATAGATACAAAAGGTAACTGTCAACAAGCTCCACAGGCGGCCCCGTCCAGGAAACACATAGCCAGGCAGACGAGCTCCGAGCCAGCTCCCATGTCAGAGGATGAAGAGAGCACATCCAGTTAGTCACAGTCAGAGAAACAGGACTACACTGGAAAACAGGCCAAGCTCCAACATCTAGAAACAAAGGTGTTGATGGCAGCAGCACAGCTGATATTTCTGTCCAGGATGGAGTCACAGCCAAACAGTAACAGACCAGATGAAGCTACTATGAGAAAAAGCAGAGAGAGCAGAACGTTAGAGATTGAACTAACAGATTCTGCAGAGTGGGAGAATAGAGATAGAATGAAGCAGAATGATGAAAAAGGGGTCCCTATGTCCTCCAGCAGTCTAAGCCTATAGCAGCATAACTAGAGAGAGCCACTCTATAAGCTAAAAACACTGCAAGCGTTGATCAGAAAAGGCACAATCAGATTACGGCTCTGCATTTTAAAACATTTGCGATATAATCACAATTTAGAAAAACGCAATTTTCGAATCACAGACTATTTTAGTCATATTTATCAAGAAATGTCCAGTCCTTTAAGTAGCAGTAATTAAGGTAAGACTGGTCACACAGAAGGTAAGTGCGCTGCAGCAGGCATGCAGGAACTTTTTTTCCACTGGAAGGTCACAGTAAATTGTTGCATCAATGGATTCTGAAAAGGCAGGCTTTCAGGTCACGAATGAACTGAAACCTTTGATTAAAAACATTACAGGCTTGTGCAAAAGGAAATCACAAAATCCCAATATTGGTTAAAAATAATTTAAATTTTGATTTTTTTTTTGTCAAATCGTTCGGCCCTAATTCTAATCAAGAAAGATTTTGAGCAAGAAGCTTAAAAAAAGAACTCTACCTTAAACCAATTCCAGCTGTAAGCCACTAAATATGTTAATATGAACAAACCCATAAAGATAAGCGAATCAGAGGCAGAGAAATGGGATCTGTGGTACCAGATGTTTTTTTTCTCCATGCATCCTTTGACCACACAGACGATGGACTGCTGGGCAGTGGTTGTGTTGATTGTTGTTGTCTGAGAACAGGTGGAGAAAGCATCTGAGCTGCTACAGCAGCAGAAAACCACAGGGTAGCATCCTGTAAGCCTCAACCACAACGTCTGGCTACAACCACAGACGCTGCCTAAATGGAGCACCACTGGCTGGTCAACATGATGGAGCCATGCTTCAGACTGGTGGAGTAATGTCTGCTGACATCCACCATCATCAGATCTCAGTCCAGTAGAGAACCTTTGGGATGTGGTGAGCTGCTTCATACATGTGCTGCTAACAAAGCACAGAACCTGAAGGTCTGTTGGTTTTGCCCAGAACCTCCACTGTGTCTCACCTACTTGATTCAGGGTTACCATCTATTTCATTTTTGTTATTGAAGCAGCAAACTGGTTCCAACATAGCGACATGGTAGGGAGGACTGGGAAGCTTCCAGTTCCCACTGGATCAGAATAAACATGAGATCTGAAGTAATTCTGGATGAGAACAGATAAGAGGATTTATCTATGAAGCAAAAACCAAGGGTTGTATCCATGGAAACGCTTGTCAAACATCAGTCAGTCTCAGCCATCTGCTCAACAGGGAGTTTAGGAGGAGCAGTTCTGTTAGGCAGGGGCGGATTTAGGAAATTTGGGGCCCTATGCACAGACAGACTAACCTGACAGCAGCCAGATGCATGTCTCGCTCCGCCTAGCTCCACTCACATACATCTGGGACACCGCTCATTGAAAGTGATTTCCACATCCGAATTTATGGTCTGGCCAATCAGGACGCAGGGCGGGTGTGGGGGGGAGGGCTGAATGGAGAAGACAACACATTAAACAGACCCATTATCAAAATAGAGAAATGTTAATAGAATAGACATCCATTATCTGTTCTAGGTTGTGTCCCTCTCTTCTTGTCCCTTTTCTTCTTGTTTTCCTCTCTGTTTTGTACTCAGCTGACTTTTCATGCTTTCTCTAAAGGAAGGAAAGATTTTTTCCAAGCACTAAGCTCACTTAGCTGATTGCTCCTTCCTGTGTTTCCAAAAAGGCCAAAGTAAATAACCCAGTCCTTCTTTTCACTGCAGACAAGCCATGATCTGCTTATCTGTTCTCCGTTTTTCATTTGGATGAAATAATAGCTGCATGAATCATGACAGCAGACAAGATAGAGGAGAGCAGGAGGCGGGGTTACCAATCTACTTGCTCTGGAGAGCAGAGTTCGCTGCTTTTAGATGTTGTCTCCAAAGTCTCCAGTAGCAGAAAAAAGTCTCTAGATTTGGCGCTAGGAGCTTTTTAGAAATCAAAGTGCTAGAGGGGTCTGAAAAGTGGCTAAATATAGCGACTAAAGCGCTAAGTTAGCAACACTGCTCTTTGCATGGTTTGTTTTCAAATGGTTTGCTGCTGTCTGTTTGGACCTTTCTGAACATGTGCAGCAAATGGACTGGTCCAATATGGTGGACACTCAAGGGGGGGGCTGAGACACACTTAATGTTATAAATGTTCTGATGGTATTTTAGCGAAAGGATTTTTATCAAAAACATAATTAATGTGCACAAATAAGGAATAGTTGTATTAACCATACATGGCAACAGGTTTTTGGGGCCCCCAGGAACTTGGGCCCTAGGGAATTGCCTAGTATTGCCTAAGGGGGAAATCCCCCCCTAATCTTAGGCCCTCTAGTCAGTCCTAATCAGCCAGTGACTGTCCAACCCTGAGCCATATGGGTTTGTCCAAGCAAAATACACACTTTTTGCAAATTCATTTAGTTTTTAACCCAAATCCCCTAAAACCAATCCTCTAACAGTAGCTACTGTATATCCAGCTGATCTCCAAATAACTTCTGTTAGAGTAGCCAGAAACTGGAGGTGGAGAGCTGCAGGTATGCAGTTAAAAATGAGGCTTCATTAATGCTACGTTCAGACCGCATGCAATAGAAGCAGGAAAAAAGTTCCTGTTGCTTCATCTTTGATGCTTCTGAAGCGCATCCAGTTTCTTCCCTTTCCAGGCCGATTTTCCAGCCATGTGAGAATTTTCCAATCGGGCCGACTTTCAGCCTGATGGTGAGTAGTGTAGTTTACAGAGGCCGATCAGCCTCTCATCGTGAGATCAGGAGAAATTCAGTGGGCCTTCGTAAGTTGGTCGTAGCAAACAAGGATTCTTCTTCCTCTCAGACGAAAGCACAGATTCATGGCGGGGATGCAATGAGGGAAATGGAGTTCTTTCTGTAAAATTGACAGACCGTAGTAGCCATGTTTGCTCAGCCATGTCTTTGTCCAAATACGTCGTTGCCTTTTCTTTTTAAGGCTTTCAGCACAACATTGCAAAAATAGCCAAGGCAGCGCGTTTCACTCTAGTCAGCTTCATATTCCTCTTCTACTCGTTTGGCTTCCAGATAGACGAGTCCGAGTAGCGCCATCTCACTGCAGAGCTGAGTCCCACCTGGTTTTTAGACGTGCAGTGTGAGCAGGTAGATCGCATCAGGGCGTTGGGTCGCACAGCGTGAGAACAAACATGGTGAGTTGAGAACTTTTAAACCCTCCGGTTTGGTCTAACAGTGTGAGCTGTAGCTGCGTTCAATGATTGAAAAATATCTTACAATGTATGCGCGGCTTAAAGTGTGTCCAGATGCTTTGCTGCAGCTTTGCTATATCTGCAGTTAGGAGTGGGTAAAAAAAATAGTTTTGATATGTTTTTAAGTGAGAAAGTCCAACTTAAAACATCAGTCAGTTTATCAAGGTTACGATCCTACCTTCAAATATTTCGCTGTTGAACCAACATGAAACCCTCGTACATCGGCGGCGCGCTGTCACTGGAAATCCCCTTCAACAGTTGTATCAGCCCCTTGACATCTTGGGGGGTTTCTGCTACTGTTGGTGGCGGCTGGAAGTAGGTGTTAGCGTTTTTTCAGGTATGTGGTACAAACTGCAGACACCAGGGTAATAAAAGCGAACATATTTTGCCTGCAGGTTTCAACATTTTCAGTTAATTCAGGCGTTAAACTGTTTCAGAGGAGTGATCATAGCGCTCTGCATCAGCAGTGCTGTGTCTGTCTCCCTGCCAGCTCCCAGATCAGCTTCTCTGATTGATGTGACGCATCCAGCAGCAAAAGTTGCATTTTTCCAACTCCAGCAGCTGCTGCTTTTGCAGCGTGTCATACGCCTCAGATACTGATGAGGCGCTGCTCCTATTGCTTGAAACGCGCTGCAGGACCATTGATGCTCGCCAACCATTGACTTTGCATGTAAACCAGCTGCTTCGGTCTGAACGTAGCATAAGTTCTCCCTTTAGTCCATATTACACTAAGGGTTCTATAAAGTACACATCAAATTGTAATTAGTTTAACCAAGTAATAATATACATCCGTGACAGAAAGTATATCTTCATTAACCTGAATAAAGCAGATATCTATGCAAAAATACAATTACCTTCCTTTCACTTTTGTCATTCTGTTGTGATTTTATGTTCTTTTATATTCCCAGCAGAGATGGCAAAAGTACTCACTTTCCGTACTTGAGTAAAAGTACAGATACTTGTGTTAAAAAATACTCTGGTAAAAGTGGAAGTACTGATTAAACTTCTTTACTCAAGTAAAAGTAACAAAGTACAGGCTCGTAAATTTACTTAAAGTATAAAAGTAAAAGTAGAAACCACTTTTTTCATGCCGTTGCCTACATTTTAAATGGATGTCTGCCAATAGGACTAGATCTCTGTTGTGTTCATTTTCAATCATCTCGTCGTCCATGCTACTATGCTAACGCCACCGCCACCAAGCTGCAATGATTTGCCGCAAATGAATACCGCCGAATCTGTCGATTCATCTTGTAGTGGTGCGTCAAATGCAACGTAGATTCCCAACGAATTAGATTGAATTTGGTATTGATGACGTGAAAAATAATAACGGTAACTCCATTGAAATGATTCAAAACTAAAGTAACGAGCCAATTTTTTAAAATGTAAGGAGTGGAAGTAAAAAGTCACCATAAAAATAAGTAGTAAAGTAAAAATATCAGAAAAATCTACTTGAGTACAGTAACGAAGTATTTGTACTTCGTTACTTCCCATCTCTGATTCCCAGCCAGCTGGGAATTTATGTTTCTGATACTTGAAGATGTTTATTGCCCTCCCCTGTAGGGGTGGTAAAATATCTTATTTAATCAGATATTATTTCGGCTGTTATATACTGTTTATTTAACACACAGCTCTACTAACTGTGTGTTAGAACAATAGATGAAACGGAGCTTGTTGCAGAGATTCCACAGCTGATTCCACATCATCATGTCAATATGAAATATGGACACTGGTTCCCAATGTCCAAAAGGTATGATCATGGCATATGGCGCAACAATTCAAACATTCAATATCCTTAGATTCATTATTACAGAACTGAACTTGCTTATTAGTTGTTTTAATCTAACTAATGTCAAATCTGAAATGTTAATTACTAACCTGCACATACCAGGCGTTTTTCAGCTACCTAAACTGTTAAATCACAAAAAAATTCTGCCCAATTCCTGTCCTTTGCAGCTCCCCTAGAAAATCCCTGATGGCCTTCAGCCATAGTTCATTATTACGCAACAGACGCAAAAATATGTGATGGTGGTCAAACTTGGACTACAGGAAAGATGAAGAGGCTCATCCATCCATCCATTTATCCCATAACGGCGCCTATCTTCGGGCAGCCCACAGGCGAGATGTGGAGTACATCCTGGAGAGATCACCAGCATAGATGAAGAGGCTCACATTTAAAAAAAAAACATGAGAGCTATGTATTTATTTATGTATATAAGTATTTAGTGGACTGATAAGACAAGAGACATCTGATTATAACTGCATTTCAGAAAATGAACTTCATACCAGTGCTTGGTGTGGTGGCAGTGTAATGCTCTGGGACGCCATGGTAGCTTTAGGCTTGCTTTGCTATTTAAAACCATGACATGGACATCAGATTTGGCTGTACAGTAATAGCTATTCAAAATGTCCCTACTTTCCCTCATGGGTCCTTGATTGTTTCTCTACAATTCCTTTTTAAACATCAATCTTTGTTCTAAAATATTCTTTCTGTCATGATTTGTGGACATTAAGGTCTAAAGAGAAGCATCATCTCCTGGTCAGACCCTGTAATTCAGTGAAAGGGAGGAGACAGAGTAAAAAAATATGCCTGTCCAGGAGGGGGAGGAGGTCACTGCAGCACCTGGAAGTCGGCTGCCATTCGTCTAGCCTTTGACTGGGAAGGACCATTTTCATGGCTGCTACTGTAGGCCCATACAACCACTGATCCAAACCACAGCAGCAGCTGATTGGTCTATTGAAAGACCAGTTCTGGGTGATAGTCCAATCCTGTTTGAGTCTTAATTCAACCCACACATGCTGGTTAATACCTAAATGTCCCTAACCAGGGATCCTAATAGTGCTTTGCCACCATCTAGTGTTCAGTATGTTTACTACAAGTGAAGTGCACCTTCCACAGCAGGGTGTTTTAACCCTGGTCCTCAAGGCCCCCCTGCCACTACATCTTTGAGGTGAGTGTCTGCCTCCAAACACCTGACCTGAGTGAACAGGTAATCAACAGCCAATTGCATCATTTTATGCAATCATGTGAAGCAGATGTAAATTCATAAATAAATTGAACTTTTTTTGATCTCACAATGGAGAAATGAACTCTGCATTTAAATCAGCCCCTTTGGGGAACAGTGGGCAGCACCCGGGGAGCAATCAGAGGTTAAAGGTCCTGCTCAGGTACCCAGAGTGGCAGTCTGTGTCGACCTCACAACCTCAGGATTCAAAGCCCTATGCCCTAACTAGTCCGCCACTCCCCTGGATGTACGTGGAGACACATCTAAAACATGGACAGTGGGCCCTGAGGACCAGGGTTAGGAAACCCTGCTCTAAGTCTTTGACTGATAAACTGTTTGAGTTTGATTAGAAGGATCAGCCCTTAGCTACAGCTATACTGCAGCTATCCTTCCTGAGGTCCTGAAAAATATATACATAAAAAAAAAAAAAAGAATACAGCAAGTAAATGAAAGGAGAAAAAAAAAGAAACGAAACATCCGGGCATAAAAACATACACAAATATGAAAACACATTCTACACTTACACCTGTAAATATACCTACACATATACCTATTCCCACACAAATATAAATGAATATAACATTTAATTATATCATTATGATTGATGCTATTTTAGACATAATTTAAATTTATTGACATTATTGGCAAGCAGGACATGTTTTTGTTCCATTCTTTCATACCTCTAAACACAACAGTTTTTTATGGCATTTGTTCTCAGTGTGGGTAAAGTGAATTTACCTTTAGTTGCATGTCCAGTACTGAAAGAAAGATGCCTGAACAAAACTGAGGGAAATTCTGAATTACAAATATTTCTTATGAAAACTAACAATGAATACAACAATCTATCTTCGACCAACAACCAATTAAGATCTTTGTGCATTAATGTTATATTTCTAGCTGCACCTGAGTGCTACACGAGCAACTCTATTCTGTATGAGTTGTAATTCATTCATATATTCCCCAGTGGCATTTGACCAAACTGCTGGGCAATAGTCGAGGTATGTCAATATTAGTGCTTTCATCGCATAATTCCTGAAGTTTGAAGTTAGAAATTTGCATGTCTTCTCATAATGGACAAACCTCTTCCTATTTTTGCAATAATATTAAATGTATGTAATCTGAGGTAAGTTAAGCAATAAAATTTAGATTGTTTTATTGATGAAAACACAAAACCTCTGATTAAAATCTAACATATTCGTAATGTTGGGCTGTAGGCTTTGGCATCACAGTGATGCAGGATGCTGCAACTGCAGCCTTGGTGCAAGAATATCCTGGATTTCACTCCCGGTCTAGGATCCGGTTGCAGTCTAGGGTCCGGTTGCAGTCTAGGGTCCAGTTGCATGGAGTTTGCATGTTCTTCCTGTGCATGTGTGGGTTCTCTTATTTGTTCTTAGGTGTGTTTTTATTAGTTTTCCTGGGAGGGACAGGTGACCTGTTCACTGAGTACTCTGCCTTTCTCTCAAAGACTGCTGGAGAAAGGCGCCTGCACTTGAAAAAAAAAAGCGAAATCTAGATAAGTCATTGTTTCTTAAAATAAGTGCATTTTTTTTCTTGAACTGAGGAGGAAAGTGAGACACTTTGCTGATGAAAAAAGACAATTTACATTTGAAATAAGAAAAAAACACTTTTATTGTCTTATTTTAAGAGCATATTGTTTAATGATCTTATTTTAAGAGTAAAAACACTAATTTCATTGGCAGAGCGTCTTATTTAACTACTCAAATTAAAGGCAAATACACTTAATTTATGAAATGTTGGCTTATTTCATTACAAATCGTATATCGTTTTTGCAGTGTGTGACCCTGAAAGACAAGAAGTAAGGGATGGATGGTACAGTTTGTATTTACAGAATATCAACAGGATGATCAGTATTTTTGGGATATGTTTCCAGTTATAGTAGAATTATAAACATTCTAGTTTACAATTTAACTGATTATTTATGAATAAGTGAAATTAAATACACCTTTTTTCTAACTGAAAAATACACAGAATTGTGTGTATTTGGCCATATATATGAAATAGGAAAATTTCTGTTATTTTGTTGCAAAGAGAGAGATAACCTCCCCCGGGACTGTGCAGCACAGTAATTCTGCTTCTTTTAGTTATAAACAAAACCCTGATGACAATGATAGGATGAATTATTTATGCTTCTGTTTGACCAAGCATAATTCAGTTTATTTCTATAGCACCAATTCACATCATGTCATCTCAGGTCACTTTCCAGTTCACAAGATCATCCAGTCACATTGATTCAAAGTTTTCTATCTAAAGAAAACCAGCTGATTGCATCGACTCATTGACTCTTCAGCAATCCCTCACACTAAGCATGCTTGTAGCGACAGTGGAGAGGAAAAACTCCCTTTGAACAGGAAGAAACCTCCAGCAGAACCAGGCTCAGTGTGAGCGGCCATCTGCTGAGGCCCACTGGGGTTCAAGGAGACAGAAGCAGACATAGAAAAAGAAGCATAGATACAAAAGGCAACTGTAAAAGGCGGCCCTGCCTGTTCAGCTTGATAGGATGAATACTTACTCCCATGTAAACATCTTTCAATTTAGTAGGACAGGACTCCATACTCGCAAAAAAATTCCAGCTGTAAATGTAGACAAAACAAATATGTTTGACAAAAGTAGTTTTTTCTAAGACAGAAAACTTTGAACCTTTGGTACCTTTTATTAAAAAAACTACTGCAGAGTCAGGCAGCCACTTATTTACTGTGTAATGAAAGACAAGATCAATTCAGAGTTGAGGATTTAGAGTTTGTTAATCCTGTTTGTTAATCCTGCTTTGTGAAACAGAAGAATTTTTGTCACGATCACTGAGTATGGGAGCGGCCATTTTTGCCCAAATATAGTAACCCCTCCCTCCTGCCATCTTCCAGCAGTGACGTCACGGTCCGGTAAGCCTAGCGCCATTCTCCCTGCTTTACAAGCCAAATCAATGGGAACTACTAGACACATCTGCAATCAACAACAATTATTGAAGATTTCCAGAGGACTTCACTATTGAAATTCACCAGAGCTATAGTGAAACTGACAATGCCCACGTGCATGGCAGCTGGATGCTGGAATACATTGGGGAAAAGTGAAAAAAAAGAGTTATTCCACCTTTCTGATTCCTGATCCTCCACGGACGGGTTGGTCGTTGGATCGCCAACTTGAAGAGGGAGGATTTTCCATCGAACTTCTGGCCAGAGAAAAAACTCGTAATATGTAGCCGACATTTGGAAGAAGAATGTTTTCAAGATGACTTGGATAATAGCGCGTTGTGACAAACACCAGATACAGCACTGGGACTTGATCAACAGCCGATACCGCACCGTGACGTCACTAACCAGTAGGTGGCAGTAGTGTTCTTTGACAAACATGGATGCTTCCAGTAAAGCACATTCACATGAAAATTACTCTGAATTAGAAACACTGATCATTTATTGAACAGGAATAATTTCCTATTTAAAGGACTTTCAGAAGTTTGAATTCTGAATATGAGCGGACTTTTCCTTTAACACTGTCTCACTATTACCTCTCTATTATTAAAAAAATTATTATTTATGATACTTTTGCCTTTCTGCGGTGCCACTGTATACCTTTCCCACAGGACTATCTATGAAAACTGGCCTTTGGCTAATTTTGCAATCTTACAGATGTACTGATGTAAATATGCATGTGTCAACATACTAGAGAGCTACTGGGTCCAGTTATGCGTGTTATTCTGTAAATGCATGATGAGACGGGAAACTGACGGGAACAATGAGAATAACATGCATCAATCATCAATAGAATCTGCGTTCCTTCAACCATGGCTGCTTCACAGCGCGGTGATACAAAGGGCGGTACCAAAATATATGAACAAACATTCCTTTCCTAAAAGATGGACACCTGAATAAAGGTGTGAGAGAGGTGGGGATAATCTCTACTCTTATACTGTACATACTGACTTTCTTCAAAGGAGACAGTACTACAATGCACTGTAAAAACATTGGTTAAAGGATTTGCCTCACAGCCAATGGCATTGCAGAAAGAAAGAGGCGCAGTCATCCCAGAGGCCGTCATTTCGCTGAAATCTTGCGAAAGTCAGTCAATTGCATGTTAACCTGTTAAAAGTTCAGTTACACTGCAAAAAAAAACATTCTGCTTAAGTCATTTTTGCTTAAAACAAGTTCATTTTTTTTCTCGAATTGAGCAGGAAAGTGAGACATTTTTCCAGTGGAACATGACAATTTACATTTAAAATAAGAACAAAACAATTACATTCTCTTATTTCAAGTGCATATTATCTAATTCTTATTTTAAGAGTGAACGTACTCATCCCATTGGCGATCTCATTTACACACTCAAATTAATGGTAAATACACTTAATTTAAGAAGTTTTTACTTATTTCTAGATGCCTGAATGAATAATAATCAAAAACAGCGTAGAATGCTCCATAATTTCAACAAAATCAACAAATTAAAACAAAACAAAAATCGTAACAATCACTGCTTTCCTACTGGGAAAAAAAATCAGCTAGACAGATGAGGCCACAGCTTCTGGTGTGGTATCCATAACCTTTTACATTTCTTCCTGTGTTTTGTTGCTGTATGGCAGAGGTAGGCAGTAGGAACCGCTATACAGTGCCACTGTCCTGCAGCTTCCCATTCATCTCTGCTCCAACACACCTGAAACAAAAGGCCACATCAACTCCTTGGCATGTTTGTAAGTTAACTATTCATTTGTTTCTGGTGTGTTGAAGAAGGGATGCATGCGAAAGCTGCAGGACAGTGGCGCTCCAGGGCGGACGTTGCCTACCTCTGATGTATGGTTTAGTCCTGAGGATGGCAGCGCCGCAATGAATTAGAAGATAGAAAGACTTAAATAGAAGGCAGTCTTTAAAGAAAAACTGTGAGAGGCTGCAGACAACAGACATTCAGAGCTATACATCCAAGTATAAATGTTTCCAAATGGCCTAGACAAAGTCCAGTCTAAAACCTATTTGAGAATATGGGGAAAACTGTCAAAGGACGTCTCCATCTAATCTGACTAAGCTGAAGATATTTTACACAGAAAAACGGTGAGAAATGTTGGTCTGTTTGACTGCAACCTATTAGAAAGTTTCCTGCAGCACTGATAGCAGCTGAAAGTGGTTCCACATACTGAATAAGGCGGGCTTTACCTGCACTACTAGCCTTTTACGGCTGCCTTCTGTATCTCTGCTTCTTTTTCTATCTCTGCTTCTATCGTTTTTATTTCTAGAAGTCAAAATATGTTCACAGGCTCTCTCTCCACAAATCAGAACAACAACAGACATTTTTTTGCATGAGTTTTTTCCTGAATTTCTAACATGCTAAACTTAGATGCAAAGGCTGCACACCTAATCAGTTTTAGATCTGAAGACAGAAACCCCATTGCGCAGCCCTTCTATTTCTATGTCTAACTTCTTAAGTCTTATTCTCTCAGATGAAAAACAAAGTAAATATCAATTAACCACTTAAAAACCGCCACCTCTATCTAACCCTGGTAGGAACTCCCAAGGCACACAGACTCTGGGTGATGGATAAGACAGAGAGGAGTTCATAAATCCCATGTTCACAAAAATGAGGTATGGGAAGTTGCCCCGTATGGCAACTAGAAAAACTCCCACCCTAGAGTCAGGCCTGGGGTTCTATCTCTATTCTCCCACTCTGCAGAATCTGTTAGTTCAATCTCTAACGTTCTGCTCTCTCTGCTTTTTCTCATAGTAGCTTCATCTGGTCTGTTCCTGTTTGGCTGTGACTCCATCCTGGAGAGAAATATCAGCTGTGCTGCTGCCATCAACACCTTTGTTTCTAGATGTTGGAGCTTGGCCTGTTTTCCAGTGTAGTCCTGTTTCTCTGACTGTGACTAACTGGATGTGCTCTCTTCATCCTCTGACATGGGAGCTGGCTCGGAGCCCGTCTGCCTGGCTGTGTGTTTCCTGGACGGGTTGACAGTTGCCTTTTGTATCTATGCTTCTTTTTCTATGTCTGCTTCTGTCTCCTTGAACCTCAGTGGGCCTCAGCAGATGGCCGCTCACACTGAGCCTGGTTCTGCTGGAGGTTTCTTCCTGTTCAAAGGGAGTTTTTCCTCTCCACTGTCGCTACAAGCATGCTTAGTGTGAGGGATTGCTGAAGAGTCAATGAGTCGATGCAATCAGCTGGTTTTCCTTAGATAGAAAACGTTGAATCAATCTGACTGGATGATCTGGTTGAACTGGAAAGTGCCTTGAGATGATATGATGTGAATTGGCGCTATAGAAATAAACTGAATTGAATTGATTTAAATGCACGCTACTTTTTCAGGTTTATTTAAAAAAAAAGTGTCTGTCCTTAAGTCTGTTAGTTTGAAACACAAATTCCCAATAAAATAAAATATGTTGGAGATGCGGCTGTTATGTAGAAAGGTTAAAGGAGCAGGAAAACCTTTGGGAGACCGTTTCTAAACTAGCAGGCGGAGTTGTCCGTAACGTTTTCACTGTTGAATGCTAACATCTTCTCTGATATCTGATATCACGGCCCACACCTTCTCTATAACGCCATCTGCTGATTCTGCTCTGGCTCACCTTTGGGGTTTGCAGATTTCTGATTAGAAAATGCACTAAACTGTAGACCCAGTAAAAACTGGACATTTTATCCATAAATGTACAGATTGAAGCAGATTATTATAAAGACACAACCTTTGTTTTTTTTTTTACTCTGACATCGAATCAAACTGGCCATCAGAAAAATAATTTCTACATGTTTATACTCAAAGAAGAAGATTTTTCAGATTATTTTAAAACTTTATTTAGATTTAAAGGTACATTTGGGATAAAGAAAACAGGTGGTTTGAGAGAGGTGTGAAGGAAGCCATCTATGTTAAAAAAGAAAAACCAACCTTAAACAGAGGGGGGGGACGCAGATTCCAGCTTTAAAAACCTACAATGCAGCAATAGAGTTACTTCCCGTTATCATCCCAGCCCTGCTCCCTGTACAGGAGAGGGTAGGACCTCGCCTCTTCAGCCAGGCCAACAATCCCCTTTAACGACGGACCTTTCAGACATAGACAGCTATGGGGCATTGCAGTCTGATAGGGGCAAAACGACCCCCATTCCTAATGGATGGACCCGTTCGTCCGTTTCAGTTTGCATGTATTCAAAACAAAAACAAGGCTTTGATGGGCTGCTGTATAAAGCCTGGAACTAAACGACATTTTGAACTGAAAAAGCTTCCCTGGATGGGAAGAGAAACGTGTTAAAACTTGGAAAGAAACTTCAATGGATTGTTTTTAATTAATTTTTATTTTGCAATGACTGGGAACCTTCACCAGCATTTAAAGGTATGTACATTTATTTTTAGGTGGTAGAATCATTGTCTTTCTTTAAGTGATTTCTCACACCCCATCAGTACCGTGCTTGTTTCAATGCATAGCTGGACATCCCACAGTTTATCCTGCCATTAAATTGATCAAACAGGTGAACATGGCCAGTGGTGGACTTAGCCATTTTGGGGGCCGAGGCAGCTTCAGTGTAGGGGCCCTCCTCCAAGTCTGCCTTAATGTCCAGTTGGCCCTGAGCATGACAGATACTGTAGAGCTGCTACAGTTTTCTTACTGCAATAAACTATATAATAAGGCAACATTTAACTGTGTTCCCTCCATGACTTTTTTTCCTGCGGGGTTTAATATTCGTCTGGACAAAGAAGTTAAACTGATTTAAATGACTGATGGTCTAAAAGCCTCCAAAAACCTGCAGACTGTATGAATAACGTGAGCCGGGAAGCTGGGCCTTCAGTTCTGAGCCTGCCGTGGAAGGTGGGCGGCTCTGGACTGAACAGCCGCCAATATCTGCTCAACATTGAGAAATCTCTGTGCTGCATGTGCCACGCTGGTGGGCTGTATGACAGACCCTCCCCTGAACATGGCTCATTTAGGGATCTGAAAATAGCTTCCAAATAGTAACCAGCCTCTTGGGGATCCACACTTCTCTCTGATATGTTGACTTTATTACTCATGAAGACACACAAGGAATCGATGTGTTTGATTTTGTGACTTTAATTATCAGAAGTAATAACATCATCATCGGAGGAAAACATCTACAGGGAGGGGAGACCTGATCCAGGTGTTTGTAAAGTTTGAACCTGATAAGCAGATTAGAAATCACTGTGATTATTCTGGCAGGTAACAGACACTGAATCGATGACTCAAATCAGAGATACCCATTTTCCACTGGCTGGAAAAATCCGTTTAAACTTGGGGACAGCTCACTGACGCGTGTCTACTCGGGTCAAACGACTCGGCAAGTGACCCGCATTAAAATCGCCTCAGCTCTGATGGGCATACTGTGGGAACACCAGAGCTGGTGTTCTGTCAGATGAGCATACCATGTCAGATGAGCATACCCACAGTCAATCCTGTTAGTTTTGTATGAATAAATATACTTTAAACTTATTCAACGGGCGTGTATCCCTTTAGTCAAGTACAAAAAAACTATTTAAGGTGAGATCGCCATACGCTTCAAAAAACACAGAAAAGTAAGCAATTAAATTGTTTTTTTTTTGTACATGACTAAAGGGATACCAGCCGTTTTTGGTAGTTTAAAATATATTTATTAGTTAAAAAAAACTAACGGAATATACTAAAGAGATAAACGGGTATGGGTATGCTCATCTGACAGAACACCGGGTTGATCCGCTAATTCACGTGATACCATTGAGCAGTGTTGTGGTCAAGACCACCTAACCCGAGACCAAGTCAAGACCAAGACCAAGGGAAGTCGAGACCGAGTCAAGACCAAGACCAGCGCCAGTATGTGACAATAAAATGTGTTTTTCCCCAACGTTGCTTTACAAATATATTCTTTGTGATTTAAATAGCCAATGATTTGGCCGACATCTTATCCCGTTCTCAGACAACCACTTGTGACTTTCAATCGAAGTGCTGCAGCCCACACGAAAAGAGGTGGGCGTGACAGCGGTAAAAAAACAAAACAAAAAAAAACAGGCATTTACCAATGAGACAGGTTATTGCTTGGATTTGAATCCAAGCATCCAATAAAAAGAAGGATCTTAAAGAAACTGATAATATTCTGATGATTAACGTTATTTCCATAGTTGTGGTCTTGACCGGTCTTGCAATAAAATGACGAGTCCTCAGCGCCCGAGACAAGACCGAGACCAAATGCGGTCAAGTCCGAGACGAGACCATCAAAAAATGGTCTCGAGACCAAGACCGATCTCGAGTACTACAACACTGCCATTGAGCGCAACTTACGGATGTCAACACACCGCGCCAATCGCTTCTGATCTAACAAGCAGAAACTACTGTTTACATTGGATAAACATGGAGAGTTTTGGTCAGAGGGATTCAGACAGATAATAGAGCGAAACAATAAAGCACCCTGACTATGCCCTGGCTTCCTTCCATGTTGCTCTCCATTGTTTACTTTCTCACATATAAAGCCTTAAATGGCCAAGCTCCATCTGATATCAGAGATCTGATTGTTCCTTATGTTCCTAACAGAGCACTTCGCTCTCAATCTGCAGCTTTACTAGTGGTTCCTAGAATTTCTAAAAGTAGAATGGGAGGCAGATCTTTTAGTTATCAGGCTCCTCTCCTGTGGAACCAACTACCAGTTTTAGTCCGTGAGGCAGACACCCTGTCTACTTTAAGGCTAGGCTTAAAACTTTCCTTTTTGATAAAGCTTATAGTTAGAGTGGCCCAGGTTATCCTGATCTATCTCTATAGTTCTGCTGCTATAGGCTTAGACTGCTGGAGGACATAGGGACCTCCAGCGATGATGATGTCACCAGTGTGACGGAAATGAGGGAAGTAAATAATGGAGAGCGACATGGAAGCGAGCCAGAGTTTAGTCTGTATTCTTTATCATTTGGCTCTGATCTGTGTGAATCCCTCTCACCAGAGCTGCTTCATGTTTATTGAATTTGTTAGATAGACCCGGGTCTGGTGTTTCCACAGCATGTTCCTTATCAGAGCCGAGGAGATTTTAACACGGGTCGCTTGCGGAGTCGTTTGACCCAGTGTTCTGTCAGACCAGCATACCCAAAGTCAATAACCGTTTATCCCTTTAGTTTTGTACAAAAAATACACTTTAAACTACCTCAACGACTTGTATCCCTTTAGTAATGTACAAAAAAAAAAAAACAAAAGCAAACAAACAATGGAATTACTTACTTTTTGGTGTTTTTTTTAACCGTATGGCGATCTGACCTTACATTGTTTTCTTTGTAAATGACTAAAGGGATACACGCCCGTCGAGGTAGTTTAAAGTCTATTTTCCCTACAAAACTAAAGGGATAAACACGTATCTGACGTCTTACGCATGGGTATTAACTATGGGTATGTGGGTCTGATGGGGTATGCTGATCTGACAGAACAGCGGGTAGACATGCATCAGCGTGCTGTTCCCACTGCCACTAAAAGCCCATTGATCCCAGGTTTAAACTGGGTTTTCCGCCAGTGCCAGGGGTATTTGAAAAACACAAGTTAACCTGCTATTTTCAGTGGGAAAGAGGCTTCAATTATATCAGAAATACTGGACCTTGACCTGAATACTGATAACTTCTGATTTGGACTTGTTTTTAAGACTTGATGCTCTTATTTAACATAAACGCCTACTTAGCAAGATGTAGTAACTAAACCTTATATTGATCCTTATTGTTTCCTAATTTCAGGCATAGTTTACTGTCACAACGATTTGAAATTAAGCAGGACTTGGAATTATTTAGAACCAAGTTAGTCTTGACTTGTAACTCTAGTTGAGACTAAACTATAAAGACTTGAGACTAACTTGTGACTTTGTGAAGTAATGGGATCATTGTGATGATCTATGGGGCGACGTTTGGAAAGTTAAGAAGTCAAATATTAGGAGCAATATTTATGGTTATTTAGGGCGTTTTAAGAGAAAAGTAGAGCGGATATTTCTTTCCAGATCATTCATTCATAAAAAATCATATTTTGTTAAATAAATATTTAATCTGGCGGTAAATATTTAACAAACAAAATATTTAGTTTGGAGCTTAATATTTATTTTAAAAAACTAAATATTTGATTTGCAAACTAAATATTTAGCTCCAAACTAAATATTTATTTAACAAAGTAATTTTTTTTATCAATGAATTAATGACAGAGAGAGAAAAAAGATTCCCCCCATATTTTCCTCTTAAAACACTCTAAAAACCCTAAATATTGCTCCTGATTGCTAACTTCTCCCCATAGATCTTCCTAATGTAGAACAGCAGAGGCAGCATCTGGATCTAATGTCAGGCATTTAATTGATTGTAACAGGAGGTTATCTGAAGTGGGGAGTGTGGCTCTAAATGCGGATCCAGACTGGTTTGGTTCTGGAAAAGAGAGACAGACTGGAGCAGATGGTGGGGGGTGCAGGCAGAGCAAGCCCCTCCCCCTCCCAGAGAGCAGCTCTAGCGGTCAGGGAGCAGCAGCAGCAGCAGCCGCAGCCTCGGTGCCTCCAGTCCGCAGCGTCAGTCGCTCCTCCACCGGTAAGTCCTCCGGTTCTCTGCCGTTAGCGGCACCACGCGCAGCTTTTAATGTTTCCGCGCGCGCTCAGGAACAGTCCGAGCATCTGGTCACGTGGTGTGGCTGGGACCTCCACCCCCCCACACACACACACAAACAAACATCTGTGTGAGCGGAGCTCATCCTGCCGGTAGTGCCCGGTCGGGTTGAAGCCCTCAGGATCCGGTAAGATCCGGTTAAAACCAGCTGCAGTTTCTCCTCCGAGCATCTCTGGATGGAAGAATGGCGCAATGAGCGGGTTGGATGCGCGGCGCTCCCGCAGACAGGAGGAGAGTTTCAAAGATTTGAAACTCCGCACGTTTGACGAGTCAAACATCTTCACTTTAACTAAAAATACCTTTAATATGTCCATTTTAAAGGCGCCTTCGATCATCAGTTCTAATCTGGACCTTTCTAATCTAATTCTGAATCTCCTCAGATTGGAAACGCAAAAACTGCGACAGCTCATCGGCTTCCATAGAGCACAGGAGGCACTGCGGCTCCCCAGCAATGTTTGACAGTTTTAGTTTATATAACCACCTCTTTCTGCCCTCCTTCACCAAGCAGCCTCCATCAGGCCTGCAGCACAGATCAGCCATCCATGGAGATCAGCTGAGCTGAAGATGCAAACCTGCAGGATGGAGGCTGGCTTTGACATGCTTGCTGTCAGGGGTGGATTTAGGAAATTTGGGGCCCTAGGCAAAGACAGGCAAGGGGCCCTCTGAATTGAGAAGACAACACATAGAACAGAACCTTTATTTTCTCTGACTGTGATTAGCTGGACGTGCTCTCTTCATCCTCTGATATGGGGGCTGGCTCGGAGTGTTTCCTGGACGGGGCCGCCTTGTACTGCTGCTGTCTCCTTGAACCCCAGTGGGCCTCAGCAGATGGCCGCTCACACTGAGCCTGGTTCTGCTGGAGGTTTCTTCCTGTTCAAAGGGAGTTTTTCCTCTCCACTGTCACTACAAGAATGCTTAGTTTGAGGGATTGCCTTAGAGTCAATAAGTCGATGCAATCGGCTGGTTTTCCTTAGATAGAAAACTTTAAATCAATTCGACTGGATGATCTGGTGAACTGAAAAGTGCCTTGAGATGACTTGAGTTGTGAATTGAAGCTATAGAAATAAACTGAATTGAATTGAATTTATGGAGAGGCTGGTTTTATTCTCCAGCATGACATGGTATTTGTCCACTAAACATACAAATGTCTGCTTTAGTCACCATGGAAACGCCAGCAGATGGGTGTGACCTGGAGAGGAAAAACTCCCTTTTAACAGGAAGGAACTCCCAGCAGAACCAGGCTCAGTGTGAGCGGCCATCTGCTGAGGCCCACTGGGGTTCAAGGAGACAGAAGCAGACATAGAAAAAGAAGCATAGATACAAAAGGCAACTGTCAACCAGCTCCACAGGCGGCCCCGTCCAGGAAACACACAGCCAGGCAGACGAGCTCCGAGCCAGCTGCCATGTCAGAGGATGAAGAGAGCACATCCAGTTAGTCACAGTCAGAGAAACAGGACTACACTGGAAAACAGGCCAAGCTCCAACATCTAGAAACAAAGTTGTTGATGGCAGCAGCACAGCTGATATTTCTCTCCAGGATGGAGTCACAGCCAAACAGGAACAGACCAGATGAAGCTACTATGAGAAAAAGCAGAGAGAGCAGAACGTTAGAGATTGAACTAACAGATTCTGCAGAGTGGGAGAATAGAGATAGAATGATGAAAAAGGGGTCCCTATGTCCTCCAGCAGTCTAAGCCTATAGCAGCATAACTATAGAGATAGATCAGGATAACCTGAGCCACTCTAACTATAAGCCTTATCAAAAAGGAAAGTTTTAAGCCTAGCCTTAAAACTAGACCCAGTGTCTGCCTCACATATTCACGCCTCTAATGATTATTAGGACGACTAAAACTACGCCACATTTCTGGATAGAAACTCCGGTCATCGAGGAATAATCAGTGGATCAATTTTTATACCTAAAACTAATACGTTTGTGGCGATTTAATGAATTTAGCGTTAATCAGTAAAAAAAATAAAAACAATTTTTGTCACTATCCCAAAGTCTGAGTATGGCCATTTTTAACGCTTCACTCCTGCCATCTTCCGGCAGTGACGACACGCTGCGGTAATAATTTCATTTTTAAAGTACTTTCAGAGGTTTGAATTCTAAATATGAGCGGACTTTTCCTTTAAAGCTTGGAACAATGTAGTGAGAGCAGCCGTTCAGTCCAGACGGCTCTATTCTGATTAATGAAATCATTCAATCTAGGCCTTAATGCCTCAGTAGGTTTTAAAATGTGTTCTTCGTTTTAAGACTGACCTTTGCCCTTTACACTGATAAGTGCAGGAGTACTGGGGAAAGTTTTGGTTTCCAAGCAAACTGCTGGGATTATCCAGCTGGATTTTTTCTTTTGTTGGGGGGATTAATCTGTACTTTTCTTGCATCCAAGGCTTTTATTTTGGTTCCAGAGTTTTCCAGATGTCTCCGTGTTCTTTACCTTCCCAGAGGTCTCCGTCTAGTAGCTTTGACTGAACGCTTACTCAGATCCTGCAGCGGTATACCAGCTGTAGCGTTCAATAACAGCCGGGATTACGTAACACTTTTCTTGTCAATGCAGTTTTCAGATCATCAAGGGCAGGTCGTTCTAGACCGGTGCAGACCAGTTTAGATCAAGCTTCATCGCAAAGAAACAAACAGCTTTATAGACATTGCAAAACCCCTATCAGCTAGAGATAAACGAATGGACATCCGTTCATCGAAAATAACATTATGGCTACTGGCAAAAGTTCATCTAGTTACTCGAGTTCAGCTGTGAAATCCCTCCGTTTTGGATTGTTATTGAGATCCTGTTTTATTTATTTATTAGCTGCTTAAAACCAGGAAACATCTCCTATTTTTGTTTGATGGTTTGGTCTATTTGATTGTATAGATCAAAAGAAACATTTACAGAGATCAGATTTGATGTTTTGTATGAAACAAGTAACTTGGAGCTGAAAGAAAGTAGATTTGATCGACAATCGTGTTTTTCTCAGAACCCATCCAGTTCCTCTCCTAAAGCTTCTGGTTCATTGGAAACCCAGACCGCTGATCCACATCCTTCATTTCCTGGTTATATAAACCATGTTGAGGAGGCTCCAGTTGAACCGATTCTTCGTTTTATACAACCAGGCTCACGCAAACCCCCACTTTTTTTTTTGGCCTGGTTTGTTGCCATGGTGACAGGTTGGCTCTTCCTGACTTGGTCATGAGAGTGGAATAGCAATGAATAGTTTGAAGCGGCCTTCAATGGTGGTCGCTGACATTGCAGAGTGTCAGAGCAATGAGGATTGAAACGTTGGTCACATCTCAGTGAATCCTGATTGGAAATGATGAATCATCTTTATTGCACGAAAAAAATCACAACTCCTCAAGCTAAACGCTCAGAACCCCCATTGGTATCATCACTACTCTGCAGAGTCTCTTACATTGAAAAGATAAAGCTTCCAGTAGAACATTTTGAAATGATGGCGCTGCTGCTACATTAAGCAGCCGTTCTGTGGTTCTGAATGGAAATCCTTTTCCAAAGCTCCTCTGACCTCATTAAGATGATTATGTAACAGATCTCCAAGAGTAATGTCTCTGCAGGCCTGAGTCTCAAGAACTGAACATAAAGAAAAGGCCCGAATAAAGGCTCTTTAGATCAGAACAAGCAAAGGGGTTAAGTTATTCGGACGATTCAGAAAGATGATGATGAATGTTTGGCGCATCTTCATTCAGGTGCAAACATTTACCTGCTCAGAGCAGATCTTAAAGGAAAAGTCTGCAAGGAATGAACAATCAATGGATCATTATTTATACCTAAAACTAACACGGTGATTTAATTAATTTAGCGTTAAACAGTAAAAAAATAAAACGAATAATTTTCCTTGCGATCACTGAGTCTGGGAGCGGCCATTGTTGCCCAAATATAGTAGCCCCTCCCTCCTGCCA
The DNA here is from genome assembly GCA_030533445.1 of Cyprinodon diabolis. Lineage (NCBI taxonomy): Eukaryota > Metazoa > Chordata > Actinopteri > Cyprinodontiformes > Cyprinodontidae > Cyprinodon > Cyprinodon diabolis. The sequence continues at coordinate 39,871,458 of CM060077.1, forward strand.
TCTTCCAGCAGTGACGTCACGGTGCGGTAAGCCTAGCGCCATTCTCCCCGCTTTACAAGCTAAATCAATGGGAACTACTAGACACATCTGCAATCAACAACAATTATTGAAGATTTCCAGAGGACTTCACCATTGAAATTCACCAGAGCTATAGTGAAACTGACAATGCCCACGTGCATGGCAGCTGGATGCTGGAATACATCAGGTAAAAGTGAAAAAAAGAGTTATTCCACCTTTCTGATTCCTGATCCTCCACGGACGGGTTGGTCGTTGGATCGCCAACTTGAAGAGGGAGGATTTTCCATCGAACTTCTGGCCAGAGAAAAAACTCGTAATATGTAGCCAACATTTGGAAGAAGAATGTTTTCAAGATGACTTGGATAATAGCGCGTTGTGACAAACACCAGATACAGCACTGGGACTTGATCAACAGCCGATACCGCACCATGATGTCACTAACCAGTAGGTGGCAGTAGTGTTCTTTGACTAACATGGATGCCTCCAGTAAAGCACATTCACATGAAAATTACTCTGAATTAAAAACACTTATTTATTGAACAGTAATAATTTCATATTTAAAGCACTTTCAGAAGTTTGAATTCTGAATATGAGCAGACTTTTCCTTTAAAATAAGAACCAAAGTAATTTGCGTTTGCAGCTCAGCAGGCTTTGTGCTAATCTGCCCTTTTGTTCAGCTTGCTGTCAGATGACCATTCATTCGATTTCCTGAAAAGACTCATTCTTGATGCTGATTGACCTGCACACGTCACCTAGAGGCACTTTACAGAGACAATTCAACCACTTCATATAGTCAGATAGGTTCAGTTTTCTATCTAAGGAAAACCAGCTGATTGCATTAACTCACTGACTTCAAGAATCCCTCACACTAAGCATGCTTGTAGCGACAGTGGAGAGGAAAACTCCCTTTGAACAGGAAGAAACCTCCAGCAGAACCAGGCTCAGTGTGAGCGGCCATCTGCTGAGGCCGACTGGAGTTCAAGGAGACAGAAGCAGACATAGAAAAAGAAGCATAGATACAAAAGCTGCTGTAAAAGGCGGCCCCGTCCAGGAAAGCTACTATGAGAAAAAGCAGAGAGAGCAGAACGTTAGAGATTGAAGTAATAGATTCTGCAGAGTGGGAGAATAGAGCTAGAATGAAGCAGAATTATGTCCTCCAGCAGTCTAAGCCTATAGCAGCATGACTATTCAACTACCAGGTGTGTCAGAAGTTCCTGAATCCTTAACAGTTCTTCTAAGGAAAAACATGTTCCTTTTTTCCGAGGTTTCAGAGGGAAACTTTCTGGTTCTCTCCTGTTCTGCGGCAGAACCCGTGAAATGATTAGGTTCCTGAAATGGCATGCAGCACCATCACGCCACTTCCATCAGGTCCGACTGTCAGGAAACCCCGGATTCTTCTCTTCCAATAGCTCCACTTTGGTCTCCTCAGACCAGACAGAATTCACCAGCCGTTTTAGGGACCGCCAGGATCAATTCATTGCACTAAAAAAAGTCAGTTATTTTAAAAGCAAAGGTTTATATTTACTCAGTAAAATCAGTTTGATCTGAAATATTTAGATAAAATGATCATTAAATTTTGCTCCACAGAGGTTTGTTAGAAGTTTGTTAGAACGCCTCCATAACTTTCTGACCTCCTTTGTGTTTCTTGAACAGTCAGCATCCAGCGTCTGTGTCAAAAGATAAACGTTGCAAAGACGAGGAAAAAATAAAGATAAGATTTACACTCGGATATAAACCTGTTCTTTCCTGGACAATAAAACCTTCCTGCCACTTTAACGACCGCTGACATGCTAGGCAACATGCTAACGGATGGTAACCTATGCCATGTGCTGAGCCTGCTGGTGGATCTCTGAGTTGTGCTTCCTATCTGACTGATTTTTTACCCAATCAAAATATTCAATTGAATGCCTCACCTCCTTACCATCCTTATATCTGTTCTAGTTTCCCTCATATGATTATGATGCATTTGAGGAATTGTTTGCGTGACCCTCCACGGTACCCAGATCAGCTCCGTGCTTCGCTATCAGACTTCAAACTTCAGGTTGTTCATCTTCAGAGTCCCGCCTCCTGTTGCTGCAGGGGAATTACAACAAAACAAGGATGGAAGGGAAAACGTCGCTCTAAGCCCCCAAAATCAGAACTGCTGGTTAATTCAGACAACAAGATGCTTTTATTACAAAACAGTCTGCGGATGGAATCAACATAGCATCAAAGAATTGGAGTTATTTAGATTTAGCTCCAGGGAACAGTTTTGGAGCCTGATTGATGCTCTGGAAATGAAAAGATGTAAAAATGGCTCCAGAAACGAGCCTTGCTCTGTTTACTCCTTGTTCACATTCTGCCCCCCCCTCCATCACTTTGTTTTGCACCCCGTTCTGTTGCACACCCCACCCAGACTCATGTATGCAGTCTTGTGTAACTCTCCAACCCAAACCAGTTTGATCCAGTTCATGAGTTGTTGCCAAGAGACTGGGTGTGCATATATGTGTGTCGGTGAGGGGGGGGTTCTTTTTGCTCTGTGTAGGCGAACATGAGTGTCTGAAGGGTTGGGGTTTTCTGTGGAAAGCAGACAACCGGAATATTCCTGTTCCTGCAGCCTGCGTTGCATAAGAGCCCAGGAAGGAGCAGACATCCAAGTCAACCTTATATATTCAGCGTCACATTTCTGTCCTCAGGCAGTTCACTGCAAAAACAATCTTTAAATTAGTCAAAAATTCTTATAATAAATGTATTCACCCTTAATTTGAGCAGGTAAATAAGATTATTTGCCAATAACAAGAGTATGTTTAGCCTTAAAATAAGATAATTAGATGTTATACACTAGAAATAAGGGACTACAGTTGAATTTTCTGTAATGTGAAGTGTTTTATTCTATTTGCAAAGTCGCTTACCTGCTCAATTAAAGAAAAAATGCACTTATTTTCAGAAAAAAGAGACTTGATTGGATTTCAGTTTTGTGCAGGGTAGAGCCTCACACAGCTTAGCTTAACTGGCTTCTACTAGAACATCTTTGATTTTCCCACAGAGTGACGTTTGGTTAATTTTCCCCTGAAATGTCTTTAAGCAGCAGAAAGTAACTGGAAGTTGATGAATGACTCATATAGTAAAAATCTGACACGTTAACTCCTGATTAGCCGGGATGGGCGTGATATCGGGGGTGGGGTGGGGGGGGGACTGGCTGCTGGTGATTTATCACAGCCAGCAGAAGCAAACCGGAGAGCTTGTCACTTCTCCTTCCTCTCCATCAGCTCGGCCCTCTCGCTCCCTCTCCTCTCTGACTCAGCTCTCCATCGCCATCCCCGTGTCTGCAGGTGGGTGTTTGAGGTCAGTCCCTGAGAGCAGAGTCCGCCTCTCTCCATCGCCGCTCATCCTCGGTCATGGCGAGCGCCTTGATCAGCCGTCAGCTTGCTCTCTGCCTGCAGAAGAACTTATGGCTCGGCTCTACAGGTAAATCAACATTTTTTATTGTATTATGTGCATTTTGTTTCATTTTTTTATTTGATTTGAATTGAAAAGCTTAAGCTAAAAAAGACAATCTATAGTACGGAATCATCAACAAATAATAAACAATAAATGTAGATATATGTCGTGTTAATTTGTATATTTAAGTGTAACTTTTCTAAGTTCTTTTTTGTGTTCAATTTTAATTCTGTTTTTGTTCTGTTATATTCAGTACTTGAGTTGAGGGGGGATGATGGGGGATGGCATCCTCCTTCTTATATGAACATCCAGCCATACCTTCCCCTGTGACATTTTATCAATAATGTGTAACTGTCTACTATATATTAACAGTAATGGTGATAATATTGCCCTTTCAACATTTGCCAGGTTACGCTTACGAGTAGCGCACAGCCTGCAGCCGAAAGGCAGAGACAACACGATTTAGGGAATGTGAAAATAAGGAGGGGAGGGAATCTTCAGTAGGTTCCAGGTTCTAATTTGCCCAGATCTCCCTTCGCTGCTTAGTTTGAGAAATAATGTGTCTACAATTATGCAAGTTTCTCCACATAATCATACCTGCTCTCTGTGGTTGTGGTATGAATTACATAAGTCTGGCACAATAAATGTGAAAATAAGGAGGGGAGGGAATCTCCAGCAGGTTCCAGGTTCTAAGTTTAACAAATAAAGTGTCAGAAATGATCTAGAATGGTGCTGATAGCAAAATGGAGGATCTGCATTCCCCGAAGCAGAGAATATATTCACAGCCAAGTCGCACACTGACTGAAGCACATCGACTGAAAAGTGTCTCCATACAAGTAAAATCTTATCAATTCCAATTTATCTTTCCCACAAAACCATGTATAAGAAATATGAAAACATTAAGAATATGGTTAAAATTGCCCTTTTCGTTCATATTTCAATGTGTTTTCTCATCAATGGGCCTGAGTTTAGGGCGATGCGTGCTCTCGCGACAGAGCAGGTCATCCTGGGCACAACAGAGGAAACCTGGAGGAGAAAAAAAACTATGTAGGGGCAGCGATCGCCATGCTAACTATGTAGGGGCAGCGATCGCCATGCTAACTATGTAGGGGCAGAGATGGCCATGCTAACTCTGTAGGAGAAGTGATAGCCATGCTAACTCTGTAGGAGAAGTGATAGCCATGCTAACTATATAGGGGCAGTGATAGCCATGCTAACTATGTAGGGGCAGCGATAGCCATGCTAACTCTGTAGGGGCAGTGATAGCCATGCTAACTATGTAGGAGCAGTGATAGCCATGCTAACTATGTAGGGGCAGCGATAGCCAAGGTAACTATGTAGGGGCAGCCATAGCCATGCTAACTCTGTAGGAGAAGTGATAGCCATGCTAACTCTGTAGGAGAAGTGATAGCCATGCTAACTATATAGGGGCAGCGATAGCCATGCTAACTATGTCGGAGCAGTGATCGCCATGCTAACTATATAGGGGCAGCGATAGCCATGCTAACTATGTAGGGGCAGCGATAGCCATGCTAACTCTGTAGGGGCAGTGATAGCCATGCTAACTATGTAGGGGCAGTGATAGCCATGCTAACTATGTAGGGGCAGCGATAGCCAAGGTAACTATGTAGGGGCAGTGATAGCCATACTAACTATGTAGGAGCAGTGATAGCCATGCTAACTATGTAGGGGCAGCGATAGCCAAGGTAACTATGTAGGGGCAGCGATAGCCATGCTAACTCTGTAGGAGAAGTGATAGCCATGCTAACTCTGTAGGAGAAGTGATAGCCATGCTAACTATATAGGGGCAGCGATAGCCATGCTAACTATGTAGGGGCAGCGATAGCCATGCTAACTCTGTAGGGGCAGCGATAGCCATGCTAACTCTGTAGGGGCAGTGATAGCCATGCTAACTATGTAGGAGCAGTGATAGCCATGCTAACTATGTAGGGGCAGCGATAGCCGTGCTAACTATGTAGGGGCAGCGATAGCCATGCTTACTATGTAGGGGCAGTGATAGCCATGCTAACTATGTAGGGGCAGTGATAGCCATGCTAACTATGTAGGGGCAGTGCTAGCCATGCTAACTATGTAGGAGCAGTGATAGCCATGCTAACTCTGTAGGAGCAGTGATAGCCATGCTAACTATGTAGGGGCAGTGCTAGCCATGCTAACTATGTATTTATATTAATATATTTATATTAATTTATATTAATTTCCTGCTTTACAGCAGAAAGCTTACAGATACACATAGGATTAAATGATAAAAAACAGAACAGCATTCATAGGTTCTATTCCCTAGTAAAGAGGGGAAAAGAAAAACCTCAGAGGGTAAAAGAAAAAGTGCAGTTGTTATAATTACTGCATTATCAGGTAATTGTGGCACAATTTAGCTTTCTGGTGAAGATTCTCAGTCATCCAGGTCATAGTCCTTCCAAAAAAGTTAAACAATCCACTGGACTTTGTTTCCAGTTTTAATGATGTTTCGCTTCCCATACAGGAAGCTTTTGAATTTAAAATGTCAGGAATAGAGTTGAGTTCGATGCTTTATAGGGTAGCCCAACAAAACCTTGTTTTTGTTTAGAAAACATGCAAACGGACGGTTCCAAAGTGGTTGACCCAATTAGTCTGTTTCAATCTGCATGTTGTCTAAGCCAAAACGAGGCTTTGTTTGTGGTTCACTCTCTAAAGCATCAAACTGAACTCAATTTCTGACAATTTAAATTCAAAAAGGTTCGTGGATGGGAAGCGAAACGTCTTCAAACTTGGAAACAAGTCCAGTGGATTGTTTTTTACCTTCTTTTAGAACAAAATTCATCTTAGAGTTAAAAAAAGACAACTCTTAATTGTACAACATTCCCTGAGTTAATCTGATAACGGATCATTTTCACACAATAAGCATATATACATTAGATGTGCATAAGATGGCTGCAGACTATGACCTTTAACAGCCTTTAAACCTTTAAAGTGGTTCAGATGCTGCCATTCAAACAGGAGCATCAGTGTCTGTTTAAACCACATGATTAGTTTGCTGAGTTAATGTGGGTTAGCCTAAGGCTCTGTTTCGTCTGTTTTCTTGTTGCATGCTATACACACACCCCCGTCATATGCAGATTGGTAATACTTTTGCTCACATCACTTCTATGCCCTTCTATGCAGATGACATTCAGATCTTTAAAAATATCATGTTTTTTTGCATTATTTGTGCCTTAAAGTAATCACCAACTAGCTAAAAAGTTTCTACCTTCAGTTGAACTCTGAGAAAACAGTATTTTGGTTCCTCTGAGCAGGCAACATATTGAACTCTGGAACTCCACCGTTAAGCCAAACTTCAGGAATCTGGTGTTGTATTCAGTTATCGGCCATGTGGAAACAAACATGTGATAGTTATTCATGCTGGCACGGAAGAGGATTAGGGCCACTGAAAAAAACAAAAAATGTAACTGATTTTTTAATTTTATTTCAGTTTAACATGGGAAAAAGTCTGAATTCTGACTTTTTTCTCAGAATTCTGACTTTAATCTCAGAATTCTGACTTTAATCTCAGAATTTTGGATCTTAATGTAGATGGGCACCATAAAGGAAGAGATGTGGAGCACTCAGCTTCACTCACAGAGATGTGAGGTGTTTGAGAGGGCCAGTGACACATTGGTGGAAAATGACGGAATTAGGCAACTTTTTACGTGCCCAAGGGGCCGCCTCATTAATGGAGGAGCAGAAGGTCATTAAAAACAGACATGGCTATGGCTTGATGCTAACATGTTTGTTAGCTGTCAGAATTCTGAGAAAAAAGTCAGAATTCTGAGATTAAAGTCATAATTCTGAGAAAAAAAGTCAGAAATCTGAGATTAAAGTCATAATTCTGAGAAAAAAAGTAAAAAATCTGAGATTAAAGTCATAATTCTGAGAAAAAAGTCAGAATTCTGAGATTAAAGTCATAATTCTGAGAAAAAAAGTAAAAAATCTGAGATTAAAGTCATAATTCTGAGAAAAAAAGTAAAAAATCTGAGATTAAAGTCATAATTCTGAGAAAAAAGTCAGAATTCTGAGATTAAAGTCATAATTCTGAGAAAAAAAGTCAGAAATCTGAGATTAAAGTCATAATTCTGAGAAAAAAAGTCAGAAATCTGAGATTAAAGTCATAATTCTGAGAAAAAATGTCAGAATTCTGAGATTAAAGTCAGAATTCTGAGATTAAAGTCGGAATTCTGAGATTAAAGTCAGAATTCTGATGAAAAAGTCAAAATCCTGAGAAAAAAGTCAGAATTCTGAGAAAAAAGTCAGAATTCTGAGAAAAAAATTCAGAATTCTGAGATTAAAGTCAGAATTCTGAGAAAAAAAGTCAGAATTCTGAGATTAAAGTCAAAATTCCGACTTTTTCCCATACTAAACTGAAATAAATTTTTTAAATCAGTAAACTTTTTTTTTCCCAGTGGCCCTAATCCTCTTCCGTATGCTGCTGCAAGGACAATAAAAGTGAAGTAATGTGATAAAGGGAATTCCCTTCAGCTGCTCTAAACTTTGGACATCGACTGCTAAGCGGAACAAAAGAAGAGATTACATTATTCCATTTATAAATTCTGACTTTAGAGCCCGATCGGGTCAAGCTTATTCTGAATTATTAAAGCCACAAACTACAGCTTGAGCCACCGATCAAACATTATTTTTAGTGGAGAACATGACGTTTTTTTTTTCCTTAAAATGTTTTATTCTTATATTGGGTTTAGACTGTCTGTATCATGTATCCCGTCGTTTATTAAGGTAGATCTCATTTTGTGGTTTTTAAAATGTCCTCATCCTCTTTTCTGATATTTTATCTATAAAATGAAATCATATATTCTTACCTCAGCTTGGAGCAATATTTCATGTATGTTTTAAAGTTGATGAGTTTCCATAATAGAATAAATTTGTGTTAGTGGTCTTAATATCTTCCCAGTGACTCTGCTTGTGCTTTCTGTTCCATCTTAGTGGTTTAGTGGGAAGAATGTTTATGTAGCATCTAAAACTTTGGGTTCAAACCATCCTCCTTTGGTAAAGGTTTATGTGCAGCAAGGCAATGGATCTGTGCCTTGATGTTTGAATGTGGCTGTTTGATAGATCGCTCTGACCAGAAAAGCTCTGGATGAACTCAGTTCTTTTACTATTTACCTACTGCGCACTCAGATGGGTAGAGATGTATTGATTTCCCCCGTTTTAGATAAATCGCTGCTCTTCAGGTTTGGAAATTCAGGTTGTTGTCTGAGACCCAAAAAGAGGCATTGCATATCTGTGTCAAAGTTTGACACAGATTGTGGCAGAGCGTCTCCTCCTTCTCTTCCTGCTCCCCCTCATTGGCCAGCTGTGCTAAGGTCCATCATAATGAACCAGAATAATACCCAGCGGTATAATAACCAGTGTGGTAGAGGCCTGAGCTGGTTTAAACCGCTTCTGTTTGTGAGAGACTGCCAATTTAGCTGACAGATTAACAGATTATGAGAGGCAAAGTTTATCCTGCTTCACTACCATTTGGCTTTGGACATGATTTCCATTTACGGAGCTATAACTCATTCACCATCAGAGGCTGAAGTCTGGCCCCTCTCAGATATCAGCCTAAATTAACTAGATGTTTTGTTGAATTCAATTCATTTTATTTCTATAGTGCCAAAACACAACATGTGGTTGGTTTAAAGTTTGCTATCTAGGGAAAACCAGCTGATTGCATCGACTCATTGACTCTTCAGCAATATCTCATCAGCAGAACCAGAACCAGGCTCAGTGTGAGCAGGAAAGTGAATCAGGAGCCTTTCTGAGGATGTGCTGTAGGTTAGATGCACCATGCAGGGGAGGACAGGAGATGAACAAACTGAACCTATGATTGTCCTGGTTAAACTTTTACAGAATGCTAAAACCAATATTTAACAGAGGCTAATTAAAATCAGCTGAAGTGAAGGTTCATTCTTCAGTATCAGTGCTGTGTGTCGTTCAGACAGCAGAACCTTTACTGAAGACTTTTAGATTCTTCTTCAGTCTCAGAATTAAAATCTAGTTAAATGGAAACCGTTTCTGTAAATCCTCTACGATCCGTGTAACCTCTCCACCAGGAAACCCCCATGGAGCATCCTGCCTCTTTCTCACAGGGCTAAGCCTAGTTTGTTAGGTAAATCAGCAGGGAAAGCTGGATCCTGTCAGCTCAGCGGTGTCGCATTACCGCAGAGAAAAGACAGAGAAACAGCCTTCAGATCCATGCCTGCGAGATGCTAGCCATGTTTTTAATTCACCATTAATGTTTTCATTAGGCTGCAGGTACGTCAGTAAGGCAGCGGCAAAGACGCAGGTGGAGTTTGACTATGATGGACCCTTAATGAAAACTACAGTCCCAGGGCCTCGATCACAAGTAAGGCCACCTGAAAACTGTCAGGTTTCTCCATTAAATCAGAGACAATATTTCCTTAAACCAACTTCTCTGTTCTCCTTACTTTCTAGGAGCTCACAAAACAACTGGGAGACATTCAGGTAAGTGGGAAGATTAGAATACGGCTCTAGAAATCGTTTGATTTGATCACCGTGTTCTGGATCTTGTTTTCGTTTCCTTCCCTTCATCTCCTGGATCTGTTTCATGCAGGCCGAGCGGCACGGCATCGGTCAGATTAAATCTCCAATTATGTGAAGTCGTTGAAAACACCCTGCAGCTCAGCTGTTGTTCCATGTTTCACTTTTACAGCCTTCCTGGAGGTCTCTCTTAATGCAAAAGACTGCAAAAACATTCTAGAAATAATCAAAAAATTCTTAAATTACCGTAATTTTCGGACTATAAGCCGCAACTTTTTTTCGACCTTACGGCTTACATAACAATGGGGCTTATCTATGGACTTTTACAGCTAACGGCCACTAGCGTAATACCTAAATCTATCGATTTTACCGTCCACCATGTTGACGTCACATTTGCTTCAACACACAAGTACGGTAGCCGCGCGCGCGGGAATGCGGAGGTCCTCCTGAAGCAGACTTCTACCGCGAGAGGTACGAGACAGAACAACAGCGAGAAAGACGGACATTGCGAGCACAAGACCTGCGGCTTATAGTCCGGTGCGGCTTGTATTTGTACAAATCATGCAATTTAGCTTCTGCGGCTTATATTCAGGTGCGGCTAATAGTCAGAAAAATACGGTAAGTGTATTATTATATATTATGTACCCTGTTTAATGCGGCTCCTATTTTATCAAATGCTAAACATAGATCTCGGGATTAAACCCTTTATTTTAAATATTTTACTCAATATCATGTGTTGAAACATGGCAGAGGCAGTGTCATGACACGGGCCCGCACAGATGTGAGGAACGTCCGTGTTAATCAAGGAAAGACGCTGCCAGAGATGTTCAGTTAGAGCGAACCTCACTGATAAAACATTGAGAAATAAGTAAAAATTATCTTAAATTAAGTGAATTTACCCTTAATTTGAGCTGGTAAATAAGATGATTTGCCAACGGAATTATATTCTTTACTCTTAAAATAAGATATTTGGATAATATGCACTCGAAATAAAACAATGCAATTGTTTTTCTTATTTACCTCCTCAATTTAAGAAAAAATGCATTTATTTTAAGTGAAAAAGACTTGTTTAGATTTCCATTTTTGCAGTGCACACATTATCAAATAGCACAATTTTAGAACAAATACATCATTCTACTGTTTAATTATGTTGCAACAGAATTCAATGCATGGAAAAAGTGAAGTTTCAGCCCTGAGCTTCTTTATTTAAGCCCTGGCCGTGTAGAAAAGTTGCTGGAAGCCTCTGCTCTGTGCATAGACTCAGACGACTGTTAGTGGAAAAGGTTTCATATAAAGATGGAGCCTTAAGGGGAGCCACCTCTGATCTGTTGAAGACTGTAAGTACAGATAGAGCCACTTAGAGAGTCGCCTCTTCTTAATTACTTTACCTTTCAGGATGGTTTCAGCCTGCAGCTTAATTAGGGCTGCAGATCTATCCAGGTTACCCCATGAAATAACACCTGAATGTAATCTGTGTATAATCCTGGTTCATTGACGCCATCGCTGTCTACGCTCTTCTCAGGTCAGGATCATGGAAAAGATCCCAGGCAGTAACTGCAGTGTTACGGAGGCTGTTTCCCCAATTTGCTTTAAGGAAATCCTAGTTTTAGTTTTGGGTTCTGCAAAAAAATGAAATCTGTTCATGTGGACCTACCAGATTGTTGGGGTTGGCCATCAGCTTGAGCAGAGCAGGATGGTTGTAGCCTGAGGGAGGAGAGAATTGGATGAATGTTATAAACAAAACACACACAGTCCTTTCATCTCTCAGCAACAAACATGATCCCTCTACCTCAAATCAACTCTTAGAAGTATTTATAAACCAGCTTGTGTTGGGAAAGATGCTCCGTTAGAGACGTGAATGTGATAGAGAGAAGCTGCTGAAAGATTGCAGCATATCTGAAAGAAGCAGGGTCTGATCTCTGCAGACGGACAGGATCTGCCTGCAGCTGATTACAAACGCCTCATCTTTGTGAAACTGCAGAAATCCTCAGAGCAAAGGGATCTCATCTCACTGCAGCTCAGTTTAGCTGTGGCTCTAAATAAAGGTTTGAAACAAAGACCACGACTTCCTGATCATTTCTGTCAGTCTGGAGAGAAACAAGCAGCAGAAACCAAAGCTGCTCCATCACTGAGTATAAGTGGTGTCTGCATCTACAGGAGGAGCCATCATTCTGCACTACAGAAAATAAACTGCAGTTGTCATAGCAACCATTGACATGTAAATAACTCAACACTCAGGTAGTGAACACTACACTGCAAAAAAAGGAAATCTAAATAACATTTTTTTTCCTTAAAATGAGTGCTTTTGTTCTTGAATTGAGGAGGAAAGTAAAACAATAACAGAAGACAATTTACATTAAAAAACAAAAAAACAATTGCAATGTTTTATTTCAAGCGCATATTATTTAATAATCTATAATAAATCTCATTCCATTGGCAAATCATCTTATTTACCTGCTCAAATTGAGGGTTAATGCACTTAATTTAAGACATTTTTTATTATTTCTCGATCGTTTTTGCAGTGAGGTTCACTCCAACTGTTTCGCCTGAATTTAAGCCATAATTGTTTCCTCAATTAAAACGGACGTTCCTCTGAGCCGTGCGGGCCCGTGTCATGACGCCGCCTCTGCCTTGTTTTACAGATCTCGAGGTCTTAATGCGCTTGAAAATATACCTTGGTAGTTTTTGTCTTTGTCTCAACACATAAAATTCAGTAGATTATTTATAATATGGTGTCTAATCCTGGGATTAAAGTTTAGCTTTTGATACAGAAGGAGTGGGATTAAACATATGAACCTTAGAGATGCCTTCTTGTATGATTTAACATAAAAGTGAATTAGTCCAACTCATAAAAAAACGCTTATGCTGCAGGTTTGATGTAAAAGCAAAACAGAAGATTGCAGATTTTATTCTAATAAACCTAATCCCTGTGACCAATAATCTTCTACTACTTTGGAGGACTTCGAATGGGGGTCCGAGACGGTACTGCATGGGGGTCGTGAAAGTTTTGGTTGATTAGACTTTTATTAATATTCCCCCCTGTAATTTTTTCCACTAATTGAAATGTCTTTAAATCCACATTAACATGAATTCAACCCACTGTAGTAAACAGATAAATGGAGGCAGAAGATGTCTTTCAGTCATCAATGCTCACATTCAGCAGCTCTTTCAAACTGGGCACCGTTTCATTCACAACACCTGTCCCATCAACCAGGAATCAGAAATACTTTCATAATCCCAGGGAGAAATTACTTTCATTACATGACTCAATCTATAGGACCAGTTTGATATAACACTATTTAATACCATATATATAAAATTAGGGAGTCCCCGCTCCATCTCGCCATTAGGACCCTTTCCCTACTTTATTTCATGTCCCATGTGGGATAGATTTTTATGTTTTCTAAATATGATTATTGTACCCAGTCCTCTGTGGTAGGCTTTGGATCAGGAACTGGTTTCCGTACTTTCTTTCCTGCCGTTACCCAGTCAGACGTTGATCTTGATTGGGGGTTTGAAAGAACGGATATTATTTCATTACAGAAGTTCTAATTAAATCAAACCTGAATCGAATCCTGATGCATTAAACACATTGTTGAAGTGTTTGTTCAGGGTAATTGATTTCTTGAGTCACATGATGGTTAATAGATCCTGTTTCCTTCCAGAATGTCGGTGCTGTCAACTTCTTCTGTAACTATGAGGAGAGCAGAGGAAACTACTTGGTGGACGTGGACGGAAACCGCATGTTGGACATCTACACGCAGATCTCCTCCATTCCCATCGGTGAGTCATTTATTTTTAAAATAAGTGCATTTTTTCTTGAATAAAGGAGGTAAGTAAAGCATTTTTCCAATGGAACAAGAGGATTTAAATTTAACACAAAAAAACAATTGCATTGTCTTATTTGTCTTATTTATTTTAAGTGCATATTATCGAATTATCTTATTATAAGAGTAAAATCTAATATCATTGGCAGATCATTTTATTTACCTCCTGAAATTAATTTTAAAAACATTTAATTTAAGAATTTTTAAATTATTTCTAGATCATTTTTATCTGTTCGTGGGTTATTTGGTCATATATTTTATTCTAGTAAACTTAGTTTTTTTTTTTTGTTATTCAGTAACCTAATACACTGCAAAAATAGAAATCTAAATAAGTCATTTTTTCTTAAAATAAGTGCATTTTTTTCTTGAATTTAGGAGGAAAGTGACACCAATGGAAAGACACAATTTATATTTAAAATTTGTAAAACATAATATCAGTGTCTTATTTTAAATGCATCTTATCTAATTATCTTATTTTAAGAGTGGAACTTAAGGATACATATGATTAATTTAATACATTTTTGCTGATTTCTAGATCGTTTTTGCTGTTTAATAAGTTCCTGTTTTGTTATATTTATAAATATGTCAACAAACAGTTTTATTGGTTTATCCAGACAGTATTTAATAATTGTTTCTTGTTTTATTTAAGTCAAGGTAAAGAAAAAAAAATAGCCCTCAAGTTTTTCAGAAATTACTGCTTACTAATAAATGTTAGTTGAAAGATTAAGATCATTCAACTTTCGATTATGTTATTTATCGATAAGTTTCCTCCCTAACCAAAGTTCAGGAAAAGGCAGTCTTACATTTTTTTTTTAAACATAATCAGTAAGATGTCCTGATTGTCTCAAATTGGTAAGATTTGGTAAACGTACTGTAGTCGCAGCCGGTGTTCTGTCAGGTCAGCATACCCCGTCAGACCAGCATACCCGTAGTCCATACGCATGCGCTAGATGTCAGATTTGAGTTTATCCCTTTAGAGCCTATTTTTCTCACAAAACTAAAGTACCTCAACCTTTAGTCATGTACAAAAAAAAATGTAAGGTCAGAATGCCATATACTTCAAAAAACACCAAAAAGGAAGTAATTAAATTGTGTTTTTATTACAGGACTAAAGGGATACACGCCCGTTGAGGTGGTTTGAAGTTTATTTTTCATACTAAACTAAAAACTAAAGGGATTAATAGGGTATGGACTATGGGTATGCTGGTCTGACCAGGTATGCTCATCTGACAGAACACCGGGACTCTGAGCAGATGCATATACATTTAGCCACATCCTGGGAAACTGGCTGTCCAACCCAGATTTTTCATCATTGATGAGCGTGGACCCAGCCAATGGATGATTGTGTTCATTTCTACAGCCTGACCGTGACCTTTACTCTAACCCTAACCATTACGGGTTTGTACCTAAAACCCGATCCCAACCTGAACTCAATTCACACTTTAGACCTAAACGTAACCCCGGACCCAAAAACAGTAATTCCCCTCGCGGGGTCCAGGCATCGGGCCCCACAAGGAGCAGTCAGTCCCCACTACATGCCTTTTTCCAGAAAATGTATTAAAAACAAGAACGTAAACGTTTGTGTTACTTGTGAAACTGGTCTCAAATTTGATTTCCATCCATCCATTTCCGTCAAGCTTATCACAAGTGGTGTCGGGGGTGGGGGGTGGGCTGGTGTCCATCTCCAGCTGTCTATGGGTGAGAGGCGGGGTCCACCCTGGACAGGTCGCCAGTCCATCACAGGGCAACACAGAGACAAGCAGGACAAACAACCGTTCACATTCACACACTCATTCACACCTACAGAGAATCTAGAGAAGCAAATTCAATTCATTTCAGTTTATTTCTATTGCACCGATTCACAACACACTTCATCTCAAGGTACGTTATAGTTTAACCAGATCATCCAGTCAAAGTGTTTCAAAGTTTTCTATCTAAGGAAAACCAGCTGATTGCATCGACTCATTGACTCTTCAGCAATCCCTCACACTAAGCATGCTTGTAGCGACAGTGGAGAGGAAAAACTCCCTTTGAACAGGAAGAAACCTGCTTTTGTTATGTCTGCTTCTGTCTATATATATATATATATATATATATATATATATAACAAGCTCCAAGCCAGCTCCCGTGTGAGGGAGAACATTCAAACTCCATGCAGAAACACCCCAGGCCAGAAGCTGAAACCGGAACCTTCTTGCTGCAAGGCATCAGTGCTTCCCACTGCACCAATTAGCAGCCCTTAATTTGAATTCAAATGGAATAAAAAAAAGAAATATTATAGAAATAGTTTAAAAAAGAAAGCAAAAACAAGCGTTGAAATTCCACGATGGTATCAGTTTACTAGAACAGTAGCTTATCTGCTGCCGAGACGAAGAGGTTAGATAAGCTCATCAGAGGGACAGCTCTGTCCTAGGATACCCCCCCCCAATCAACACCACCACCACCCCACGCAAACATACCATCAACGCTGGAAAAAGATTATCATCACAGATCTTTGCTGCTTTAACTTTATAAAAATCACTACTCCCATCTAAAGGCTGATTTATATTCGAAACCAGGTCATCTGCGTGTATCGCAGTGAATGCAAAGACGCCTCTTCTTCTCCTTCTTCTTGTGAGGTTTTATGGCGGTTGAAAAACTAGTTAAAAGTGCTTTTCCTCCACCAACTAATAGGGAGTTAAGCAAGGAAACAGGAAACGACACTGTTGAGTTAAGGGTTGGTTGTTGTTTTTATGCACATATAAGAACATTTAGTCCATTTTTAAAATTACTTTCCTTCTGCCCCTTTTTTGTTTTTGTTTCTATATTTATCCTCTTGTGAAGCTGCATGCTTTCCCCTGTTATTTTGCTGCTGTTACACCTGAATGTCCCCACTGAGGGTTAACTACGCTGCACTGGTCCCTACTGGTCACAGGTGGAACAGCACTGACATTTATATAATCCACCTGCATCATTTTTATGTAAGAGTCAGATTCAAAGCCTTTTCACACACCTGTGAGATACACAGTGAAGCATATATCGAACAGAGGGTTAGACCCCATCCCATAAGGCTGTTGGATATCAGGCAACAATCAGACATCTGATGTTATATTGGCCTGATGATATGTTAAACACAGTGGCTCATAGCTCCCATACTTGTCTATGTGGATGAATAATGTCACTGATCCAGCCTTTTCTATCATTCCACACTACAAAATAAACAATGAAAACATGTATGATTGGTGCTGATATCGTATTGGTTAAAACTCTGAGCACAAATATCGGTGTCATATTGGAAATTAAAAGGTTGTATCAGGAACCTTTAAATTTCTAGCCTCAATGTTTAATCCAATATTTCGCCTCTATTGGATTAAATAAAGATTAAACCAAATTTGTCTGCTATCATCACAACCCCAACTCCTTACGTGGGAGCAGAAGACTTGCCTATTCAGCCAGGCCAACAATTCCTTCTGACGACCCCCTTTCAGAGGCATAGACAGGTATGGGGCTTTGCAGGCTAACAAAAGAAGCCAAACGAGCCCCATTCCAAAGGAGTGGACCCGCTCATCCGTTTCTATTTGCATGTTTTCTAAAACTAAAACCAGGCTTTGTTGAGCTGCTGGATAAAACCTGGAACTCAACGCTATTTCTGACATTTTGAATTAAAAAAAGCTTCCTGGATGGAAGAGAAATGTCTTCCATCTTTGAATCATCGTCTCGTTGTTGCCCCTCTAGTGCACCTGTTGTTAATTTTATAAAATTAAACTGATTAACAACGGCTACTTATCTGACCAAATCAATTTCCCAGAAGTTTAATTAACTTGATGCTATACTCTGATTACAAAGCGTTCCTTTCATTTTTTTAGTGATGTATATTTCTGTGCTCCGTGTATTTGACTGACCACTTTAAATGATTGTAGAAGCCATCCTGCAGCCGGGAGAACAGAAGCTGGCTCTCCTGGTTTCCTCTCGTAAAGAAATGACCTCAGACTGGATCTGTTTTACTTGGTGAAACTACATTTGCAACATTGAAAAAATAACTAAAAATATAAAATTTAATTGGTTTAACTTATCATATCAAGTAATCCTTAACATGTAAATGTTATTTGAGATAATGAAGATTTTCTACACTGCAAAACCAATCTAGAAAGAAGTAAAAAATTCTTCAATTAATTATATTTAGCCTTAATTTGAATTTGTAAATAAGATGGTTTGCCAATGGAGTGAGATCTTTCAACCTTAAAATAAGATAATTACAGGGTAAGATAATTAAGGGTCATTAAAATCATTAAAAGTTTTTATTTTTAATATTAAGGCCTTAATTGGCATTAAAATGCATTACATGTGATTATTGGGGATTTAAAATGCTTTATTAAAAAAAAACAAAGTTTATAAAAACAGTTTCAGCAGGAACATCACGATATATTTGCGCGGAACTGCTTCCGGTTGAATGTAAAGCCGTACGTTCGGAAAAGAAGCTAGAGGCGGAAAAAAAGCTAAAGAATGGGAAAATGCTAATTTCAACAAAAGTGGCTGGAAGACGAGGAATTCGGGACATGGCTGCAGCCTGTCGATAGCATTAAAATAATTTCTAAGGGCATTACAACAGCATTAAAAAGCATTAAATTAGATAACATGCACTTACAATAAGTTTATCCAATAGTTTTTTCTAGGAATGCACTATATAATCGGCTCCCTATCGGTATCGGCTTTAAAACTGAATATCGGACATCGACCACCCCACCGATATTTAACCCGATATTTGATCAGCTTCTGAGTTTCTAAATTCTAAAAAAAAATAAAAAATAAAATACTACTTCTTTTTCTTCCTCAAAAACTTCTTTTTTCCAGACTTAAAAATTTCTAAAGACGAGGGAAAAAATATTGATACATAAAAATATCCCAATATCTTCATATGCTGATATATTGCCATTTAAAAACACCATATCAATCTCTTTTACTGATGAAATATTGCTATATGTCATTGTTATGCTACGAAATCCCCCGAAAATTCACGAAATTTTGCCATATTTTTATATGTTGATATATTGACGCGGTATCGATCTATTTTACTAACAAAATCTCACAAGAATTTTTTAACAGAACGATGAAATTTCACGAGATTTTGAAAGTAAAATAGATCGATACCGCGTTTTTAAAAATCAATTTGGTATCAGCATATGAAAATATATCTGAGTATAGTATTTTTCAAAGTGTCAGAAATGGATAACAGAACTGCTATTTTCAATGACTACTTATTTTTGTCCAGCTTTAACATCGATATCGGTTATCGGCTACATGAGTTTAAAATATCGGCATATCGGATATCGGCCAAAATCCGAATATCGTGCATCCCTAGTAATCTGAATTTTTAGCTTGAAGAGAAAATAAATTAAATTTAAAGTGTAGAAATAATGACAATGAATATTTTTTAGGTCAAAAATGTGTTCTGAATATATTTTAACACTGAAACAGTAAGTACAAACATACAACATTTACATTTCAGTGGCATTTTTAATTCAAATCCTATCAGCACAGATTTACTTCCATAAAAACAGCATTAAAAAGCATTACATTTGAGTTAATCATTCCTGTATTAACCATGAATTAGATCACATGCACTTACAATAAATTTATGCAATAGTTTTTTTTTATTTTAAATGTGAATCGTCTTGTTCCATTATCAACGTGTCTCGCTTTCCTCCTCAATTCAAGAACAAAAGCACTCATTTTAAGGAAAAAAATGTTATTTAGATTTCCTTTTTTTGCAGTGTAGTGTTCACTACCTGAGTGTTGAGTTATTTACATGTCAATGGTTGCCACGACAACTGCAGTTTATTTTCTGTAGTGCAGAATGATGGCTCCTCCTGTAGATGCAGACACCACTTATACTCAGTGATGGAGCAGCTTTGGTTTCTGCTGCTTGTTTCTCTCCAGACTGACAGAAATGATCAGGAAGTCGTGGTCTTTGTTTCAAACCTTTATTTAGAGCCACAGCTAAACTGAGCTGCAGTGAGATGAGATCCCTTTGCTCTGAGGATTTCTGCAGTTTCACAAAGATGAGGCGTTTGTAATCAGCTGCAGGCAGATCCTGTCCGTCTGCAGAGATCAGACCCTGCTTCTTTCAGATATGCTGCAATCTTTCAGCAGCTTCTCTCTATCACATTCACGTCTCTAACGGAGCATCTTTCCCAACACAAGCTGGTTTATAAATACTTCTAAGAGTTGATTTGAGGTAGAGGGATCATGTTTGTTGCTGAGAGATGAAAGGACTGTGTGTGTTTTGTTTATAACATTCATCCAATTCTCTCCTCCCTCAGGCTACAACCATCCTGCTCTGCTCAAGCTGATGGCCAACCCCAACAATCTGGTAGGTCCACATGAATCCCATGAATCCCTTGACGTATTGCCCAGAAAGCAGGGCATCCTCTGGGGATGGAGAGGCTGAAAGCTTAAAACCATCAGAGAAATCCATCGAAGTTCTAGAAAATTACCACAGTGAAGAAACTGTGTGCATTTTTTTGTGGAAACTCAGATTCTAACCAAGAAAAGGTGTTAATTATCTTTCCCCTCAGTTCAGCAAGTCCTTTGCTGCTGGATTTAAGAACCACAGTCTGTCATAGGGATTTAAATTCATTTAAAGCTTTATTTTAGCTTCATTGACTGATGCAGGTATTAGTTCTCCTCAAAGGGAAACACCCTTTTTTTACATTGGGCCCTTGATTTTACGTTATTCCATCATGTTCTACTCACCCATATGAGTTTTGTGTCATTTTGAGCCGTTCTGAAGATATTCCGTTAGGTTATATCCAAGTAACGTGTTCCTATGGGCAACGACTTGAAGGCACAAACTAAACTGTTCATCATTTTTTCTTTCCAAGCACTAAGCTCACTTAGCTGATTGCTCTTTCCTGTGTTTCCAAAAAGGCCAAAGTAAATAACCCAGTCCTTCTTTTCACTGTAGACAAGCCATGATCTGCTTATCTGTTCTCCATTTTTCATTTGGATGAAATAATAGCTGCATGAATCATGACAGCAGACAAGATAGAGGAGAGCAGGAGGCGGGGTTACCAATCTACTTGCTCTGGAGAGCAGAGTTCGCTGCTTTTAGATGTTGTCTCCAAAGTCTCCAGTAGCAGAAAAAAGTCTCTAGATTTGGCGCTAGGAGCTTTTTAGAAATCAAAGTGCTAGAGGGGTCTGAAAAGTGGCTAAATATAGCGACTGAAGCGCTAAGTTGGCAACACTGCTCTTTGCATGGTTTGTTTCCAAATGGTTTGCTGCTGTCTGTTTGGACCTTTCTGAACATGTGCAGCAAATGGACTGATCCAATATGGTGGACACTGAAGGGGGGGCTGAGACGCACTTAATAATAACAATATTAATAATAAGCGTTCTTGATGGCATTTCAGCGAAAGGATTTTTATCAAAAACATAATTAATGTTCACAAATAAGGAGTAGTTGCTTAGGGCAACACAAGGCAGTTACCCTAAGCAACTGCCTTGTGTTGCCTGATGGTAAATCCCCCCCCCCTGGAAGAAACCCTCCCAGTCCCGCCGTACAGCTTGAAAGCCTCACTGGAAACCTCTGTCTCTGAAGTCGATGATGATGATGATGATGATGATGATTGTGGAGAAGAGATCCTGATGTGATGAATTCAGGTTTAATGTTCAAGTTTTCTCTGATCTGGTTTCTGCTTCTATCTCAGAGCACCATCGTAAACCGACCTGCGCTTGGAATCCTGCCGCCGGAGAACTTTCCAGAGAAAGTAACTGAAAGCCTTCTCTCGGTTAGTAACACACACAGATCAGCAGCTGTAACAGAGTCCAGCAGGTGGCAGAAGAGATGAAGACGGCTCTGAACGCTCCTCTCTCTGACAGGTGGCTCCCACTGGAATGACTCGCGTTCAGACGATGGCCTGTGGCTCCTGCTCCAACGAGAACGCCTTCAAATCCATATTCATCTGGTACAGAGTGAGTCTTCCTCCTCCTGTAGGTCCAACATCATGGTAGATGGATGGAAAGTAGCTCGAACGCATGAACCTTCAGAACTTACTGATCACATAGAAGCTCTGCAACTAGAACCAAGTTTGAACCTTTAAGTCTTCGGGCTTCGCATCAGGTTTACTCACTAATAGGTTCACTAATATGTTCCCTAATATGTTCATTAAAAGGTTCACTAATAGGTTCATTAAAAGGTTCACTAATAGGTTCATTAATAGGTTCACTTATAGGTTCACTAATAGGTTCACTGAGAGGTTCACTAAAAGGTTCACTAATAGGTTCATTAATAGGTTCACTTATAGGTTCACTAATAGGTTCACAGATAGGTTCATTAATATGTTCACTAAAAGATTCATTAATATGTTCACTAAAAGGTTTATATAGGTTCACTAATAGGTTCACTAAAAGGTTCACTAATAGGTTCACTAATAGGTTCACTAAAAGGTTCACTAATAGGTTCACTAATAGGTTCACTAAAAGGTTCATTAATAGGTTCTCTAATAGGTTCACTAATAGGTTCACTAAAAGGTTAATTAATAGGTTCACTAATAGGTTCACTAAAAGGTTCATTAATAGGTTCTCTAATAGGTTCATTAATAGGTTCACTAAAAGGTTCACTAATAGGTTCTCTAATAGGTTCACTAATAGGTTCACTAAAAGGTTCATTAATAGGTTCATTAATAGGTTCACTAAAAGGTTCATTAATAGGCTCACTAATAGGTTCATTAATAGGTTCACTAAAAGGTTCATTAATAGGTTCACTAATAGGTTCACTAATAGGTTCATTAATAGGTTCACTAATAGGTTCATTAATAGGTTCACTAAAAGGTTCCTTAATAGGTTCACTAATAGGTTCATTAATAGGTTCACTAAAAGGTTCATTAATAGGTTCACTAATAGGTTGATTAATAGGTTCACTAATAGGTTCATTAATATGTTCACTAAAAGGTTAATTAATAGGTTCACTAATAGGTTCATTAATAGGTTCACTAATAGGTTCATTAATAGGTTCACTAATAGGTTCACTAATATGTTCATTAATAGGTTCACTAATAGATTCATTAATAGGTTCACTAATAGGTTCATTAATAGGTTCACTGATAGTTTCACTAATAGGTTCTCTAATAGGTTCTCTAATAGGTTCTCTAATAGGTTCATTAATAGGTTCACTAAAAGGTTCATTAATAGGTTCACTAATAGGTTCATTAATAGGTTCACTGATAGGTTCACTGATAGGTTCATTAATAGGTTCATTAATATGTTCACTAATAGGTTCATTAATAGGTTCACTAAAAGGTTCATTAATAGGTTCTCTAATAGGTTCATTAATAGGTTCACTAATAGGTTCTCTAATAGGTTCACTAATAGGTTCATTAATAGGTTCTCTAATAGGTTCACTAATAGGTTCATTAATAGGTTCACTAATAGGTTCATTAATAGGTTCACTGATAGGTTAACTGATAGGTTCACTAATAGGTTCATTAATATGTTCACTAATAGGTTCATTAATAGGTTCACTAAAAGGTTCATTAATAGGTTCACTAATAGGTTCATTAATAGGTTCACTAAAAGGTTCATTAATAGGTTCACTAATAGGTTCATTAATAGGTTCACTAATAGGTTCACTAATAGGTTCATTAATAGGTTCACTAATAGGTTCATTAATAGGTTCACTGATAGGTTCACTAATAGGTTCATTAATAGGTTCACTAATAGGTTCATTAATATGTTCACTGATAGGTTCACTAATAGGTTCTCTAATAGGTTCACTAATAGGTTCATTAATATGTTCACTAATAGGTTCATTAATAGGTTCACTAAAAGGTTCATTAATAGGTTCACTAATAGGTTCATTAATAGGTTCATTAATAGGTTCACTAATAGGTTCATTAATAGGTTCACTAAAAGGTTCATTAATAGGTTCACTAATAGGTTCATTAATATGTTCACTAATAGGTTCATTAATATGTTCACTAATAGGTTCTCTAATAGGTTCACTAATAGGTTCATTAATATGTTCACTAATAGGTTCATTAATAGGTTCACTAAAAGGTTCATTAATAGGTTCACTAATAGGTTCATTAATAGGTTCACTAAAAGGTTCATTAATAGGTTCACTAATAGGTTCATTAATATGTTCACTAATAGGTTCATTAATATGTTCACTAATAGGTTCTCTAATAGGTTCACTAATAGGTTCATTAATATGTTCACTAATAGGTTCATTAATAGGTTCACTAAAAGGTTCATTAATAGGTTCACTAATAGGTTCATTAATAGGTTCACTAAAAGGTTCATTAATAGGTTCACTAATAGGTTCATTAATAGGTTCAGACAGCTGCTGTCAGAATGAATAGGACGCGCCTTAAATCTTATTTTAATCACATGAAAGACGAATCAGAGATAATATTACAATAATCTCTTACATGTCACAACCCCTTTAAAGACCAAATCAAATTCTAAAATGACCTCTCAGTTAGATTACACATATTTATTCAGATTAAAAACTATTTAAACTAAACTCAAACTGGATGAAATATATGCAGAGTTATTTTGCAATTAAAGATTAATGATAAACACAAAGTTTCATACTATATCATGTTTTACAAATATTATGTATTTATATAGTATATTATTATTTTTAATATTCAGTATTTTTAAGGATTGCTCTTTATAAATGAGCATTATGTTCTATAGAGGAAAATAGAGAAAAGAGAGTTATTTTATTTTGTTTTTTTATTTTTTTTGTAATATATATATATATATATATATATATGAATTTCTCTTGGTCTTTTTAGGGGTTGTGACATGTAAGAGATTATTGTAATATTATCTCTGACTCATCTTTCATGTGATTAAAATGAAATCTAAGGCTCCTGATCATTTTCACAGCTGCTGTCTGAACTGTGGTCCGATCCAAGATAGCTGCCCTGTAGGCTCATCGGCCATTGTCCTATGAGGCGTCTGCGTATATCATGTCTATGATCCAGTCCTCTTTATAGTTCCTGCTCTATATATTAATTGGGGGATTTAGGGGGTTATGGCGGACGTTCGGACACAGTCAAAGATTTAATCCACACAGAAAGTGTTTTGGTCTGCGTTTGCACTTCCTGGTTTGACTAGGCTGAAACAACACAAAGCTAAAGTGTTGTGAGGCAAACTGAGGAGCCTCCTTTTCTATTAGAGTCCTAATGGTCTGTTTGGTTTATCTTAGAACAAGGAGCGGGGCCACAACACACCATCTGAAGAAGAAATGAGCTCCTGCATGATCAACCAGGTCTGCCTGCCATTAGCCTCACACCGTTAGCCGCTTTATGTGCAGAAGGAACGTTTCGATCCTGTTTTTGTTTCTCTGCCTCAGGCCCCCGGCTGCCCAGACCTCAGCATCCTGTCCTTCACCGGAGCGTTTCATGGAAGAACGCTGGGTATGTTGAACCTTTTTCCAACATGAAACCTCTGGATATCTGGAAGGGACATTAATTTGAGGGTTGATAGGAATGGTAACCTGTTTTGGCTTCAACCGATTATTATGAAAACTGTGTTTTTTTTCACTAAATATTAAAGTCTCATGATTCCAGACTGAATGTAACACAAGTGTCTGGAAACGGATCCCAGAGGATTTCAGACATTTGACCCGTATGATGGCTGATAATCAAGGCTTTAACTGTTTCTGTCTCGTTCCAGGTTGCTTGGCAACAACTCACTCCAAAATGATCCATAAGTTGGATGTGCCGTCGTTTGATTGGCCGATAGCTCCGTTTCCCAGACTCAAGTATCCTCTGGAGGAGTTCAGCAGAGAAAACGCTCAGGAGGAGGCTCGCTGTCTGGAGGAGGTGGGTGTGTTTGTCAGGACGTCTTTCCTGTAATATACTGCATTGTGAGGACCGACTGCCCCTTTAGGGGCTTAGACCAAAACAGAGTTTCTGTTTAGATCGAGGTTAGACCGTAAGAATGCAAAGAAATTGGATGGAAAAAGTTCCTGTTAGTGCAGCAGGAGTTAATTGCATGTTAAAGGAAAAGTCTGATCAGGAAGGAATAATCAATGGATCATTATCTATACCTAAATCTAATACATTTGCATTGATTTACTAAATTTAGCTTTTATCACTGAAGAAATAAAAGTAATTTTCATCACGATCACTGAGTCCAGGACCACCTCCCTCCTGCCATCTTCCAGAAGTGACGTCACGGTGCGGTAAGCCTAGCGCCATTCTCCCCGCTTTACAAGCAAAATCAATGGGAACTACTAGACACATCTGCAATCAACAACAATTATAGAAGATTTCCAGAGAACTTCACCATTGAAATTCACCAGAGCTATAGTGAAACTGACAATGCCCACGTGCATGGCAGCTGGATGCTGGAATACATCGGGTAAAAGTGAAAATAAAGAGTTGTTCCACCTTTCTGATTCCTGATCCTCCACGGACGGGTTGGTCGTTGGATCGCCAACTTGAAGAGGGAGGATTTGCCATCAAACTTCTGGCCAGAAAAAAAAACACGTAATATGTAGCCAACATTTGGAAGAAGAATGTTTTCAAGATGACTTGGATAATAGCGCGTTGTGACAAACACCAGATACAGCACTGTGACTTGATCAACAGCCGATACCGCACCGTGACGTCACTAACCAGTAGGTGGC
Source organism: Cyprinodon diabolis (assembly GCA_030533445.1). Classification (NCBI taxonomy): domain Eukaryota; kingdom Metazoa; phylum Chordata; class Actinopteri; order Cyprinodontiformes; family Cyprinodontidae; genus Cyprinodon; species Cyprinodon diabolis. The sequence continues at coordinate 39,897,873 of CM060077.1, forward strand.
AGTAGTGTTCTTTGACTAACATGGATGCCTCCAGTAAAGCACATTCACATGAAAATTACTCTGAATTAAAAACACTTATTTATTGTACAGTATGTAATAATTTCATATTTAAAGCACTTTCAGAAGTTTGAATTCTGAATATGAGCGGACTTTCCCTTTCAAATCAGACCACTTCAACATGATCAAGTCTTTAAATGCTGCAGCTATAGAAAACTATAAAACTTTTGATTTAATCTTTTTATTTATTTAGAGCAGAAAGCTCTAATATTATCAGTTTACTCCCATTAATGGAGAATTTTCAACGCAAAGCAATTTAAAATAATGTTAAAATTGCTGAACAGCAACAAAAGGGAAGGTAAGGTGCATTCAGTGACATAAAGGTAAGAGAAATTATTGTAGAGAGTAAAAATTTAAACAAGATGAGTGCATAAAAATGAAAGGAAATAAAGGGAAACAAAGTTGGACTTAAAACTTAACTAAGTTTAAATCGGTTAACTGCAAACATTTAAATATTAGTACAATTATCTTCCGTGATTTGAACAGGTAAATAAGAGAATATGCCAAAAGAATAAGCTTATTTACGTTATAAAGAACCTGGTGTCTTATAACGAGTGACTATTCAATTATATTATTTCTAGAGAGAGCAGACTTGTCTCTTTACCTTCTCGAATGAAGGGTTTATCTTAAAACCTCAAATAGCTTATCTTAGATTGAGTTATTGAGGGATTTAATCTGGAGCTGCAGGGTTGGTTCCTCTAATGGAAGCTGTTGGGACTGCGGGTGCTTCTCCAGGTGGAGGACCTGATTGTGAAGTGGAGGCAGAAGGGGAAGCCAGTGGCAGGAATCATCATTGAACCCATTCAGGCTGAAGGTGGAGATAACCACGCCTCCCCAGACTTCTTCAGAAGCCTGCGCAGCATCGCGCGCAAGGTAAGATCTCCTGCTAATGAATGGGCGGGGCTTACAGGGGGACGCATCAACAGGAGGGGGGGGGCTGTTTTCTGTTTGGAAAAAGGTCATCTTCATTAAGTAGGAGAATCCTCGATGAGCTGCATAGAAGAAAAAAAATATTTCTCCTCATAAAACAAAGATTATCTCTGAAAAAAAGCAGAAATTCTGTGTTTGGATTTTTTTCATGTTAGTTTTATTGAAGATTTTTTTTATTAATTAGGACATTCCCCTGAGAGGATCACTGCTGCCTCCCTCTGGTTTAGAGAGGAACTGCTTGTTCTGAAGGTGGTGAATTGTGCTGCATTCAAACCGCTCGCACTTTGAGCATCAGAAAAGCTTCTGCTGCTTCATTTCTGATGCTTGTCCACATTAAGGTCAGACATTTAGTAAAGTGAGTCCAGATGCTTCTGCTGCTCCTGTGTTCAATGCCAGAGAGCAGCTTTGCTATATTAGCTGTGGTCAGCGGGTAGAAAGTAGTTAGAATCTATGTTGAAGTGAGAAAGTCCTCCTGAAAACATGGTCTGTGCAGTCAGTTCATCCAGATCACCATCCTGCCTTCAAAGATTATTTCTCTGTGGGAGCCGCTCAGACCCCCACATACCGGCGGTAAGGAAAGGCAAGGCAAGGCAAATTTATTTCTGTAGCACAATTCAGTACAGAGACAATGCAAAGTGCTTTACATGATTAAAATATAGGGGAAAAAACAGAATCAAAGCAAGTTGGGAAACATAAATAAATAAATAAAATAAAATAAAAAATGCAGAAACAAAAAGAATATTAAAAACAGTTGGACTAAAGAAAATGAAAAATTTGAACTAATGATTTTTTAGATGAGGCAATCCTAAACAAATGTGTTTTTAGTCTTGATTTAAAGGAACTCAGGCTTTCTGCACTTTTCCAGTTTTCTGGAAGTTTGTTCCAGATAAGTGGAGCATAGGAACTAAATGCTGCTTCTCCATGTTTAGTTCTGGTTCTAGGTATGCAGAGCAGGCTGGTCTGGAGGGTTGATACACTGATAGCAAGTCTGTGATGTATTTAGGTGCTAAGCCATTCAGAGATTTATAGACTAACAGAAGTATTTTAAAGTCTATTCTCTGAGATACAGGGAGCCAGTGGAAGGACTTTAGAACTGGGGTGATGTGCTCTACTAGCTACAGGTGTGCTCCTGCTGCTCTAGACGTGCTGCAGGAGTTTTTGATGTACCTTGATGCGCGTGACCCATAGAAGCTGCATGGTTGAGGGGGAGGGGCAGCCTAGTGGTTAGGCCATTGTGCCTGAAATCTGGAAACTGCCACTCTGGGTCCCTGAGCAAAGACCCTTAACCCCACACTGCTCCCCGGGCGCCGCACAATGGCAGCCCACTGCTCCCCAAGGGGTTGGGTTAGATGCAGAGAGGGAATTTCGTTGCTCAGTACTTGTGACAGTGGAATGACAATAAAAGCTGGCAAAAAAAAAGATGTAAAGCAGCTGCATCTACATGGCGGTGGAAGCATCATGTTGTGGGGATTCCTCCCTTCGTGTTCATAGGTTTGTTGGTCTGTTTTCTTCCCAGCATGGCTGTGCTTTTCACTTGGATGAGGTCCAGACCGGCGGCGGCTGCACAGGAAAGTTCTGGGCCCATGAGTACTGGGGGATGGACGACCCCGCTGACATCGTGTCCTTCAGTAAGAAGCTGCTGACCGGCGGGTACTACCAGAAGGAGGAGCTCCAGGCCGATAAGGTTGGTCCCACTCTCTGTAACAGAGCAGAACGATGTTTTACTTCTGGTTATGATGCAAAGTTCAGTATGAAAGGATTCTGCACTAATGGGAATGGAAGGTTACAGTCATGTAAGACGAAGCTCAGGTGTCATCAGATCATCGTGCTCCAAGATGGAGCTGAAAGACTGGATTCAATTCAATTTAGTTTATTTATATTCACAAAAATGTCATCTCAAGCACTTTACAGTTCCCCAGATCATCCAGTCAGATTGATTCATAGTTTTCTATCTAAGGCGGGGGTCGGCAACCCGCATGCTGCTCTTTAACGTTCCGCTTGCGGCCCTCTGGAGCTTTTACAAAAATGTATGAAAATCTTTCTTTTTTTGTTGTTGTTTGTTTTAAAATTGTGTGCAAAAAATGAATTACGTTTTCCAATGCTGTAAAGATTCATATAATAAATAAATTTAAACAATAATTTGCGTCATAGCCATAGAGATCAGTGGTCATAACTGGAAACCAGCGCGGCGCGGTGCCAAGCTATCAAAGCTGCAGGTGTGTCTCGGAACATGGATCCCAAAGGGAAAAAAGGAAGATAGCTGATGAGAAAAGAGGATTCAAAGAATGGAACAAATCATTTGCCTTCATTAGCAATGCGGAAGGATTGCCTGCATTTTTGCTTTGCAATGAGAGGTTGTCCAAAAATAAAAATGAAAAATTTGGAAAGGCATTTCCAGGGAAGGCTAAATATGCAGCCCACCACCAAGCTGGGAGGGAGAGAAGAAGTGCGATTGTAGAACTTCTGGATTAATTAGAGGATGGATGGATGGATGGATGGATGGATGGATGGATGGATTGTATCTCCAATACTGCTGCTAGTTTTGTTGTAAGGATGGAAAACCGTCCACAGATCCAACAGGTGGCGCTCTGAGGCAGGGATGGGAACTTTCTTCCATTTTTTTCCCCAAATCCTAAAAATATAAATTACACCAAGGAACGATGGTGACGGAGGATGTGGGATTTCACTTCCTGCTTGGTTCCTCATGGCTCATCTCCTCCCAACAGAAACATGTCGACCATAGAAAGATTCCTTTATCGTGTTTCTATCATTTCATCATTTCAAAACCCACGCAGTGAAGGGCGGTGAAGCAGCGCGCGATGGGAGCGTTCACTGCTCCTCCATCACCTCATGCTGCTATGAGACATTTGCTCCAGGATAAACATTTAATCATGAATGCTTATTATATATTTAAGCCCACATAGTCATTTTCTATAGTGGGATAAAACACTAAGAGCCTGTGTTGCCATAAGCGGCTTTTACATGTTTGCGGCTCCAGACATTTTTTTTTTGTTTTTTGGGTCCAATATGACTCTTTGAGCAGTTTGGGTTGCCGACCCCTGATCCAAGGAAAACCAGCTGATTGCATCGACTCATTGACTCTTCAGCAATCCCTCACACTAAGCATGCTTGTAGCGACAGTGGAGAGGAAAAACTCCCTTTGAACAGGAAGAAACCTCCAGCAGAACCAGGCTCAGTGTGAGCGGCCATCTGCTGAGGCCCACTGGGGTTCAAGCATTGTTGGTGTTGTTGCAGAAAAGGCTTTAGGATAAGCAGACCTCGGATCAGCTGGTTTCTGCTTATCTCCCCCACAGTGTTCAAACCGAGGACTGGTTCTAATAACGTTCTCCTCCAGCTGAGCTGCTGTTTCAGAGCAAAGCTGCTCAGCAGTAGTTTGGTTTAAACATCCCAGATCTAAGAGAAAAGCTCCGGTTTGTTTCAGATGCTGAGACGAAGGCGTTTCTGTTGATCAGGTGGTTTTTGTTTTTTCAGCCGTACCGCGTTTTCAACACCTGGATGGGGGACCCCTCAAAGAACCTGCTGCTGGTGGAAGTTCTCAACGTGATCCGCAGAGAGAATCTTCTGGAGGAAGTGGCGCGTTCTGGCAAAGCTTTGCTGAACGGCCTCTACGAGCTGCAGGTACGCAGAAAAACGCCTCGTTTCAGCTGCTGGGAGGAAAATTATCACATAAATCATTCAATTATGTCATTGATGCTTTATTTTAACTCATGTCCACCCACAGTTTCTCTGGGTAAAACCGCACATTTCAAACAAAAAAAGAGAAAACAAGATTGAAAAACAGAAAGTCGGAGAAATGAAGTAATTCATAGTTTTTCAATATTCGCACAAATGGAAATCTGAAAAGTTTGGAATTTATTTGTATCTCACACTGATTCTGATTGGACAGTGAAGACCCTGTAGTACGTTTAGACTTAAAATACATTTCCAAGGGAAAACACAATGGTGGAAGCATCATAATGATCCTTTGCTTTCCTGAAATGATCCTCAGAGACTCTCAGTAGTGATGTTATGAGATGAGCCGAGGCTTCGAGGTGTGTGTCGAGTAGTGGAGGAGGCGTTTCCGCGAGGCGTGTATCAAGGCTTGCTTCATTTGGGGGAGGAGCCAAAATAGATGAAGTCTGAAGCCTCAGTACTGTGATACCACGTGACCGCCTCGGGAAGTGGTCCTGCTTGCCTGCAACGTCGACGGGCATTTTAACAGCATCATTATTCAGTGAAGATGCAACAGTTTATAGGAGAGTTGCTGTCAGTTGGATAGAGTTTGGATAAATTCTAAGAGTAGATTGGTTGGAAAAACAACCGATCTAGTTGGTTAAAACTATTTTGTTAGATTAAACAATGTAATAATTGAAATCTGAGTGAGCCACTGGATAGAGCTGTAACATTAGTATTAACTGGTATTTCTTTCTAATAAGCAGTTATCATTGCTAGTGGCGTCAGCTATGAGGTTGTTGGTTCGAGACCCACCTACCCACATACTTAACAAGTATTTTGGCTAATGCAACTAATTATATTGGTTTGCTCATGTACAAATATAGATTGGGTAGAAACACTGCCAAGTTTGATTGGTTAGTTTAGCCAAAAGATTGGTTTAACACATATCTTCCAACCAGATTAAAACCAAAAAAAGTGTATAAAAATTATTATATTGAATAAAAATGAGTATCACCTTTTTTTGCTCATTATTCCAATTTATACAAACACTTTCACTTTCACTGAAAAAAAAAAAAACAGAGAAAAACATTTGCAAAATATCACAGATTATATTATTAACTGTAGTTCTGCACTCCTCCAGTAGGTGGTGACATTTTCCCATGAAGTTTCCTGAACTGATGGGATCCTGAAGCAATTTGTTCATCACTAACTCTGAGGCTGCGCTGCAGGATTGATGCTGAGCTGTTAGAGACTCATCCTCCAACACTTGGAGCTGCCATATTCCGAAAGCTGCTTCTTTTAAGTTTCAGGCCTCGCGCTTCAAAATATGATTTATTACTCCAGTGTCAGTCAGCACATCGCTGCAGTATGTCACTGTGAAGTGAAACAAATTTTAAAAAAAGTGAATACTTTTTTCAAAGCATTTTTATGGTGACACAGAGGAATCTTCCTGCTGCTGTTGTTGTCGTCTGAATGTGTGTGATGATGCCCTGCCTTCCTGCGTCCCTCAGGCCCAGTACCCCGGCCTGCTGAGCCGAGCTCGAGGACAGGGGACGTTCTGCGCCATCGACGTGAAGGACTCGGCCACCCGAGACAGACTGCTACTACAGGCCAGAGACAAAGGTAACAAGTCACCAGAGGTGTTGGGACAGTGTTGGGTTTCTAAGAACACATCCTGCAGGTTTGACTCCACCTATGAGAGATTAAAGAGCGGCCCTGTATGGTTCCTGCTATCCTTGGTTAGAAAGTGTGAATTCAAAGCATGAAGAGAAACAGAAAAACAAACAGAAACTCCAGAACAAACAGCTTCACACTGGCTGCTCCTCAGGGTCCCTGCAGAGTCGGAAAATGTTTGACAAAGTATCAGCTACCGTATTTACCGGACTATAAGCCCCTACATTTTTCCCCCGCTTTGAACCATGAGGCTTATAAGAAGGTGCAGCTTTTCTGTGGATTTTTCCTAACAATTCAAAGTTGGAAAGGAAAGAATATGGAGGCCATTTTTATTTAGCACAAGAACATACTTGCAGCATCCACGACAGAGAACAAATGACCTGAATTCATGCATTTTTACATTTATTTGCTGCATTAAAGCTGCTGAACCAATCAAGAGACTGAAATAAAGAGCTGATGAAGCTCCAACTCTCAGTAGAAGCTCTTGCTGCTTTGAGCTAACAAGCTAACAGGAGCTAGCATTCTTCTTCGTCCCTACCACTGATCTCCATTTTTTTACCGGATTGCTGATAGCCCGTTGGTAGTTCAGAGTTAAAGTGAATCCACCGGCCGCCATATTGGTACTCCTTAGTTAGACCGGTCGCAATATAAACAATACGTGCGCTACAGCATCAAAAAACAACGATGTTCTCTTTTTCAGGGGAACTTAAGACTTTTAAAATAAAGATAAAATCATTATTTTGACACAGACTGGCTGTTTCATAGCATCAGTAGATTACTTTAATAACTTAGAATAAAAAAAACCGGCACATTCCATTGCATAGTCATTATGATGTCAATGAAGTCTATAAATCATGTAAACATATTATAACAAGTCATCACAACAAAATGAATGTGTAAATGTAGCAAAATAATACAGATGTGCTAAAAGTGCTAAATTGATGATTTACATGTGATATACATGTATTGATGACGTTGTTTTGGTAATTACATCTTACATGTTATATATATATATATCCAGTGTTGGGACAGTTCTCTTTCTACGTGAACTAGTTCAAAGTTCAGTTCACACATTTTAAAATGAACTAGTTCAGTTCATAGTTCATAATTCAAAATGTTGAACTAAGTTCACAGTTCCAAAAAATGAACTAGTTCATAGTTCTTTTTTTTTCATATATTGCTCAATTACACCATAGCCTACTGTAGAACCACAGACAGCAATTATTTTATAAGTTGTAACTCTGAAACTGTGCGTCAGATTTCATCTTCATATCCAGTTTTGAATCCTTATCCAATCAGGGTTTACATTAGCATTGAGGGGACAGCATTTCCCCATTGTTGCTTTAACGCTTTGTTGCTGTCCATTCACTTCACACTGCAGCTGCAGCTTTCACCCCTACAGTACTCAAAAACATCAGGAAAAATGTGCTGCTTGAATGGTCATTTTTATGAGGAATTATTAAAAGAAAAACAGGAAAGTAGTCTTTAAGGTGCAAATGTTTTTTTTTTTTATTTTAATAATTTTTTCCATTTGAAATTTCATTTCAGTACATACTAAAAAGGAATACTGGAATCCTGGAAAATTATACCAGGCAGGTTTAAGTGCGGATTTTTTTACTGAAAGCCGGCGGGCAAAGTTTGCAGAGAAATGTAAGATTGTTGCCATCATCCTCACCGACCACCTGGTCATAAAACTGTTTTAAGTGATCATACTGCTGCTTTGTCGCCTCCACGCTGCTGTGGCTTCCATGCTGCTGTGGCTTCCACGCTGCATTTTGTTTTGATGACGCACGCTGGTGTTGCCAGATTGGGTGTTTTTCCCGCTACATATTAAGGCCTGTTTACGGTGTGATTTAGTCGGGGTTTCGCCTGGAGGGCTCTATAGAAATCTGGCAACCTATTGAACGGAGTTGAACTGAGAGAGCGTGCCGTTCACAGACGCCAGAATGAACGAGTTCACAATAACGTTCATCAGGCAGTAATGCAGTACGTTCAGTTCACGTTCGCCCAAAATATGAACGAGTTCGTGAACTTTCGTTCAGTGAACGCGTTCAGGCACAACACTGTATATGTATATATATATATATATATATATATATATATATATATATATATATATATATTATAAATTAAAGGAACATCAGATCTCAATGGGGGAATAAATCCTGCTGTTTATTTATCCTGATATATACTGGGTGATGTGTTAGGAACAGGATGCCACATCATTTAATGGAAATGAAAATGATCAACCTACAGAGAGCTGAATTCTTAGACATCCCAAATTTGTCGTGCACCAGGAGGAACCCAGGACCCACTGCACCAGCGTAGGGTCTGACAGTGGGTGCAAGGATTTCATCCCGTTACCTAATGGCAGTCAGGGCGCCATTGTCTAGCCTGTGGAGGTTAGGAAGGGATTAACTCAAATGCTGCATTGTTTACATTTGATCACCATGCTTACCTTTCATCACTGCTGCTCTTTAAGAAATGTCTAAGTCTAAGATAGAAGAAAAATCTGAATCCTGATTACTGAAATTAGTTATTTAGTAATTCAATTCAGTTTATTTCTATAGCGCTGATTCATGTCATCTCAAGGCTCTTTCCAGTTCACCAGATCATCCAGTCAGATTGATTCAAAGTTTTCTATCTAAGGAAAACCAGCTGATTGCATCGACTCATTGACTCTTCAGCATCCCTCACACTAAGCATGCTTGTAGCGACAGTGGAGAGGAAAAACTCTCTTTATTATTGATGATGAGCTGAAACAGTATCCAACTCAGACTTAGTCCATCCAGAACTCAAGTGGCAAAGTTTCCGCTTGACTTGCTTTAAACTCTTAAAATCGTTTAGTGAGATAAACCTTTGCAGCCGTAGATTAGGAATGTACGTCCCTGCTGTGTTGGTTTCACGGTGAGAGGATGATCCACAGTAACCTCTTTGTCTTTGGCAGGCGTCCTTCTGGGAGGATGCGGTGACGTGTCCATCCGTTTCCGTCCTGCGCTCGTCTTTAAGGAGTACCACGTCCACATCTTCCTCAACATCTTCAACGACATCCTGGCTCTGAACAAATAGATCTCCGTCCCAGCGGAACCTGACTGGATCTACATAGGACCCAATAAAATGGAGAGAGGGAGGGAATCAGGCCGTCACCAGAAGCACAATGAACACATCTCCTTCAAACACTTTGGTTCATTTAAAACTGGAACTTTCTTTGGACTCTAGAGCTTCTTTAACGTCTTTTTTCTCACTACGTCGTCCAGACTTTGTGCCAGAGGAGCCATTTTCAAGAAGAAGATGCTTCGTAGAACTACATCGACTGATCTTGTTCAGCTGGATGGATGTTGTTCCCCAGAGTCGGACCAGACTGTCAGGAAACACCAGCAGCACATGGACACGTTCTCACTAAAGAAGCAGATCTACATGAACTAGATCCTCCATGGTTCTATTCGGCCACTTTGGCCTCATCAGGCCTTTAATGATAGTTTCATATTCTTAACTCTGCTCTACTGTTAGGACTTCAGTCCCGTTAATTAAAAGCAATGTTTTCTGGCCACTAAGGGCCCCATATCTTGCCCTGAGGGGCCGGATTTTGCCCGGCAACCTTGATCGTCCTGTTTTTGGTTCTGTGACGGTTCTGACTCTGTTCTTAAACTTGGTCTGCATGGGTCCGATAGATGATGGTAAAATGTTGGATCCAGTAACGTTTTCCCAGCTGTAGATGCATGATAACCCCCCCCCCCCCCCCCCCCCCCCCCCCCCTAAGCATGAAGGAATCCTAACAGATGAAAACTGATCCATCCAATGATCCCTGCCTCACGGAGGACGGCGAAATACGATCCTGAATGCAAACGGTAAGAACCAAACTCCACGCCCGCGTGTGGCTTACTGATGCCAACGGTCCGTTGGTCTTACTGGGAAGGACTTTGTTCATCCCAGGAAACCTGAATCCTAGCCACACTGTGACAGAGTCAAAGATCAAATGTCCGCACACAGTTTCTGCCCTCTGGGCTGAGAGCCAATCAGCTGCAGGGAACCTTCAGCGAAAGCATCCGAAAGGATTATTCTTTAACGCCTGTTTGAATTTAGGTCTCCTTCATAATGTTTCCATAACACTATTCCCATAATCCAGATTAAAACTCTAAATGCATTAAAATGGAAACATTTATGAGTGCTAATCTGCCTTGTTTAAAGATTTTGTTTGTTTCGATCACGATGGTTTAACTGTCTAAGTTCACAGGGAGGAGGCTCTGGGGTGAAATGTATGTGTCCACAGAAATGCATGCTGGGTAAATCTGAACCATGATAAAGGCAGGAGAAGGTGCGACATCTGTAGCTGAGATGATGGAGGATCTCTCCACTTTGAAAGTCTGCTTCAGGGGTTTTTCCTCTGGTGACCACTAGAGGCATCCTGGAGCGAATCCCCATGGAAATGTCTGCTCTGCAGAGACGCCTTCACAGCCGGCTCCGTCCAAAATGGCCTCAGCATGAATGAAAACAAATGTTTGGGACAGTCGGACAGGTTTCCTGTAGAAGATCAGACGATCCGTCCCTGAATGTTTAACGGAGCTCTGTGAGGAATGTGAGCAGCTACATTTAAAGCGTAACTACAATGAACCTTATCTCCCGCTGTAAATGAAAAGGATATATAGTTATAAACATTAGTATGTTTGATAACATTGAGTCTTAATGTAGCATCTTATATCCACAGGGTCGGTTTGGGTCACATGTTTACTGGCTGATGTGCAGCATGGTGGTGGTGACCACAGCAGCTTTAAACTGTCTCTGTAATAACCTCCTCTTAAACCAGAAAACTGACTACATGTGATCTGAAGTATTGATGTATTATTTTGGATGTTTTAATAACTGTGGTCTATAAACCCTTCTGTCCATGTACTGTGACAAATAAAGACAATTTTAATAAACACTTGAGGAAAAAAATAAATATTTAAAGGAGCTATGTCATTCTAGAACTATAAAATAAAAAAACAAACATGTTAATGTTAGAGTAAAGCAAGCGTTCTTCATGGTTTGCTTGGTCCTTTTTGAGCCTGATCATTTTTGCACCAGGTGCAGCCGGCAAACTAAGCAGCATAGATCAAAATCAAACCTCTAGATCAAAAAAAACATCACGATGGCTCTGTTCGAAAACCTAGGACGTGTCCTCCAAGGACGCGGTCTACCTAGACTGGATCCTTCGAAGTCCTTGAAAATAAGGAGACCGGAAGAGTTTAGGCTGTGAATTCGACCAGGTCCACCCTTCGGCGGGTTTTACCGCCGTATGCTCTGTTGCTTAGCAACCGTAAACGTTGACACACAAAGCAAGAAAAGAATGAATACAGAAGTTTTCAAAACTGTTTATTTCTTTTTTATTGTAAAGTGAACAAAGACTACACTCACAATAATCCAGAGTGGAATAAAGGTTCCAACCACCGTGAGCAGGAACAAATCAAATCAAATGTAAAGATAGAAACCTTAGTCAGTTAAATAACCTGCTGCTGTCATTCTGCACATCTCTGATGTTGCTGCTATTTTCAAATATCCATTACTGTAAAAATGTCCATAGCTGCATATTGGTTATTTATTCTCCAGTTTTATATTGTTAAAACACTTTACAGTATTGTGTTGCTTATATTTTAACTCTTCCCTATTATGTTATTCTTATACATTTTTCTAAGGTCCACATTTGTGTGACCATTTTAAATAATCTTTCTGCTGCTGTAAATTTGCCCATTGTGGGACAATAAAGGGATTTTCTATTCTATTCTATAAAAGGGGTAGAAAGATATAAGTAAATCTAAACAATGTATTTATAAAAAATATATCTGCAAAATCTCTAATATTTAACAACAAAAAATACGTAGTTAAGCATATTGTGCAAAACAGCAATAAAAAGATAAAAATCCTATCAGATTTATAGTCCCCACCCTGCAAATATATTAGAATCTGTCCTTAAATTACAGCCAAACTCATTTACACAGCAACAGATTAAAACCTTTAGATAAACCAAACACTACCGCCACATATCTGACTCTATAACCATTAAAACAACTTTTTTTCATTAATCTCAGACGGAACTATTAAATGACTTGTATTATATTAAACTGAACTTCCAATTTTCACCACTGTTCGGCGCCAAGTAACCTTTACTCTGATCACAGCTTGCTTGGTCTCGCAATGAATCCTGGGATATCCAAGAATACCGAGGATACATCTGACCGTCCTTCAAATCGGGCAAAAAGAAGGACGCATTTTAAGGCCGCATATCGAGGACTCTTGGAATCCGACCAGACCTCGGCGCCGCGCTATGACGTAATCGGCCTTCGAATCCGGTCTTCTAAGGATGCGTCCTAGGTTTTCGAACAGAGCCAATGTCACCATTTTCCCAATTTATTAAAACATAAGCTTTTAAAGGGAAAGTCCGCTCTTATTCAGAATTCAAACTTCTGAAAGTTCTTTAAATATGAAATTATTCCATCCTGTTCAATAAATGATCAGTGTTTTTGATTAAGAGTAATTTTCATGTGAATGTGCTTTACTGGAGGCATCCATGTTTGTCAAAGAACACTACTGCCACCTGCTGGTTTGTGACGTCACGGTGCGGTATCGGCTGTTGATCAAGTCCCAGTGCTGTATCTGGTGTTTGTCACAACGCGCTATTATCCAAGTCATCTTGAAAACATTCTTCTTCCAAATGTTGGCTACATATTACGAGTTTTTTCTCTGGCCAGAAGTTCGATGGAAAATCCTCCCTCTTCAAGTTGGCGATCCAACGACCAACCCGTCCGTGGAGGATCAGGAATCAGAAAGGTGGAATAACTCTTTTTTTTTTCCACTTTTCCCCGATGTATTCCAGCATCCAGCTGCCATGCACGTGGGCATTGTCAGTTTCACTATAGCTCTGGTGAATTTCAATGGTGAAGTCCTCTGGAAATCTTCAATAATTGTTGTTGATTGCAGATGTGTCTAGTAGTTCCCATTGATTTAGCTTGTAAAGCGGGGAGAATGGCGCTAGGCTTACCGCACCGTGACGTCACTGCTGGAAGATGGCAGGAGGGAGGGGTTACTATATTTGGGCAACATTGGCCGCTCCCGGACTCAGTGATCAGTAAATTCATTAAATCACCACGGACGTATTAGCTTTAGGTATAAATAATGATCCATTGGCTATTCCTTGCGGACTTCATTTTTTCTTTAAACATATAATAACTTGATCCAGGTGTGTTGAACCAAGGAGGCATCTTAAAGTTGCAGGATATCGACCCTCAGGAGCTGGAACCGTGTCCACCCCTGCTCTAAGTGAACTTTGACAACGTAAAATATTGTCTGAGAGAGAACTATCTTTGAGCTGAAAGATACGGAGTAAATATTGATGCTGATGTCAGCTTTGGTTGTGGTTAGAGGACGCAGAGGCAGAGGTGACTTCTTTCAGTTTAAGTGAATGATCTCAGTTAACAAAGGCAGGAATCCAAAATCCAACTTAATAATGTAACACAAACCAGAACCATGGAGACATCAGGGGAAACCAACATGAGGAGCCAGGGAAGGATGAGGAGGCACAAGGAACCAGCACTGAGGGACTGCACAAGGAGAATATTTAAGGCTGAGTGAACAAAGGGAGGACTAACGAGCTGATAGGGAGCAGGTGAGAGCAGAGGCCTGTAGGAGGAAAGCTAAGGAAAAGGAAACCAACACAAGAGAGCAACAGAGAAGAGCTTTGGAACTCAAATACATCCAAAAACACAACAAAGTAGGAATTAAACCAATAAACTAGAAAACAGAAACATGAATAAACATGAAACTTAAAACTCAAACAAAAGCTAACTAAACCAAGACCATAACAGATGAGGTTCCAGATAACCAGGAATCAGGCTCCTTTAACATCAATACTCCTCACTACACCTCAGACTTCACCTCCTAGGCTGCGCTCTGGACTCAGTGGAGGAAGTGAGAGGAGGATGCTGTCCAAGCTTCCATCCATCATGGACAACATCTTCCACCCTGTTCATTTTTCACCTTTTGTATAAAGCACTTTAAAGTGTACCAATGATATACTGTCTGGTAGAACAGTTATGTCTTTGATAAAATTATTTCAAAACTCCACTGGTTAAGAAATGATGATGTAAATTAATATGCTGTGTTATTTTGGTGTGGAAACATTTTTGAATGAAAAGGGGCGTGTGCATCGGCACGCGCGGCTCGACAGGTGAGGAAGACGCTAATTGACAGGACTGTGCAGCAGGAGTTTTTGTCTGGTTGTCCGTTAAAAACACTTCGAAAAATAAAGGAATAAAGATGAAACACAGACAGAGTTTGTCCCAGCGCCACAGAAACCCGTAGATCATGTAGAAAGCAGATCAGAGTTTGCACCCAGAGGACGCCGCCCGGTGCAAGGAGAAGCCGCCCAGGGGAGAGAAAGACGCTCCGGTGAGATCTGGACCTTATTTTTTCTTTTGGGGGATTTTTGGTGGTACCACTCTTTTTCTAATCTTTTTTTAGGGGGGGTTACCGTTTGGATTTTTCGTTTTGGAAAGGACTTTGGACTGAAACGGTTCCAGGATTTTACTTTGAGTTCGGAGCGTATGGAACTCCTGTTTGGACATTATTATAAGAAATAAAAAGAGACAGACAGTTTTGGACTTTCAGTTATTAGGGATGTTTTTGTTTGTTTTTTGCGGATATAAATTGAGACTTTGAGTTTACTTATAAATTGTTTGTGAAGGTTTTTTGGGTTATTTATCATTTATACTGAAATAGTATTGAATTAAACTTAGGATTCTTGGTAAAAGTGCGATTTATTATTATTATTATTTTAAATTTTTAAAATTTTTGTTTGCTAAAAATTTTAATACTTTGCCTGATTTCCTGTGAAAAAAAAACCCTTGAGTTTTTGTGAGTTCCGCTTTAATCTAGCTGAATTTTACAAAATGGTGGCCAGTATGGGGCCAGGAATATAATATCAGGTTTTGTGTTACATGAGTTGATAAATTTAAAGAGAATCCTGTTTTACATTTGGATTTATTTGATTTGAGTGTTTTTTCTTTTAAGATGGATAACACACCCTCTCAATCACAACATGCTGAGGAAAGAGATATTGATCAGGATGAGGAAGAAAATGGAGCAGGTCTTCTTGTAGATCAGGAAGAGGCAATTAGGACCAGAGGGGTAGAAACCTGGGTTACTTGGAGAAATGCTGTAGGTGAAATAACTTCTCTGATTAGCTCCCTTTATGTATCAGATAATGATGTTGAAGAAAGAGAAGACAACGAGGAGGAATATCTCACTATGTCAGACATAAATTGTATCAGGAATGATTTAACCAACATGGGGGTTAGGATTTCATCATTGGAAGAAGATTTTAGGGCGTCTGTAGAAAGTGCTTTGAATAGGGAGCAAAACATCAGGACATATGTAGACAGAAATGTTGAGGCCCTGGAGCAATGCATGAACACAGCCTTTAAGGAATTTGAAGCTAAGATAGTAGACTGTTTGCTGCGACGAGATGAGAAGTGCAAGGCTGAGATAGAGAGGTTGAAGCGCTCTAGACACTCTAGAGCTATTCATTCCCTTGATAGTGGCAGACCAAGTCTCCCTGTGCCATCTGATCATCTCTCTTCTACCATGAAACATACTATCCCTGAAACATCATCTCCACCTTTAGCCCTACCTGTTCAAAGGGTACCACAAGGAAGCTTTGGATCTTCATGCCTTCAAAAGACGGATCAATCTACCACCTACATCCCTCCAGGAGCAGTTCCAGTCACGCCATCAACGAACTGTGGGATAGTAGACCTCCTGGCATTGACCTCCAATCAGACAGTTCCAACCTCAAGTAGAACATCTGTAGTCATTTCCAAGCCACCTGTGCACATGGAGTTTCCCACATTTGAGGGTGCAGAAGAGGTTTCTGATGTCTTAAATTTCATTGATCAGTGCGAGACATTCCTAACAGTACGGCCCCTGTCTGATCCTGAACTATTGGGAGCCTTAACAGCTGTCTTAAAGGGCTCTGCTCGGTACTGGTGGAGTGTGGCTAAAAACAAGGTTCACAACTGGCTTGAATTTAAAAATGCCTTTTGTGCTGCTTTTCTGCCTCCCGATTATCTGTCAGAGGTGGAAGAGAAATTGAGAGACATGGTCCAGTTGCCAGAGCAATGTCTGAGAGATTTCGCCTTTGAGTATCAAGCACTATGTCTAAGATGGAAGCCAGACATCAGTGAGACGGAGCTTGTAAGGAGGATTTTAAACAACTGCAATCCGAAGATAGCAGGCTGTCTTCGAGGCACAGTCAACTCTATTGATCAGCTAATAAAGGTGGGATCCCAGGTTGAAAAGGACTGTGCTGGTGTTAAAATCTATTGGGGCAAAGTGGATCAGCATAAAGCCAAAGAAAAAAGGCCCAGCAAGACCTAAGGCGAACCCCAGAAAGCCAGCCAACTCTGTATCTGTGGTTCAGCGAGGCCCTGCATCCTCTCTCCTTCATGTTCCCATAGAGGTGCGTGACAGGATGTATAATGCCGTCCTGGATACAGCTTTCACCTATTCCGTGATGAGAAATAGTCAGTGGAAAATAATTGCTCGAGAAGGGGAGGTTTTAAAGCCAGCTGACAACCAGAAGTTTGCACTTGCCAATGGCAAAACCTACAGCGCTTTAGGGAAAGCGACAATCATTTACAGTTGGCATGGGATGATGTGGTCTTTAGAGACTTTTGTGGTTGAGGATAATAATCTCACCTTTCCCATCATCCTAGGACTGGACTTTTTGACCATAACTTCTACCATTATCAACCTAGGTGACCACACATATGGGGTGAAAGGTCCAAAAGGTTATACCTTTTATCCTTTTTCATCTTCAACTGCTCCAGCATCGCCTGTGCATGCTAGCCCTTCTCAACTTTCTTTGATCCTGGCTCTGCCCATGGAAGAAGACAAAATACCCAACACATAATTGTATATCAGGCAGACTCAACATCTACCAGAAGTCCAGAAGCTTCTGAAGGCCTGGCCATCTGTATGCTCGGAAACATTGGGTAGAACATCTGTGGAAGAGCACCGAATAATAACTACTGATGAAATACCCATTCGCTGCAGAGCTTACCGGGTGTCTCCTTTCAAGCGGCAAATAATAAAAGAGCATATTGAGGCAATGCTCAAAGATGGTATTATAGAGCCATCACAGTCCTCATGGGGGTCTCCGGTTGTCCTTGTTCCCAAACCAGACAAATCTTTTCGATTTTGTGTGGACTACAGAGCTTTGAACACCAAAACTCTTCAGGATGCCTATCCAATGCCCATCATACATGAGTTGTTGGAGTCAATGACTGGAGGAAACATTTTCAGCACCCTGGATTTGAAGTCTGGATATTGGCAGATGGCAGTGGCAGAGGACAGCAAAGCAAAAACTGCTGTTATTACTCCATTTGGACTTTATCAATTTAAGTGCATGCCATTTGGATTGAAAAACGCTGGAGCATCCTTTCAACGTTTAATGAAGAAAGTTTTAGGAGAGCTACGGGGAAAGATCTGGTGTGTGTACATCGATGATGTGATTGTTTTCTTAGCCTCTGCTGAGCAACACATGAAGGACCTGGACACAGTCTTTGAAAAGCTCTCCCATGCCAATCTGACCCTCAACCTTAAAATATGCAACTTTTTCCAGCAAGAACTCAAGTTTCTTGGACACATTGTGTCGGCAAAAGGTGTTCAAGTGGATCCAGAAAAAACCCAGGCCATTACGGTTTATCCAACTCCAACTAACCAGAAAACTCAACAGAGATTCCTTGGAATGGTAGGCTGGTACCACAAGTTCATCTCACATTTTGCAGAAATAGCTACACCTCTTTATCAGCTGCCCAAGAAAGATGCAAAGTGGGAGTAAACAGTTGACTGCCATCATGCTTTTATGGAGCTGAAGAAAGCTTTGGTGGAATCACCCATCCTGGGACAGCCAGATTTCAAGTTGTCTTTCGAAATTCATACGGACGCCAGTGACGTTGGTCTGGGGGCTGTCCTGGTCCAACCAACAACTGATGGAGAAAAAGTTATTGCTTTCGCTTCAAGATCATTGAAGGGAGCAGAACAGAACTACTCCACCTCAGAGAAAGAATACTTGGCAGTTGTTTGGGCAGTAGAAAAGTGGTGGCACTTTGTAGCGGGTACAAAGTTTACCATTTACACTGACCATGCTGCCCTAACCTGGGCATTCAATTGCCCTAGAACCAGTTCTAGGTTAACACGCTGGGTGCTGAGGTTGCAAGATTTCAGTTTTGAAGTGAGATATAGAAAAGGAATGCACAATGTAGTGCCTGATGCTCTGTCCCGAGCGATGCCTTCTGACCCGCCCGGACCAGCACATGTAGCCCTGAACTCTGCTAATGCCTTGTTAGGTTTACCCCTATCAATGGCAGAAATCAAGGAAGAGCAGAAAAAAGACTCAGACCTCATGGAGATGGTTCAGGATCCAAGATACCAGAGGCCTGACAGGATCCTCTTCCACAAAGTCCACGACCTCTGGTATAGGAAAACCCCACTGAAAGATGGCATGAAATATCAGTTGGTGGTTCCCAAGTCATTGGTTCCTCAATTTCTCCAGTATTTCCACGATCGACCCTGAGTGGACATCTGGGCAGACTAAAGACACTCCTCCGGCTGTTGGAGGTAGCCTGGTGGCCGTCGGTTTGTAAAGATGTGTGGACTCATGTAAAGAATTGTGCAGTTTGTCAGAAGTACAAACCAGAAAATCAAGCTCCAGCAGGATTCCTGCAACCCACATCTCTGACAGAACCCTGGGAAAAACTTTGGGTCGACTAATGGGACCTTTTCCACGCAGTAAAAAAGGAAACATCTTCCTTTTTGTGGTGATCGACTACTTCACGAAGTGGGTGGAAATGTTTCCTTTAAGAGACAGCAAGACACAGAAGCTCATCACTATCCTCCGGGAGGAGATATTTACTCGTTTTGGAGTTCCTCAAAGCATTGTGTCAGATCGTGGGCCCCAGTTTACCAGTCAAGAGATGTCCAATTTTTGCTCTATGTGGGGGGTAAAGCACTATTTTACCACCAGCTATCACCCCCAATCCAACTTAACTGAACGGGCTAACAGAACTATCAAAACAATGATAGCCTCGTTTGTTGGACAGAACCACAATCAGTGGGACAAACATATATGGGAGTTCCGTTTTGCCATCAATGGTGCTCAACATGAGACCACAGGGAGAGCCCCTGCAGAACTAATGTTGGGACGTCAACTTCAAGGGCCGTTGGAGAGGATGATTGCCAAACCACCAACACCTCAGCAAACCATATACAAGTTGATGTCGCGACACAGTGAGATGAAGGAAGAAGTCAAACGGAAAGTTGGGATAAGTCAAGCCCGACAAGCCAAATATTACAATGCCCGGAGGAGAGGTGCACAGTTCCGGCCGGGAGATTTGGTCTGGGTAAAGTCTCATCCTCTTTCCAAAGCAATAGATGGTTTTTCCTCAAAGCTAGCGCCAAAGTGGTCAGGTCCAGCTACAGTGAGGAAACAGTTAGGCCCAGTAAATTATCAGCTCCAGTGGAGGCACCAGCACAAAGGAACAGACATAGTTAGTGTGGTCACCTTTTGTATAAAGCACTTTAAAGTGTACCAATGATATACTGTCTGGTAGAACAGTTATGTCTTTGATAAAATTATTTCAAAACTCCACTGGTTAAGAAATGATGATGTAAATTAATATGCTGTGTTATTTTGGTGTGGAAACATTTTTGAATAAAAAGGGGCGTGTGCATCGGCACGCGCGGCTCGACAGGTGAGGAAGACGCTCACTGACAGAACTGTGCAGCAGGAGGTTTTGTCTGGTTGTCTGTTAAAAACACTTCGAAAAATAAAGGAATAAAGATGAAACACAGACAGAGTTTGTCCCAGCGCCACAGAAACCCGTAGATCATGTAGAAAGCAGATCAGAGTTTGCACCCAGAGGACACCGCCCGGTGCAAGGAGAAGCCGCCCAGGGGAGAGAAAGACGCTCCGGTGAGATCTGGACCTTATTTTTTCTTTTGGGGGATTTTTGGTGGTACCACTCTTTTTCTAATCTTTTTTTAGGGGGGGTTACCGTTTGGATTTTTCGTTTTGGAAAGGACTTTGGACTGAAACGGTTCCAGGATTTTACTTTGAGTTCGGAGCGTATGGAACTCCTGTTTGGACATTATTATAAGAAATAAAAAGAGACAGACAGTTTTGGACTTTCAGTTATTAGGGATGTTTTTGTTTGTTTTTTGCGGATATAAATTGAGACTTTGAGTTTACTTATAAATTGTTTGTGAAGGTTTTTTGGGTTATTTATCATTTATACTGAAATAGTATTGAATTAAACTTAGGATTCTTGGTAAAAGTGCGATTTATTATTATTATTATTTTAAATAAATTTTTGTTTGCTAAAAATTTTAATACTTTGCCTGATTTCCTGTGATTTCCGCTTTAATCTAGCTGAATTTTACAACCCTCTGCACCAGACTGTAGAGGAGCTGAGCAGCTCATTTAGTGGAAGACTTTTACACCCTGTCTGTATAAAGGAGTGCTATAAGTTGTGTTCAATGTATAAGGTGCAATTACTATTTGATAGCCTGTTTCTCTATATAAATTGATAGTGTGGAGAGTTGCAGCCTAGTGGTTAGGGCATAGAGCTTGAAATCCTGAGGTTCTGAGTTCAAGCCCCACTCCCACAGACTGCCACTCTGGGTCCCTGAGCAAGACCCTTAACCCCACACTGCTCCCCGGGCGTCACACAGTGGCAGCCCACTGCTGCCCAAAGGGATGGCTTAAATGCAGAGGGTGAATTTCTCCAATCTGAGATCATTCAAGTTTAATAATAATAATAATAATAATTATTATTATATCTGACACACAGTGCAATAACTATATATATAAATATCCATCTATAATACCAATGTGAACACCCTGTGCAATAACCTCGTCTAATTATCCTAATATTAATAAAAAGCTGCCATAAGTGGACGCACTGTGTTTACTGTATATTTCCCATGCATCTTCTTCTCCTTTGACTATTTCAGCTGCTTTAAGGAGTACATTTTTCTGCTGTGGGATCAATAAATTAAACGTAATCATTTTTATCTCACAGATACATTCAGATGGTTACATGTTGTGTTTGTATAATGTCTTGAAATAATAATACGGTAAAACTTAATCAGTGATGGGGGGGGGGGGGGGGGGGGGTCGTGTCTGTGGGAGGGGCAGGAAGGATGCACTGGAGGAGAATACTCTGACGTGACAACGTGGCGATATCTGACCAATCAGAATCGATCCAAAAACTCTCTCCCGCTATGTGCCCCTTTCTATTGGCTAGGAGTTTCCCCCAAAGCGCCGGTGATTGGTTATCTATAGAGCAAGTCCCGCCCCCTCTGTGTCCTTATTTAAAGACCCCGAAATGCCAACGCGGACCTCTGGTCTGAGATCTGCTGTGGGAGGAGAAGCTGAAGCTGCAAAGCTGGTGAGTTTTCACACTTTCCGTCTGGTAGATACTACAGAAGGTACTACAGAAACTACTATTGAAGATACTACAGCAGATACTACAGAAGGTACTATAGCAGGTACTAAAGAAGATACTACAGCAGGTAGCCTACTACAAAACATACTACAGAAGGTACTACTGCAGATACTACAGAAGGTACTACAGAAGGTACTACTGCAGATACTACAACAAATACTACAGAAGCCCCCCCCCCCCCCCCTTCAATCAGTCTGCATAACTTCCAGAAATGCAACAGCTGCTTTAAATCTGAACCTTTCTGTTG
This sequence comes from Cyprinodon diabolis, assembly GCA_030533445.1. NCBI lineage: Eukaryota > Metazoa > Chordata > Actinopteri > Cyprinodontiformes > Cyprinodontidae > Cyprinodon > Cyprinodon diabolis. The sequence goes on from CM060077.1 coordinate 39,919,995, forward strand.
GATCGTGTTTCTTCATTGTTTTATTTTCTGTACTTTTTTGATCAAATGCATAAAGTAACTGATTAGGAAGTCTGAAGTTTTCTGTATAAACTGGATTTCTGGTAGATTTCTGGTTAGAAGTTCTCCATTCTGATCCTGATTCAAGCTGAAAGCGGATCTATGTGGACATTTTCTAGATCGCTGCTGGTTGATCTGTTCCTAGATTTCTCTCTATGGACCTCAGAGGGTTTAAAACAAGGATTTCATATTTGGGTTGCCAAGAAACGTCTTAGAATAATGAAAAAAATATAATCAGGCCATGATTTACAGATTTAGTTAACAGCCAATTCAAACAGTATGTTTTAGTGTTTATTACTTCAAAGCCTCTTTGATTGTTAGACTTTAAAAAGCTGCAGTAGTTTGTTGTTTTCCTTATTTGTCGTTCTGTGATATCAGCTGGTTTATTACTCCTGCCGTTAAAAGCAGGTTTTCCTTCATCTTATCGGTGGGTGGAACTTTAAACTCCATGGCTCTTCCTGTGTTTAATGACCAGAAATGTCAAATTGCTCAAACTTATCGATTCTATACCTCAGGGAGTGTAGTGTAGGGAGTTCATTTCCTTTTGTTTCCATACAATAAATCTATTATCTGCTGTAAAAAGTCAAATTGTTTAAAAGTTTTCTAAGGAACACCAGCTGATTGCATCGACTGCTTGATTCTTCAGCAATCTCTCACACTAATCGTGCTTGTTGCTACAGTGGAGAGCAAAACTCCCTTTGAACAGGAAGAAACCTCCAGCAGAACCAGGCTCAGTGTGAGCGGCCATCTGCTGAGGCCCACTGGGGTTCAAGGAGACAGAAGCAGACATAGAAAAAGAAGCATAGATACAAAAGGCAACTGTCAACCAGCTCCACAGGCGGCCCCGTCCAGGAAACACACAGCCAGGCAGACGAGCTCCGAGCCAGCTCCCATGTCAGAGGATGAAGAGAGCACATCCAGTTAGTCACAGTCAGAGAAACAGGACTACACTGGAAAACAGGCCAAGCTCCTTGCAGCTAGAAGGTTCTGGGTTCGATTCCCGGCCTGGTGTCTTTCTGCATTGACCCATGACCCTTCTCCCTCTTCCTATCGCCTCCTCCTTCCCCCAAGTGAGGAGTTGTTCAGCTTGATGGCTTTAGGAGCAAAGGAGCTGAGTAGTGTGTTGTTCCTGCATTTGGGGAGCAGCAATCTCCCACTGATCAGACTCCTCTGAGCGGCATCTTTCATAATGTCCAGCAGTTTAAGTGTCCTTTATGCTGATGATGTGGTGATGTTTTCCCAGCTGTCTCTCTCCTGTCCTTTTAACGCTGCTCTGATTTCCTGCCTCCACCTCAGTCCCAAAAAACCGGCCATGTTGCTGCTGACTTCGCTGGCGTCCGTCTACTTCCTGGCTGCGGCTGCCTTTGCCGTCCCCGCTCAGGAGAAGCGCGTCCACCACCAGGCCGATCTGAGTGACCACGTCCACGACGACAGCCAGAATTACCAGTACGACCACGAGGCCTTTCTGGGCAAAGAGGATGCCAAGACCTTTGACCAGCTGACCCCTGAGGAGAGCAAAGACAGGCTGGGGTAGGTTACAAGGACAAACCACCTTTGATAGGATGGAGTTGCAGTCCGTCTCAATTCTGTCTCTCTTTGGTTTCATTTTAGACGCAATAATGAAGAAGATAACTGATGGTTAAAACTGTAAAAACGACCTCACATCCTCTTATAGGATTCTGGATGCAAGTTATCAATTTAATTAAAGTGGATCAACCTTATCAATTGACTGATGATAACAATCAGAGTTTTCTCTTTTGTATCAAAAGGATCTTTCCACAACATGAACAATATTTGTTTTTATAATGCAGAGGTTAAAAAAAGCACATCATTATATTTTAATAATTTATTATTCCAGCTTTATTAAATACTGACTGAATAAACAGAAATGTTTCTCTCTAAACAGCTAATATTTCCAGTAGAAAATGCACTAACTGCAGCGTTCACTATCTACTGTGCTAATATTTAGTGTAGAGCTCTGGAAATACGTGAAGAACGTGTTAATTTAATTATTAGATATAATTATGTTATTGATTTAGTATTTAGTTAGAACAATTCATTTGGTTTATGACTAAATATGTGCTCAAACTATTTTATTTTTTTGTTTATCCATTGATTTCTGTCATGATAATAATCCCTTAAGAAGAACAGAATGCATGATGGGAGTTAAAAGTTCATAACCTGTATATATTTACAGAAAGAGAGAAAACTACATAAGCTGGATTTTGTGTAATAAAGTTGCACAAAAGCGAAAATCTTTTTGGTTGTTTTTCAGGGTGCAACATTAGCACGTCTTTTTCATAACGCTGCAGATGTCCTCTGCTTTTCTGACATCACATCCTCTACTTCTGAGCACAAAGGAGATGTTCCGCTGCTCCGCCGTGCAGCACAGATACATGGGCCCATTTAGGGGATTAATTAGGAGTTTATCGGTGTCTATGTTTACAGACAGAACCAAATAAAACAGAACTGAACCCTGGATCATTCATGGTTCTGCTCTGCTTTCAATCTGCTTTCAATCTGGCTTTACTTCTATAGAAATACCAGTGAGGCTCTGCTTAATGAACAGCTGCACCCTCTAGTGGACGAAACATCATATTACAACTCTAAAAGAAAAAAGACTATCAATTAATCTGATCAACAGATTTTAATCTAATCAACAATCAATCCTTAGTAAATAATTAGTTTTAATGTTAAATAAAACACTTTGTCTGACTGGACTGTATATTTTTCAACTGGAAACATTAAAAAATAAATCCCCAAATGGATTTACTCTAAACATAAAGAAGGAGAGAAAATGGAGGCAAACCTTTACATTTTAAACTCTTAAAGATGGCCGAAAACAGTTAGCTACATTAGCCACAGTTGTGGGTATTTTACCTTCTGTCATATTTCTAGGTGAACACGCCACTGAGCAGATATATTTTCTATCTGCCAGTTTTGTCCTCCTAACGAATTTATCAACAGAAAACAATTAACCTGAGGAAAAATGACAATTTCTTTAATGTTGGAAGGGATCGTATATAAGGTTTGCACATTAGACCAAATACATCATTCTATGATTAATATCTTATTATAATATCTTATAATAATATTATGCTAATTTTATTATTGTTGAGGAATCAAACATTAAAAACAGACTTCTTTTACTTTTAACTATGAAACAGATATGAAAGATTTAAATTTCCTGCAGTAGATGATCATCTGTTGGAAGAAAAAGAAAAGGGAAACAGAAGATGAGTTAATTTCAGAGATGAATCATTTTGCTGCTTAAAGGAATCAAGGTTTCTCTGAGCAGCAGGTCGATGCCTTTTTTTTTGGCTCCCATTTGATAAATTAAAATTATTTGCTTAAAAACGATTACATCTGTTAAGAAGCCTGAAACCTATTTATTTTATTAGTGTTTAAGAAAAAATCTTAAGGAATGTTACATTGGGTCTTCAATAAAAGCAAAAATCTGTTTCAGGGGTTTTTCTCTAGTTATTTTAGATCTACCTTCATTTTCTTTGAAGGGTTCCGACTGCGGCTTAAAGGTTTTACTGGCAGACCGGTCTCAGACTTATCAGACTGCTTCCTTTTTAAACCTAATGAAAGGAATAATTCAATTTTGCTTTTAGTGTTAATTTATTAATTATATGCAAGTATTCCATGTGGAAAAAATAAGTTATAAACCCTTTATTTGTTATTATATCCACATTGAAAACCATTTAAAACATTTTGGGCAAAATGTCGGGTCTTTCTGAAAACTCGCACAGGTTAAATTTTTCTTTTCCAGACTGCCCCACCTAGAGCTAGTTTACTGTTTTCTAACATAGAAAGTGTTTATAGATCAGTGCTTCTAGGTTCTTTTTCTATGTCTGCTTCTGTCTCTCTTACTCGAGTCGGCCTCAGCAGATAGCCGCTCGCTCTAAGCTGGTTCTGATAAAGGTTACTTCCTGTTCAAAGGTAGTTTTCCTCTCCACTGTCGCTGCATGCATTATCAGTGTGAGGGATTGCTGTAGAGTCAACGACAGAATGCAAGCGAACGTCTGCTTATCTACCAGCTCATCCAGTAAAATCAACGAGTCGAAGCAAACAGCTGCTTTTCCTTGGACTGGTTGAATCGTTGCTGGAACTTCCGTCTATAGATGAAGTGTTTTTGATTGCAGCTTCATCTGTAGGCTACATTATTTCAGGTCAGTTGAGAGTCAGAAGGATTTCTGTTAGAATTTTGGACAGGATGTAGAAGTTAAAAGATTTAATTTCCTGTCATTATGTTGGAGAAATCTTAGTTAAATAGTCTCTGTTCAGCCTGTTAATGTGAACTTTGTGCTTTTTGCTCTGCAGAAAGATCGTTGACCGCATCGACACCAACAAGGACGGCTTCGTTGACCACTCTGAGCTGCGCAAGTGGATCAAACACCGGCAGAATAGATACATCGAGGAGAACGTGAACAAGCACTGGAAGGACTACGACGCTAACGGGGATGATAAGATCGCCTGGGAGGAGTATAAGAACACCACCTATGGCTACTATCTGGGTAAAGCTCTTGGTTTTTGCACGATTTGAAACCTTTATTTGCCGTCACCGCTTGGTGATGGCAAACCGGAAGGACGGGTGGAGCCGCACAGTTTGCTCAGAATCCCTTTTCTCTCCAGGCGACGACTTCAATGACATTGAAGACAAGGAAACATATAAATCCATGCTGGCCCGCGACGAGAGGCGCTTCAAGGCGGCCGACAAAGACGGCGACGGCATCGCCACGCGCGAGGAGTTCACCGCCTTCCTTCACCCCGAGGAGTTCAGCTACATGAAAGACGTGGTGGTGCAGGTAGAACCATGATCTAGGAGCTTAAATTCATCTGCTGACTGTTTACAAATCAAACTGAGACTAGAAGCAGAACATCTGCAGACCATCACAGGCTGGTGGGCACGGTAACAATGATCTGTAGGACTTTGGCAGAATACGTAGCGCTGAAACCTTTTTCTCAGCTTTCTCTGGGCTTAGATCTGAAGGGATGGAAGCAGAAACATGGCAGGCAGCAGGATGTGAGGAGTTTCCACTAAGATGTATTAATAATCAGGGAACTGACAGCTGGCATTTCCCCAACAGGAGACTGTGGAGGACATCGATAAGAACGGCGACAGGAAGATCAACCTGGCCGAATACATCGGTAAGTGGGCCCCAGTCTGACCGGTCTGATGTCTGCGCTGGAACCAGTCAGTGTTCATGACTTTCTCCCTCGCCAGGTGACATGTACACACCAGAGGATGGAGAGGCGGAGCCTGACTGGGTTCAGACTGAGAAGAAACACTTTGCAGAGTTCAGAGACATCAACAAGGTGAGAGCGGCTCTGACTGCGTCCGTCATGACGTACGGCACGGCGCGTTCCATCAGAAGTTATAAAACCTTTACACCACAACCACTGATCTCTAATTATTCACTAGATTGCTAATAGCCCATTGGTAGTACGGGCTTGATGTGAAGCCACCGGCCGCCATATTGGTACTCCCTAGTTACATTGGTTGCAGTGTAAACAGTATGTGCGCTACAGCATCAAACAACGATGATGTTCTCATTTTCAGGGGGGCTTAAGACTATTAAAATAAAGATAAATTCATAGCATCAGTAGATTACTTTAACTTTTAATAAAAAAATCTGCCCATCACACTGCATCAATATGAATATTATACAAATAAATCACAATAAAATTAATATGTTAATAGAGCATAATAATACAGATGAGCCAAATGTGCTAAATTGATGATGTACATGTGATATACATGTATTGATGACAGTGATGGGAGTAACGGTGTTGAAAGTAACGGCGTTACTAACGCCGTTATCTTGTTTTAGTAATGAGTAATCTAACTAATTACTTTGACTGTAACTATAACGCAGTTACCATTGCAGACACCCCGTTACTGCGCGTTACTCAGGTCGCACAATGAACCTTTTTTCATGATAGGACTCGTGCGCGCCTTGTCATGAGAGAGGGGAGGATGAATGGCTGATGTATAGTGAGATTCCGTCTGTCAGTTGGGTAGGTGGGTGTTTCAATTCAATTAAATTCAGTTTATTTATATAGCGCCAAACTCACAACACATGTCATCTCAAGGCACTTTACAGTTCAACCAGATCATACAGTCTGATTGATACAAAGTTTTCTATCTGGGGAAAACCAGTTGATTGCATTGACTCATTGACTCAAATACAATCCCTCACACTAAGCATGCTTGTAGCGACAGTGGAGAGGAAAAACTCCCTTTTAACAGGAAGAAACCTCCAGCAGAACCAGGCTTAGTGTGAGCGGCCATCTGCTGAGGCCGACTGGGGTTCAAGGAGACAGAAGCAGAGATACAAAAGGCAGCTGTAAAAAGCGGCCCCGTCCAGGAAACACACAGCCAGACAGACGAGCTCCAAGGCAGCTCCCATGCCAGAGGACGAAGAGATCCACTCATCCACTCAGTCACGGTCAGAGAAACAGGACTACACTGGAAAACAGGCCAATCTCCAACATCTATAAACAAGGGTGTTGATGGCAGCAGCACAGCTGATGTTTCTTTCCAGGATGACGTCACAGCCAAACAGGAACAGACGAGGCAAAGCTACTCTGAGGAAAAGCAGAGAGAGCAGAAGGTTAGAGATTGAACTAACAGATTCTGCAGAGTGGGAGAATAGAGATAGAATGAAGCAGAATGATGAAAAAGGGGTCCCTATGTCCTCCAGCAGTCTAAGCCTATAGCAGCAGAACTATAGAGATAGCTCAGGATAACCTGAGCCACTCTAACTAGAAGCTTTATCAAAAAGGAAAGTTTTAAGCCTAGCCTTAAAAGTAGACAGGGTGTCTGCCTCACGGACTAAAACTGGTAGTTGGTTCCACAGGAGAGGAGCCTGATAACTAAAAGATCTGCCTCCCATTCTACTTTTAGAAATTCTAGGAACCACTAGTAAACCTGCAGATTGAGAGCGAAGTGCTCTGTTAGGAACATAAGGAACAATCAGATCTCTGATATCAGATGGAGCTTGGCCATTTAAGACTTTATATGTGAGAAGGAGGATTTTAAATTCAATTCTTGATTTAACAGGAAGCCAATGAAGTTTCTCAGCATCACCCCTGGACAGGAGATTTCTCAATTTTGCAATACTCCTCAGATGAAAGAAGGAAATTCTAGAAACCTCTTTGATCTGGGATTTAAATGACAGGTCCTGATAAAAAACAACACCAAGATTTTTTACTTTATTATCTGAAACCAGTTTAATCCCATCCAAATGAAGTGACTGGCTAATCAGCTTCTTTTTCCAGAGACTCTGGTCCAAAGACTATAACTTCTGTTTTGTCTGCATTCAGAAGGAGAAAGTTAAGAGTCATCCAGGTTTTTATGTCTTCAAGACATGCCTGTAATCTATGTAATGGGTTAGCTTCATCTGGATTTATAGACAGATATAGCTGGGTATCATCAGCATAACAGTGGAAATTAATCCCATGCTGTCTAATAACTCTACCAATTGGTAGCATGTATAAAGTAAAGAGAATTGGTCCTAGCACTGATCCCTGTGGTACTCCACAGGTAACCTTTGAGTGTGTTGAAGATCTATCATTAACATGAACAAACTGAATTCGATCAGATAGATAAGACTTAAACCAGTCTAGTGCTGTTCCTTTAATTCCAACAAAATATTCAAGTCTTTCTAAAAGAATATTATGGTCAACTGTATCAAATGCAGCACTAAGATCCAACAGGACGAGCACAGATACAAGTCCATTATCTGAGGCCATGAGAATATCATTAGTGACTTTCACCAGAGCTGTCTCAGTGCTATGATGAGCTCTAAAGCCAGACTGAAACTCTTCAAAAAGTTCATTATGGTGTAAGTGGTCGCAAACTTGTTTGGCAACTACTTTCTCAAGAATTTTGGATAAGAAAGGAAGATTGGATATAGGTCTATAATTGACCAAGTCATCTGGGTCAAGAGATGGTTTCTTAAGCAGAGGTTTAATTACAGCAACCTTAAAAGCTTTAGGTACATATCCCTGTAACAGAGATAGATTAATCACATCTAAAATGGAGGAGGAGATCAAAGGGAATACCTCCTTAAATAACCTGGTTGGAACTGGATCTAACATACAAGTTGAAGGCTTAGATGAAGACAATAATTTTGCTAATTCAGAAAGTTCAACTGGATCAAAGCAGTCTAAACCCGGTTCAGATTCCATGACAACCTCAGGTACAATCGCGGATAGAGGAGTGCTTATGATCTTATTTTTAATAAGATCAATCTTATTTATAAAGAATCCCATAAAATCATTGCTGCTAAGAGCAGGTGGAATGGAAGGTTCAACAGAGCTATGGCTCTGGGTGAGTTTGGCAACTGTATTAAAAAGAAATCTAGGATTATTCTTATTCTCCTCTATTAATGAGAAGTATGCTGCTCTTGCTTTAAAAAGGGTCCTCTTATACAGCAGTAAACCATTTTTCCAGACTAGGATGGACTCCCGCAGGCCTGTGGAGCGATATTTTCTCTCCAGTTTCCTAGCATTTTGCTTCAAAGTACGCAGCTCTGCATTAAACCAAGGAGCAAGCTTTCTATTTTTAACGGTTTTCATTTTCAAGGGAGCTGCGTTGTCTAAGGCAGTACGCAGAGAACTAGCAACCCCATCAACAAAATCATCAACCTGTGAAGGGGAATAAGCTATGCTTTTGCACTCTGCAGCACTGCTCAGCGACACAGAGGAGAGAGAAAGTGAAGCAGATTCTTTAAAATTTATAACTGCACTATCTGATAAAGATCTACTAAAATGTAACCTTCTTTTGGGGGAGGAGAACTCTGTTAAAGTAATCCTGAAGGTTATTAGAAAGGGGTCAGAGAGGACAGGGTTGTGAGGAAATACTGTTATTTCTTCACATTCTATGCCGTATGTCAGCACAAGATCCGAAGTATGAAGATGAGAATGTGTGGGACTATTCACATTTTGAACAAAGCCAATAGCGTCTAAGATAGCATTAAAGGCTGCTCTTAAGCTATCGCCTTCAATGTCAGCATGGATGTTAAAATCTCCCGCTATGATGACCCTGTCAGTATTTAATACCAAATCAGAAAGGAACTCTGAAAACTCATCATTTCTGCTGGTGGGTGATAACGTACAGCACACACAGAGAGATGGAGAGTGAGGAGGACTCCAGCAGCAATACAGCGTTTTCCACATGGAAATACCGGTGTTACGTCGAGCTGCGTTTCCCCATCACATACGGTTTCCTCTACATCTCCGCACAGCGCAGGCGGCATGATTCACCGCGCAAGCGACAGGAAACAAGCATGCTCGCTAAAGGCGCGCAACAGCCGCCCTGTGCTCGCGCCACAGGAGAACTACGGCAAGCGTGAACGATCAAATGATAGCCTTTATGGAGAAAGGGAGAAATCTGGATGGATGGATGGATGGATGGATGGATACTCTGCCTTTTCAACCTACTGTATTTTTTTATTTATAATGAATTACTACACTAGCATTTCACAGTGAAGTACTTTCTATTTCCTCTGCTTTCTATTTTCTGACGTTAGACCCAATATCAATGGCTAATTTAGTAAATAACTTAGAGTTAGTCCCAGATAGCCAGACTAATGTTAGTCTGTAGACTATACTATAGGATCCATCGGCTATAGATGGATTTATTGGTTAGTTCATCCACTGACTGTGAAATTACCTGAGGAACGTCTTCCTGCAGACAGAAAACTGCTGGTTTCTGCAGCCAAATGCTGGACAGGGAGACATTTTTATGGCGTGTCTCCGTGGGAGTGGGGAGTACCAATATGGCGGCCTGTGGCTTTAGTTTTTGGGAGCAATCAGCATCCAGTGAATAGAGGACAGACGAACAGACTGATGCAGCATTAAAGCAGCAGCCGCCCCGATCCGTCCGTAGATCTTCTGCTCAGTTCTCCCCTCAGTCTTGAAAAGGAACCTAGATTCCTTCACTCCTCCACTTTAGGAGGGAGCTCCTCCAATCAAAGCTCTAACAGGACAGCAGAGTGAGGGAGCAGCGAGGTGGGGCTTCTTAATGCACCAATGAAGCAGCTGGATGTGCGTTTAAGAAACAAACTGCTGGTTGATGTTTGGATCCATCTCTAGTCTGGAAGGAAAATCATGATTTTATTGTTCTTTACAGAAATGTTTGCAGATCTCGTTTCTCATCCGTTTAGGAAAAATGTCTGTAGAATCATATTTCTAGCAATTGTTATTTAGCAGCTCACATTCAGTCAGATCAGTTTGTGAACATGTGATGGACTTTGACTAGTACGTTCCAGTCCATCTAAAGCATCTGTTGTATCTTTGACTGGATGTTCTGGAAGGTTCTCCTGCTGGAAGAAGAACCTCCAGCCTGGTCTCGGGTCCTCTTCCATCTATGATGGTTTTTTTTGGGTTATTTGCTCCATCCTTCTTCCCATCACCTTTAACCAGCCTTCATCTCTCAGCCAAAAAGCCTCCCCACAGCATGATGCTGCCACCACCTTCTGTGCTGTGATATTTGTGGAAGTAAAGGCTAGATGGTTCATTTAAAGCTTACGTAACGTTTCCTTCACGCCCTGTATGCTTACGTTTCATGCAGGACGGCTACCTGGATGCTGATGAAGTGGCCCAGTGGGTTCTACCAGGAGAGGTCGACCACGCGGACAACGAGGCCAAGCACCTGATCCATGAGACCGACACAGACAAGGTAGATGCGCGATCGCTCAGAAGCTTTGCTAGCTGTGGCTAATGTAGCTAACTGTTTTCAAACCCTGATAGTGGCCATGTCGGGATCATATCAAGGCAAATTTATTTGTGTAGCACAATTCAGTACAAAGACAATGCAGTATTTGACAGGAAGTTTTATCTAGATCTAGAATTAAGGTCAAATCTGATTATTAATTTATTTTTTTTACCCATAAGTGACGTGGATCCAATCTTTTCTGAACACAGATCTGATTTGTTCCAATGGGACCCAGGTCACTTGGCTCTCTGGTCCTGAATCCAAACGAATCTAATCTTTTCAAATGCGACCTGTTTCTGGATGACTCGGTCACATTCATCCAAACGGAACGCCATTAATGCTCAACAAAGCTCACTATTCTGGGTCTCGCTACGCAGAAGCGGGAAGAAAAACAAAGAAAGAAATGAAAGATTGTTAGATGCGCTTCAGCCCTGCCATCAATGTTCACCTCTCTAAACACAGAATAGAACTTTACTGACCTCACATTGGAGAAATTAACTCTCTGCATTTAACCCCTCCCCTTGGGGAGCAGTGGGCTGCCATCGTGCGGCGCCTGTGGAGCAGTGTGGGGTGTTTATGTTCTTGCTCAGGGACCCAGAGTGGCAGTCTGTGGGAGTGGGGCTCGAACTCAGAGCCTCAGGATTCCAAGCTCTATGCCTGGGGCGCCACTCTCCTATAAATCATCCCTGACCGGGAATCAAACCCTGTTCCGCAGGGGTGAAAGGTCATGTCCCTGTTTATGACATCATTGCGTCCTCTGCTGCGCATGGGGGATACTTAAGTTGTATGAATGCAGTTCAGACAGGAGATCGCATACAAGTCAAATATATTTGGAAATGTGAACGCACCACGCAGAAGAATAGCATTTCACAAAGAAAATCTGAATTAAGCATTAAGGCCTGAAGTGTGAACGTAGCCTCAGAGTTTACTCTTAATGTCGTAGCTCTACTGTTGAAGTCATTGAACACGTGTTCTGATATCAGAAAACTCAAGACTTAGGAATTGATCTGGACTCTTTCACCAACGACTCGTTACTGCAATCGGATTTGCCTTAAAAATATGTGATATCAAAGCAACACTGCGTAAATTTAGCCCCTGGTCCTAGACCTGCACCGTCCCTCAGTGTTCTGGTATCAGACCAGTTTGGACCAGCAGAATGAGACGCCCTTTAGTTCCTGGTAAAGATCAGGAACCATCGATGCTCTGGATAAAATCCTCCATTAGTCTGATCAGCTGAGGGTCGGAGCTCAGTCTGACGTAAAGCGGCGCTCTGGGTCACATGACCCATTCAGAGACGGATCAGAGCCTCATCTTCACAACAAACAGGCAGAATATTGTAACGACGGGTTTGTTATTGTGAGATTTAACAGAATCTGTAAGAAATCCAGTTTTGTTTTTTTGTGAATCATTTTCTCCTTGGATTTCTCACCTGGATTGTTTCTGTTGATATTTACACTTAAAAAAACAGTTTTTTGTTTTTCAGGTGGTTTAAAAAGTCTGACTCCTTTTTATTCCAAACAATACTTTCCAAAACTGCTAAAGATCTGGAAGTTATCACAGATTAAATTACATATTTAGTCAAACAACATGTTTTAAATCTAGTTTGCACTTTTCTGGACCTGGGACTTTCATGTGTTTACACTGGACTTGACCCGCCCCCCTCCCTGCGGAAATGAACAGTACTTAATTGTTGTTAAATTGGTTTAATTTCATCACTAATTATCTCCTTTCTGTCTTTCTCTCGCTGTTTGTCATCCCTCCTTTCTCCCGTTTCTCCCAATCATCTGTTAATCAACCAACGACGGATGAAATGCTGTAATCAAACAGGATGAGAAAATCACCAAGAAGGAGATTCTGGCCAATTGGAACATGTTTGTTGGAAGTCAAGCCACCAATTATGGTGAAGATTTAACAAAGAAACACGAGGAACTTTGATGTGCCGTCCCTGGGAGGTTTGGGGGGGGGGGGTTTAGGGATAGGCTGGGATTCACTTAAGTATCTAAAGCAAATTTTTGGCTCTTGTTTACGCTGCAGTCATGGTTTAATCATGTCCCCTCGTTCTTATGTGGAAATTCACAACCAGAGATGCACCGAGGAATCGGCAGACATTCAGCTTGATTTAAATCCTACCCTTTTCTGTGATCATTGAAAGCACCATTTTAATTCCATTCAATTCAGTTTATTTATAACGTTTTCTATCTAAGGAAAACCAGTTGATTGCATCGACTCATTGACTCTTCAGCAATCCCTCACACTAAGCATGCTTGTAGCGACAGTGGAGAGGAAAAACTCCCTTTGAACAGGAAGAAACCTCCAGCAGAACCAGGCTCAGTGTGAGCGGCCGTCTGCTGAGGCCGACTGGGGTTCAAGGAGACAGAAGCAGACATAGAAAAAGAAGCATGGCATCAATTTAACCCGTAATGCTATATTTGATACATGCCTTTTTGAAATGAGAAGAGGTGTTTGTGAAATCCGCTAAAAGGATTTGAGTAAATCATGATTTAGCTGTTAAAAAGGAAATTTGCTTGTTGACAACAAGCAGAAATCAAGGCTCTGATGGGTGCATCTCTGATTGTAGCTCCACAAAACCATGTTTCTGGACGCAGCCACATACTGTGTATGTAAGGACGGTAATACTAAGGAACATGCACTCCTTCTGTGTCGGTATTGTTTTTGGGTTCATAGAACATCACACAATGAGGCTTTTTAAGGTCCAAACTGTATCCGGGTTGATTCTGATGTGGGGGCTTCTGTCCAAAGAAAGGAAATATTGTGTATTTGGTCTAAGAACAAAGTCAAATGGTCTGGGATGGACTTTGTTACTGACTCATTATGGTTTAATAAATAAAGTCTCACTTTTTTGTACAAATCTTTGTTTGTGGTGTTATGTGCTGCAGTATTGTTGAATTTTAATTACTGGTTTGGTAAAGGTAAGGCAACTCAGACATATCCTTCATGGAAGTTGTTAAAGGGAGAAACAGACAAAAATTATTAAAGAGAAAGTAGGCAACATCAAAACAAAAATCTGGAACAGATTTTTGGAGCATCCAAAACAGAAGGCTTCTGGTTCTTCATGTAGGGAGTTGAGTTTTGATCCAGAGAATCTCTACACAAACTAGATGGGTTGTTCATTCCATCAATGCCAGTTATTTCACATTTAGTTCAATTCAATTTTCAGTTTATTTCTATAGCATCAATTCACATCATGTCATCTCAGGTCACTTTCCAGTTCACCAGATCATCCAGTCAGATTGATTCAAAGTTTTCTATCCAAAGAAAACCAGCTGATTGCATCGACTCATTGACTCTTCAGCAATCCCTCACACTAAGCATGCTTGTAGCGACAGTGGAGAGGAAAAACTCCCTTTTTAACATGAAGAAACTTCCAGCAGAAACAGGACTACACTGAAAAACAGGCCAAGCTCCTACATCTAGAAACAAAGGTGTTGATGGCAGCAGCACAGCTGATATTTCTCTCCAGGATGGAGTCACAGCCAAACAGGAACAGACCAGATGAAGCTACTATGATGACACAAAAGAGAGAGCATGATATTAGAAAGTGAACTAACAAATTCTGTGGGAGAATAGAGATATGATGAAAAAGGGGTCCCTATGTCCTCCAGCAGTCTAAGCCTATAGCAGCAGAACTATAGAGATAGCTCAGGATAACCTGAGCCACTCTAACTAGAAGCTTTATCAAAAAGGAAAGTTTTAAGCCTAGCCTTAAAAGTAGACAGGGTGTCTGCCTCATGGACTAAAACTGGTAGTTGGTTCCACAGGAGAGGAGCCTGATAACTAAAAGATCTGCCTCCCATTCTACTTTTAGAAATTCTAGGAACCATTAGTAAACCTGCAGATTGAGAGCGAAGTGCTCTGTTAGGAACATAAGGAACAATCAGATCTCTGATATAAGATGGAGCTTGGCCATTTAAGGCTTTATATGTGAGAAGGAGGATTTTAAATTCTGTTCTGGATTTAACAGGAAGCCAATGAAGAGAAGCAAGGATAGGAGAGATATGATCTCTCTTTTTCATTTTCATCAGAACTCTGGCTGCAGCATTTTGGATCAGCTGAAGGCTTTTAACTACAATTTGTGGACTTCCTGATAGTAAAGAATTACAATAGTCCAGCCTTGAAGTAACAAGTTCAGACCTGGGAACCTTTGGGAAGCATCTGTTTCTGTTCAACTGCTCCCTGACCGTGTCTGTAAATGTTGACTGTAATAATTATAACAAACTTGTAATACACTCACATTTTTAAATGTTATGTTTGCAGTAAAAGTACACATCTTGATCGTGCAACAACTGAGAGGTAAAAACCACAAAAAATTGCTTTACATGTTTATATATTCAGGAGTTAAAAGTCTCAGTGGTTGCCTGAGTTAAAGCAGTGGTCCGAATTTGAATCTACGCTATAGAAATAAACTGAATTGAAATTGTTGGTTACTCTGGTTTCCCACACTCAAAACTATAACTGTTAGCTAAACTAGCATCTCTAAAGTACACTTCCTACCTGACACCTGGTTATGCACTAGTCCTAGTCCCAGCACTGATCACTAAAACCAGTGCTAGGACTAATTCTCCTTACTTTAAATATGCTCCCAATTTGTAGAATGATGCTGATGATACCCAGCAATATCTGTCTATAATCCAGATGAAGCTAACCCATTACATAGATTACAGGCATGTCTGAAGACATAAAAACCTGGATGACTCTTAACTTCCTGCAGACAAAACAGAAGTCCACAAACTAATTAGGTGTCTATTCATTGGCTTCCTGTTAAATCCAGAATAGAATTTAAAATCCTCCTTCTCACATATAAAGCCTTAAATGGCCAAGCTCCATCTGATATCAGAGATCTGATTGTTCCTTATGTTCCTAACAGAGCACTTCACTCTCAATCTGCAGGTTTACTAGTGGTTCCTAGAATTTCTAAAAGTAGAATGGGAGGCAGATCTTTTAGTTATCAGGCTCCTCTCCTGTGGAACCAACTACCAGTTTTAGTCCGTGAGGCAGACACCCTGTCTACTTTTAAGGCTAGGCTTAAAACTTTCCTTTTTGATAAAGCTTATAGTTAGGGTGGCTCAGGTTATCCTGATCTATCTCTATAGTTATGCTGCTATAGGCTTAGACTGCTGGAGGACATAGGGACCCCTTTTTCATCATTCTGCTTCATTCTATCTCTATTCTCCACTTTAGTAGTATTTGTTTATTCAGTTTTTATCTTTGGACTTTCATTTTCTTTGACCTTGTGATTTTTTCAGTTAAGTAAAATGTTTAAAGACTAACCTTATTAAAACCGTATACTGTACACAAATGATCTTTTCCTGGTTTGTGCTCTGCTCATCAGGACGGCCGTCTGACGCTGGAAGAAGTGCTCGACAAAGCAGATTACATCAAGATGAGCACCATCACTGACTATGGGGGCATGAGGGTGGAGGAGCATGACGAGCTGTGAAATCGTTTTGGAAAATATGTCTCAGCTTAAACGCGTGTGCGCATCATAAACAGACCACCAGCAATGTGACATGAACTAATAAGAAGAGTACAGAGTTAAACTGTCAAGACACCAAACTTTGACTATGGCTTCTACATCCATTTTTTAAAGCCCAGAAATGTAAAAACAAACTCTCAGAAGGAAAAAAATAATTTTATTTGATGGTTTATTCATTGTTCTATTCAGGACACAGCATCCATTACAAAGGGAGGAAAAAATACACAAATTTAAACATCACATGGCAGCCGACAGGTTCCAACAAGCTATAAAAATATTTCACTCAGGCTTTGACATTTCACTGCTTAACAAATTGGATAGAGTTTAAATCACTGTGGTACAGTGGACAGATCTCCATCCTCTCAGGCCTGCATCACGGGCCGAGCTTCTTTGGCGCTGAGGGCCACTCCAGAACCCGCAAAGCCAGTTCCACCCTATGAGGATACAGAACATCATGAGAAACCTGCGGCTGAGGCCACTGATCAGCTCTCACATGCATCCATGTCAGGGAAATATTACCTAAAGTTGCTAAATGCAGTTTCCTCATCAACTAAGTTACTGATTTGTTTAGAAATAAAGTTTGATTGTTGTTGTGAGTTTTTTTTTCTTTCAGACAGCCACATACCCTCTGCAGCAGGATGATGTCTTTGTCTGTTAGTTTGTCTCCAGAAATCGGATCAATCATGTCCTTCCTGATCAGCCTCTCCACGCACTCCTGAGTCACCACGGTACCTCTGAAACAAACGAGACACTCAGGCGCGTCGCTCACGCTGTGGCATGTCACAGTAAGGAGAGGAGGGTGGAAAGGTGGGTACTCACGAGGGTCTCAGGACAGCGCAGGGGACGCTGTTACCCAGGGCGTCTCTGGTCACCGCGCACACATACCTCTCCTGGAAAAAAAGGCATAAAACTAGAGATAGGAAGACCAATAGATACCGTCACCTTCAGCTGACTGGATCAGGATGCAGAATAAAGACATTTCATGTAAATGAAATTCATTTAAAAATGCCGTATTTATGCCAAAAGGAAATTAAATGTTGAAGTAATTTCTTTTCTAATGAGTTGTTGAGTTTATTGGCAGGAAGGATCTTCTTTAACAGTCCGACTTTCACCAGGACTGAAGATACACTGCTGGATTTACCAGTTTACTAAAGAAGATGATTACTGATGAAAAATGCTTCTGTGTGAATAATTTTAAGATCAATTTTTTTGCTTTAGAGCTAGTGATTTCCTACTAATCTAATCTAGAAAACTGATCCCTAAAGTTGGGGATCAACAAGTATGCCGTCTTAAAATCCTGTAAAAATAAATTAAACTAATAAAATTGATATTTTTATCTAAAAGCATCACTTAGTAAATACAGCATCAACAATTAATTTATTTGGTTTGATCCATTTCTATTATACCCATTAGATCAGGGGTCGGCAACCCAAACTGCTCAAAGAGACATACTGGACCAAAAAAAAATTAAAAATCTGTCTGGAGCTGCAAAAATGTAAAAGCCTTATATAAGCCTCGTATAGCAACACGGGCTCTAAGTGTTTTCTCCCATTATAGAAAAGAACTTTATGGGCTTAATATATAATAAGCATTTAGGATTTAATGTTTATCCTGAAGCAAATGTCATATTAAGTTTTCTTGCAATGATGAAATTCTAGAAACACAATAAAGGAATCTTTCTATGGTGGACGTGTTTCTGTTGGGAGGAGTTTATTGAGTCATGAGGAACCAAGCAGGAAGTGACATCAGAGCTGTGCTCTCTAACCCCGAAATCCCACATCCTCCGTCACCATCGTTCCTTGGTCTGATTAATATTTTTAGGATTTGGGGGAAAAAATGGAAGAAGGTTCAGAAACCTGCATCAAAGCGCTGCCTGTTTGATCTGTGAACGGTTTTCCATCCTTGCAGCCAAACTAGCAGCAGTAGTGGAGTTTGGAAATGCAATCCACTTCTTAAATCTATCTTTGCGCTCCTCTACTTTATCCTGCAATCGCACTTTTTCTCTCCCTCCCAGCTTGGTGGTGGGCTGCAGATTTAGCCTTCCCTGGAAATGCCTTTCCAAATTTTTCTTTTTTTTTTGACACCCTCTCATTGCAAAGCGAAAATGCAGGCAATCGTTCAGCATTGATAATGAAAGCAAATGAGTCAGCCTATTTGAATCCTCTTTTCTCATCAGCTTTGTTCCTTTTTTTCCCTTTGGGATTCATATTCTGAGACACACCTGCAGCTTTGTTAGCTTGGCACCGCGCCACACTGGTTCCAAGTTATGACCACTGATCTCTATGGCTATGACGCAAATTATTGCTTAAATTTATTTATAATACAAATGTTTAAAGCATTGGAAAACATTATTTTTTGTTTGCAACCTGCACACCACATTAAAACAAAACAAAAATAATTTTTTATACATTTTTGAAAAAGCTCCAGGGAGCCACAAGGGGGCGCTAAAGAGCCGCAGGTTGCGGACCCCTGCATTAGATGCTTAAAAATATTTATATTTCAACCAATATTTTTGGTTATTTTTCCATTCCAGGAAATTTCCCGTGGATCAGAACCCAGAATGTTTTGGAACCTCTGAGTTGGAGGAGATCGTCATGAATTTAATAAGAGCAACAATCAGTTTCAGCTTCATGCTGTCGGAGGTCTTGGCAAACTTTCTGTCTTGTTATTCAGATTTTTTTGTGTTCCTCTAAAACCGTGCACCATCTACCCCTTCACTCCTTTTTGGAGTAGTGCACACCCCTTTCCTTCTATTGTTGACGCGATCTTGGTGTGGATCATACCAAGGTTCTTTGTCCCTCTTACTCTGAAGTCCTTCCTTCCTGTCCCCGCCCCGCCCCGCTACGTTCAAGACCGCCTGCGCAAAGCAAAGCCTACAGCCACCGCTGTTCCTCCCACCTTGCTCCGCTCCGACGTCCTCGGAGCTCGGGGAACACAGGCGCCATATTATTATTAAATGTACAGGAGCAAAACATGCGGAAATTAATGCTTAATTTAATACGACATATAAAAAAAATCCCCTTCAGCATCCAGCAGATGTGCGGTTTCTGCCCAAACATTTTCTTTTTGTGAGGATGTTTTTTTACAGGGATAACTAGGATCATATAAAATAGTTTTTTTTTTATTAATTATGTTTGTTCTCTACCTCCAAACTTCCTCCATTCCTGCAATAAGATGTTTCTTTTGACTGGATTTGATGAAACTTTGAAGCCTCTGTATAAAACAAATCTGAGAAATCTGCTTCCTGGTCTGTTGAAGTATTAATAGTTTACATCCAATCATTTAATTAAACAGCCTTAGTTTTAGGGATTATATAAGAATTATGCTCTAATTTGTATCAATCTGTCAAGACTATATTTTAATTTGACAAACTGGATGCTGGTGAAGATTCATCCAGGTCACAGTCATTCCAAAACAAGAAATAAAAAATGATCCACTGGACTTTGCTTCCAAGAAACGTCTTAAAACTTAGAAACAAACAGTGGATTGTTTTTAATTTCCTTTGTTTTTTGAAATGACAAACCGGATCTTCTCAACGTTCTTTTTCCTGTTTGGTGCGATTCCAATTGTGGATCTTGATCTGACCGGACCGGAGCGGAGAAAAAAATAGCTCTGCTTCGACGTACGTGGACGGTGAGGTGCGGAGGAGTAGCAGTGGATGTGGAACAGCTCTCATGACAGACAGGCGCTCTGCACCACAAACATGAGCGCGCTGAGGTGCTGACAGAGAATCAGGAGGAAGCAGAGAGTGCAGATTACAGGGTTCCTACAGCATAAGGCAAGTTAAATTCAACACTTTTTTAGATGTTTTGCCATTTGAAATAAAAATTTAATACCAAATTCACAAGAAACTAAATAAAAACTCTCTTGCAACAACTTAACAAAAAGGTTTATTTTAACATAAACCACTGCACTCATGTTTCAAATTCTGAAAAGCTTCCCATACAGGAAGAAAGCTAAAAACACACAAATGACAGATATATTTGAACAATTATTTAACTGAATTCACAAACTTTGTTTTAGCAGGGAACAAAACAAATCAGTTTTGAAGCCACAACCTAACCAGTGCTAAGTCTTTTTTGCAGCTATTTTTCTTTCTATGGTTTTCTTAGTATGTTTGATTTGGTGATAAGTGGAGGCGTTGCAGAGACAAGGGTGGAACTAAACTGAGAAATACCGGCTGTTTCTCCGTAACTCTACTGAGCCTCATGTATGTTCCCTGGTTTTAGCCATGGAGGAAACTCTTGGCTGGAGACAATTTTCGTCACATTTACACTTGCTCATATTTTCCAGACAAAAAGTTAATGGTGCATCTCCCAAATGTCCCGGCCGCAACAACGCTTTATTGGTTCCGCTATCGGGACGGAACCAATAATGGTGAGCTGTTATTTTTTAATAAAATTTTTTTAGAAAAATTGTCAATTTTAACGTTTTATTTAGATTACAAAAATAAATCATAATAAAAATAATCCTATTTATGATGTTTTAAAAATTAAGACCTACGAAAGACTGATTTAAGACATTTTAATACCAATTAAGGCCTTAGTTTTTTTTTTGAAGAATTCAATGCCTTTTAAGACTTTTTAAGGACCTGCAGGAACCCTGAGATTAGACTGACCTGGCGGTTGAGCAGCGCCACCCTGTCCAGGCTCGGGTCCAATGGGGTAAAGTTTACAGGGATTAAATCATTCATCTTTATGGGTCGTCCAGACATGGGACACAGCACCGCTTTGCTCTGAAAAAACAAACAAAATAGGGATTATTACAAAAAAAACAGAGGTCTAAACATGACAACGTATCTGATATTTCTAAGAGATGGTTTTCATTTGGAGACGTGGGGTCAACCTGTCCTCTATGTGAAGGTTTGCCAACAGACAGGAACACATTAGTTCAGCAAACAACATGCTGTCCTTGCTGGAAGCAAACAAACACTAATGACAGGCTGCCTGAACAATCTGCTGTCTGTTTAAGCAGCAACGAATTGTGTGATGTCAGGAATATTGTAGTTAGTGACATGAGTCTGTTGTGCGTCAGAACTAACGTTTTCCCCAGTAGTTTATCTAATCAAGACAGTTCCTCTGTCCGGCTTTACAGTTAGCATCTTCATTATCTACTCAATTCAATTCAATTCAGTTCAGCTTATTTCTATAGCCCCAATTCACACCACATGTCGTCTCAAGGAACTTTACAGTTCACCAGATCACCCAGTCAGATTGATTCAAAGTTTTCTATCTATACTCTGCAAAGATTTGGGAATAGAAAGAGGGTGGTGTCCTTCAGCTAAGTGTAATATTCTTATATGACTGGAGCCATGGATGTCTTTCCATTTCTAAACATGTATCATGTAATGATGTGGCAGAGTAGAGTTGACTAAAATGCTTTTCTAACTGTGATTCAGGGCCACTTCAATTAGACGTGAGTCCAGCTGTAAGCACTGCTTCTGTAACTCTAAGCAATTTCTCTGATCTGAGTAAGATTATATCTGATTCTGCTGTCATGTCTCACGGTTATTTAATACATTATGAAGTGTTATTTAAAGGCACACTATGCAACATTTTTCAGTTAATTAATGTGTTCCATAACGTTTTGGATGATTAAATGAGTCATTTCAGGTTGAACAAAGGTTTTCTCGGCCGCCCTGGTGGACTGTGGGGGAAATACCGCACTTGCAATTGCAGGAGCACCGACCCGCACCCACAGGCTCAGAAGTCAGTCGGTCTTGCTTTACGGCGAGAACTGCTACACCCCCCAGTTAAAAGCATGCTCGTTGCTAGCACAGTGGCGATCTTTCACACCGGACGCAGCAAAAGCAGCAAAATCGCGTCTGCTGCTTCATTTTTACTGCTTGTACCAGTTAGGTCGGTGCAAAAGTGTGTCGTTGGGCGGAGCTTCACTATCCTTTCTCTGCCTTGCAGCTATATTTGCTGTGATCAGTGGGAATAAAGTAGTTTTAATATGTTTTTAAGTGAGAAAATACACCTGAAAACGTAATCAGTGCAGTCAGTTCATTCAGATTATCATCCTGCCTTACAATATTTTTTCTGTGGAGCCGCTCAGCTGGTAGGTGTTTTTCATCTAAATAATCCAAACTGCAGGCAGCAGGATAATAAAAGCGAACATATTCTGCCGGCAGATTTCTGCATTTTAAGTTAATTTAGGCGTCTGTTTAAGAGGAGTGATCATCAGAGCTGTGTCTCTCTCCCTGCCAGCTCCCAGATCTGCTTCTCTGATTGGTTGAAGCGGCGTGTCGAGCAGCAAAAATTCAATTTTTCCATCTTGAGCAGCAGCGCGGTTGCGGCGCGTTTGCGGCGCGTCACGCGCGTCAGATGCTTAGTCATTCGTTGCGTTCGCCTGTCTGCTAAGCTCAAAGCAACCGCGCCTGGCTTGACGGAGAAACCAGGAGAACAGCTGTGCATATTTACGACAGTGCACTTTTACTTTCGCCCTCTGGGGGGAGCCTCGCTGGAAAATCAACACCGGTTGCATAGTATACCTTTAAAGGAAAAGTCCGGTCATATTCAGAATTCAAACTTCTGAAAGTTCTTTAAATCTGAAATGATTCCATTCTGTTCAATAAATGATCAGTGTTTTTAATTCAGAGTAATTTTCATGTGAATGTGCTTTACTGGAGGCATCCATGTTTGTCAAAGAACACTACTGCCACCTACTGGTTAGTGACATTGTCACGGTGCGGTATCGGCTGTTGATCAAGTCCCAGTGCTGTATCTGGTGTTTGTCACAACGCGCTATTATCCAAGTCATCTTGAAAACATTCTTCTTCCAAATGTTGGCTACATATTACGGGTTTTTTCTCTGGCCAGAAGTTCGATGGAAAATCCTCCCTCTTCAAGTTGGCGATCCAACGACCAACCCGTCCGTGGAGGATCAGGAATCAGAAAGGTGGAATAACTCTTTTTTTCACTTTTACCCGATGTATTCCAGCATCCAGCTGCCATGCACGTGGGCATTGTCAGTTTCACTATAGCTCTGGTGAATTTCAATGGTGAAGTCCTCTGGAAATCTTCAATAATTGTTGTTGATTGCAGATGTGTCTAGTAGTTCCCATTGATTTAGCTTGTAAAGCGGGGAGAATGGCGCTAGGCTTACCGCACCGTGACGTCACTGCTGGAAGATGGCAGGAGGGAGGGGTTACTATATTTGGGCGAAAATGGCCGCTCCCAGACTCAGTGATCACGACGAAATTTTTTTATTGGTTAAAACTAAATTCATTATATCACAGCAAACATATTAGTTTTAGGTATAGATAATGATCCATTGATTATTCCTCGCTGACCGGACTATTCCTTTAATTCCTGATTGGCTAAAAGAAGGCTTTGGTAGGCGGGCTCTAAGTGGCTCTTGCTTTTCTCTAAAGCAGGGGTCTCACACTGGTTCCAGAAAGGGCCGTGTGGCTGCAGGTTTTCTTTCTAACCAAGCAATCGTACAGCAGACTCCAGTCATCTCATCAAGTCATCATGTTGACTGGAGTCTGTTGTGCTATTGCTTGATTGGAAAGAAAACCTGCAGCCACACGGCCCTTTCTGGAACCAGTTTGAGTACCCCTGCTCTAACTGGTTTTGATGGGAGCAGGCCCAGAAAGCTAAACCTGAATGCTACACGTGATCAGGCTGGTTTAGCCACATGGTACAGAAGAAAATAATTAAAACAAAGAAAGAAAGAAAAATGACTGACTGGTTTTTTGAGGAGAGTTGGTTTGGCCTCTGGTGTCAGGGAGGGGATCCAGAAACTGGGGAGGCTCTGGCCGGACGTGGAGGCCGGAGCAGCAGAGGACGGCTCTCCTGAGCCGCTCGCCTCGCCGTCTTTCTTCTGCCCTGAAAACACACAAACAAAAACAAGTCAGACTTTCCTGTGCAAAGGACACTAGAAACGCTGCCTGTGTTCCAAGTAGCGAAGCAGCGTGACGCACCGGAGGTGAAAGGGTTAATAGGTTTGGACACGATGCTGTTCTCGCTGCTTTTAAACCTCTCCACCCTCTGCCGCTCCTCGGATTTAGACTCCAGCTGGTTGTTGCTCTTCAGTGCTTGTTTCTGCTTCTCATAAGCCTGCAGGAGACAGAGGCAACATTTAGCAGCAAATGAAAAATTATTTATTTCATCTGCTCAACTGAAACACATTTTGAAATTGCAGACTGAAAATGAACAAACATAAAAGCTGTTTTACAAAAGGTGGGGAAACATGTAGGTTTTCTATCTAAAGCTACGTTCAGACCGCACGCAGCAGAGGCAGCAGAAGCAGCTCGTTTACATGCAAAGTCAATGGTTGATGCACATCATGGCGCAGAAAAGCTCCTGCAGCATTTTGAGCAGCAGGAGCTGCGCCTCATGAGCTTCTGATCATCTGACATGCATGACACGCTACAGAAGCAGCAGCTGCTGGAGTTGGAAAAATTAACATTCTGCTGCTCGATGCGCCACATCAACCAATCAGAGAAGCTTCGCCACATGGTGCTGCTGTGTTTTCAGATGGGAGGGAAAGAAAGAGAAAACCCGGGAATTCAGCCAGCATGGAAGAGAAATTGATCATGGCTGTTTGCTCTCATTCGGTTATTTGTGACCAAACATGTTATCAGTATAGACACGGAAAGGACTTTGCCTGGAGGAGGATTAGCGAGGAAATCAGACTCTCTGGTCAGTTATCCAAGGTTTTACGATGGTAAACTTCCTGTTAAAGGGGAGTTTTTCCTCTCCACTGTTGCTACAAGCATGCTTAGTGTGAGGGATTGCCTTCAAGCCAATGCGTCAATGCTATCAGCTGGTTTTCGTTTGATAGAAAACTTTTAATCAGTGTGACTGTATGATCTGGTGAACTGTAAGGTGCCTTAAGATGACATGTGTTGGGAATTGGCGCTATAGAAATAAACTGAATTGAATCAAACATACGCTGTCAATCTACTGCTAATTTTACGCTGTTCAATAACTGTTTATTCAGAGGATGTATGCAGGAAGAGGGGGAAGGATAGAGTAGTTCTGCCCAACACGCATCAGACCCACTTTTTCACCGCGCATCTAGAACTAAACGTGGGAGCTAAACTTGTACAAGCATCAAAAATGAAGCAGTTTTTGCCGCTGCTTCTGCGTGCGGTCTGAATGTAGCATAAAGCTTGTTACTCTTCTCTGCTGTTGTGCTGCACCTTTTTTTCTAGCAGCGAAAAGATTTTTAAAGATTTCATAGAAGTAGGAATATTCCTAAGGCAAAAAACAAAAAATGTTTTTGTCTTTCCACCTCATGAACAGGAATGAATCCCTCAGTTCTGTTGGAGCCTCAAAAAGCCACAACCTTTGTATAGAGACCCATTTACAGCCTGCATCATCAAGAAGCCGCGTACAGCATGGCGCCAGGAAGTACCGCCTTGGAAAGGGACCAGAATGATGAACCAGAACTGAAACCACCCGAGACTGGATCCGACTAACTCCTACCTTATGTCCATACCAAGAGCGCCATCCAGGGTAGGAAAGACCGCTGTGCTGAATCCAGACAGACTTCAGCCTCATGGATGCGATTACTGGGATGGACATCCACATAAATGATGCTGGTCATATTGACACTATGGAACTGCTGAAAGTAGTAATGGGTCCAGTAACACCGATGCATCGGTGCATGCATGGAGCCCATAGTGCTAAACACTGTGTTGGTGCACATGGCGTTTCCAGGAAGTCATGTGACCGATACAGGAGGTGACTGACTCACTAAACTGTGTTTAAAAACATATCTGTCACCACGATGCATCTGCTAAAAAAAATGTCTAATCTTTTGTGGTTTATCATTAAAATGATCAATAATTTTGGAGACTAAAAGTAACAGGAACGTTTCATCCGTTGTGTTTTTATTTTTATTTTCTCGTGTCTTTTCCTCTCAGTTATCACTCAACTTATCTGAATTTTGTTTATTTACTGTTTTTACTGTTCTTATTGTTTTACAATTATGATTTAAAATCCTAGTCCACAAGCATTCTCATTCACATTTTCTTTAGATTTTCACGTTATGATATATGTTCACATTATTTTTTTATTATTATTTTTATTCCTTTTAGATTTGTTACAATACAAAGAACAAACCTGTAAACCTTTGCCACCTTACACATACATACATTAAAAGGGGCTTGATGTTAACCATCGCCCGATCTCCCGGGGCAAGTAGTTTCTATTTTTTGGAAGAGTACAAATTTAATTGCATTTAACCGGGCGAGTGCAATGATCGCAATAAAAAAATATTTATCACTCAAAATCACTTTAAAATCACAGACCCACAAGCGTTGCCGGCGCCATTTTTGTTGTTCTGTACACGTTCTCGCGTGATTTGAAAAAGCTGCATGATTTTCCGCCAGATGGCGTGATTTCTGTCCAGGAATTGGTGCGAATCAGACACAATTTTTTTCACTCCGCCCATTTCACCCACCACCCAGATAACCCTAGATTAAAAATGATCGGTCAGGGATTAGGAAAATTGGCATAATTGTATGCCATGCGCACAGTGTAAATATTTCTATCATATGGCAGTCTTCTGTACAGTGATGCAGGTCATACATTAAAAAATGTTCATTCATTTTTTTCTCTTAGACATTGGAGAGGTGCATTTAAATGTTAGAGAGCTAAACATGCTAAATTGGTGACCTGTTATGTTATTATTATTGTCTTGACTTGTTCCTTCTCAATTCATTGCGCTCCTGTTGGCTATTTGCCATGAGTGTGCGATGATCCCGCTTCAACAGCTTGGCAATTTCCAAACTGCTGCTCCCCTCTGAAAGACATCTGACAATTGTTGACTTTTCAGAATCTGTCAAATCTCTTTTCTGACCCATTTTGCGAAAGGAAAAGAAGTTGCCTAATAATTAAGCACACCTTATATATGGTGTTGATGTTATTAGGCCACACCCCTTCTCATTACAGAGATGCACACCACCTGATTTACTTAATTGGTAGTGGGTTTCCAGCCTATACAGCTTGTATGACAACATGTATGAAAAGGATGATGTGGTCAAAATACTAATTTGCCTAAACATTATTTGTCTCACAGAATACTGACACCTGCTGGACCTTTAAAGACACTACAGGCAGCTGATTGAACAGAATAAACTGAATCGATTCGATGACGTAGTACAATGATGTCATTGAAGTTATTGTAGATTTGATTGTATTTTTTCATATCTATGATTAAATTCAAAATATCTTTGATAGTTTTAGATAAATAATCTATACATACACTCACCGGCCACTTTATTAGGTACCCCATGCTAGTAACGGGTTGGACCCCCTTTTGCCTTCAGAACTGCCTCAATTCTTCGTGGCATAGATTCAACAAGGTGCTGGAAGCATTCCTCAGGGAGTTTGGTCCATATTGACATGATGGCATCACACAGTTGCCGCAGATTTGTCGGCGGCACATCCATGATGCGAATCTCCCGTTCCACCACATCCCAAAGATGCTCTATTGGATTGAGATCTGGTGACTGTGGAGGCCATTTGAGTACAGTGAACTCATTGTCATGTTCAAGAAACCAGTCTGAGATGATTCCAGCTTTATGACATGGCGCATTATCCTGCTGAAAGTAGAAATCAGAAGTTGGGTACATTGTGGTCATAAAGGGATGGACATGGTCAGCAACAATACTCAGGTAGGCTGTGACGTTGCAACGATGCTCAATTGGTACCAAGGGGCCCAAAGAGTACCAAGAAAATATTCCCCACACCATGACACCACCACCACCAGCCTGAACCGTTGATACAAGGCAGGATGGATCCATGCTTTCATGTTGTAGACGCCAAATTCTGACCCTACCATCCGAATGCCGCAGCAGAAATCGAGACTCATCAGACCAGGCAACGTTTTTCCAATCTTCTATTGTCCAATTTCGATGAGTTTGTGCAAATTGTAGCCTCCGTTTCCTGTTCTTAGCTGAAAGGAGTGGCACCCGGTGTGGTCTTCTGCTGCTGTAGCCCATCTGCCTCAAAGTTCGACGTACTGTGCGTTCAGAGATGCTCTTCTGCCCACCTTGGTTGTAACGGGTGGTTATTTGAGTCACTGTTGCCCTTCTATCAGCTCGAACCAGTCTGGCCATTCTCCTCTGACCTCTGGCATCAACAAGACATTTCCGCCCACAGAACTGCCGCTCACTGGATGTTTTTTCTTTTTCGGACCATTCTCTGTAAACCCTAGAGATGGTTGTGCGTGAAAATCCCAGTAGATCAGCAGTTTCTGAAATACTCAGACCAGCCCTTCTGGCACGAACAATCATGCCACGTTCAAAGTCACTCAAATCACCTTTCTTCCCCATACTGATGCTCGGTTTGAACTGCAGGAGATTGTCTTGACCATGTCTACATGCCTAAATGCAATGAGTTGCCGCCATGTGTAGGGCTGGGTACTTCGGTTCTTTTATGGTACCGACCGAAATGCTTCGGTTCTACAGAGTATCGAAACATGCCTCGTCTTTCGGTACCAAGTTTCGGTGATTGGCTGTAACACTTAACGGGATTGCGTCATCCAGGAAAAATACACAGGTGGTCCCGCCTACAGCCAGGGTTCATGTGTATCTGTTGTGAACTGGTTGCAGCGTCATGGAACCCCTTTAAAATGCCTCCCAGGTCAAAAGTGTGGCTTCACTTTATTAAGACTGATGCCAATAGTGCGCAATGCAATACATCGTGCACGGAAACAATTTAAGAGCAAAAAGTTGCTCGGTGTTTGACTGCATGAAGAGCGGACCGAAGCCGGCGCGACCATCCTCCTCTCAGCAGCCTGTGGGCAGAGCAAAGCCAGAATGGAGTGAATCATGCTGCTTTCAAACTGGACGCAGCAGGAGCAGCAAAATCACGTCTGCTGCTTCCTTTTTGCTGCTTGTACCAGCTTCTGACGCACGGCTGAAGCTTTGCTGCTCTGGCTGCGCGGTCGAAAAGTGGCTCTGACGCGCGTTGGGTGGAGCTACTCTATCCTTTATTTGCCTTGCAGCTATATTTGCTGTGATCAGTGGGAATAAAGTAGTTTTATTATGTTTTTAAGTGGGAAAATCCACCTGAAAACTTAATCAGTGCAGTCAGTTCATCCTGCCTTCCAATATTACTGTCGGAGCCGCTCAGACCCCCACATACCAGCGGTGCACTGTCAGTAGGATCCCATTCAATGGGCTTGCTTGTCAGACATGGTAATTTTTCTAAAGGAAAACTGCTAAGTAAAAAGGTCCTCACAATGTAACAGTGAATATTAGACACTGATTTTTTTTTTTGTTATTTATGAGGAAAAATGTAAATGGAAAAATCAGAGCTTAAAATGAAACTCAAAGATTTTGTACTTTTTTATATTGTGTAATTTTCTTTTTTTCATTTTATAAAACTGGTATCGAAAAAAGTATCGTTCAGGAACCGGTATCGTGAGTAAGTGAAGGTATCGGTATTGGTACCGGAACCGAAAATTTTTGAACAATACCCAGCCCTAGCCTTGTGATTGGCTGCTTAGAAATTAAGTATTAACGAGCAGTTGGACAGGTGTACCTAATAAAGTGGCCGGTGAGTGTATATCTTAACATGAAAATCTAGTGGAAAATGTGAATGAGAATGGTTGTGGACTAGGATTTTAAATCATAATTTTAAAACAATAGGAACAGTAAAAACAGTAAAGTTGAGTGATAACAGAGGAAAAGGATGACACAAAGAGAAAATTTAAATAAAAATGCAAGGGCTGAAACGTTCCTATTCCTTATAGGCTGTTCCAAAATTCTTGATAATTTTAATCATAAACGCAAAAGATTAAGACTTTTTTGAGAGATACTTTTTCCAACACAGTTTAGTGAGTCAGTCAGTTAGAAACACCTCCTGTATCGGTCACATGACTTTCTGGAAACGCCATGCGCACCGATACAGTGTTTTGCTCTATGGGCTCCATGCATGCACCAACGCGTCGGTGTCACTGGACCCGTCACTAATGTTAAGACTGGACTCTCTTGATGAGATGACTGCAGTCTGGTGTGCTATTATTACTTGGTTGAGAAGAAAACCTGCAGCCACACGGCCCTTTCTGGAACCTGTTTGACATCCCTGATTTAAGACGTACAGGGCGGTGTGCCTCGAGGACCAGGGTTAAAAACACTGGTTTATAGGATGTGCAGACATCCTCTTTTTGTTGTGGGATGTTGATGTGAGGATCTCACCTTCATCTTTTTGGCAATTTCTGTCTTCTGGTGAAGAATGTATTCAAGAATGGCTTGTTTTTCATACAGGTAACCATCTGGGCTGTGGACGGCAACAAGAGCATCAATACAGACTGTCGGTTTTAGTTATGGTGGAATCAGTTTTTGTTTTTTTACATGGTAGAGATTCGTACGTCACCACAGGATCCTGGCAAGGTTGCAGAGACAGGCAGCAGCAGTCAAAGTCTTTAATAGCGTCTTTGCCCAGGCGGACGCTCTGTGTTCCATAACCAGACGCGGCTGGAAGGGAGACAACAAAAAGCTCAAAGGGTCTGTGGGTAGAAACATCCTTCGCACTGAGATCATGGGTCAGTGACTCCTTAATATTACGTTATTCCGTACGTGGCAAAGATTTGGACATGGGATGAGAGCGGTGTCCTTCAGCTAAGAACGAAGTGTTATATTTTGATAAGGCTAGAGACATGGATGTTTAATCATCTGCTAACGTGTCTGATGTAAAATATGATGATGTTGCAGACTGGAGATGTAGAAAATCCCTTTTTAACTGTTAATCGGGGCCACTTCCTGAGAGGTGAACTGCTGCCTTCTGTATATTCTAAGCAATTTCCCTGATCTGAGTAGGATTACAATTTCTATCAGAATCTGTTGTCATGTCTCCTAGTCATTAAATACATATAAGTTATGAAGTGTTATTTAAAGAGTTTGTCCAGAGTGATCTCTGCTCAGGGAAAAGAACCGGAGAGATAGAGCGTCAGGGTGCAGACTAGGGGTGTAAATAATAATCGTTTTGTATCGATGCATCGATCCAAAAGCCGACGATCCGATGCATCGACACGTCCGCAAGATAATCGATTCATGTTTTTTTTTTTTCCTCCGGTCTATTTTTATCCATTTGCTCCTGGGCGAGGAAGTGGTGGCGAGTTTAGTCCGGTGACGGAGGGAAAAGAGCGGAGATCCAGGTGGAAAAAGGGTCCCTGCGTTCTCGCGCACCTCGCTCTTCTAGCGGGTAAAACTTCACGAGTTGTTTTCTGCAATTTCGGTCATAAAAACAAAACAAGCTGGCCTCCTGTATGCGGCACCGTTTGCTGTGAGCTACAATTTGGGAGAGGAGCAGCGGACCGTCTCTCAAGGGGGCGGTGACGTCGACACTCTGGAGCCGAGGTATTGAATTGAACTCATTGCACTGATTTTCTGCAGTATTTTTGCAGTATTTTTGCAGTATTTTTTAATGCAACTTTTCTACTTCTGTTATTTGCTGTTGTTTCTAAAAAAAAAAGCATAACGATATTACAGCTTTCATTGATTTATTTCAAACTGGAAACTTTGTTTAGCCTGTAAGGTGTAAAAAAAAATAATAATAAAAAAAATTTTTTTTTTACCGATTAATCGATTAAACGAAACGTTGTGTATTCTTGAGTATCGAAAACAATCGAATCGTTTGGTCAGGAAATCGATAAGGAATCGAATAGCCATGATGGATGTGATTTACACCCCTAGTGCAGACACAGAGCCTATCTTTAAAATGCTATAAAAACCAATACCAGTATCAGGCGAGGCCCCGATCCAGCACTAAAATGGTGGTATCGGTATCGGCGAGGACCAACAAATAGGGCATTGATACCATTTTGAGAGCCAAAACTTTATTCAACTATTGTCACCCATTCCAGGTAGGCAATAAAAAGTTCTACTGGATTCAATCCAATCATTACTGGATTTGTATTAGTCTTTTTCCTGCTTCACAAAGGTAGGAAGCAGCTTGACAAAGCTATGTTGGCAAATATTTTACATCCAATTAGTATGCAGTTCTTCATATATACACACACATCAATTTCAAACAGATGGTATCAGCCGATATTGCACAGCCAGGTATCGGTATTGGGGCCATAAAGTGGCATCGGTGCAACAATAATAAATTATATATAATGGGTTTGTTTTATGTGTTGTCCAGGGCCCTCTGCCCGTCTTTCCCTAAGGCCCCAATTTTCCTAAATCTGCCCCTGGCCACAGAGTCCAGGCTCCAGATTAGGCTAAATAACTATTTGAAAAAGATTGAAAACATTGTCTGATTAGCTGCATCTCAAGCTAAGAAAAACTGGGGAAAAAATGTAAAAAAAAAAATGGTAACAATGTTTGATTCTCATTTCCATAAAATACATTTTAAAGCTCATTGATAAATAAAAGCTGCTCATAGTAGAAGGTTTTAGGTGGGTTGGGGACAGATGGGTGCCTGTCTGAGCCAGACTCCCTGTTAGCTCCTCCTAAACTAACGCTGCTGTTAGCTCCTCTGAAGCTAACGCCTGTTAGCTGCTCTGAAGCAAACGCGGCTGTTAGCTGCTCTGAAGCTAACGCGGCTGTTAGCTGCTCTGAAGTTAACGCTGCAGTTAGCTGCTCTGAAATTAACGCTGCTGTTAGCTGCTCTGAAGCTAACGCTGCAGTTAGCTGCTCTGAAATTAACGCTGCTGTTAGCTGCTCTGAAGTTAACGCTGCAATTAGCTGCTCTGAAGCTAACGCTGCAGTTAGCTGCTCTGAAGCTAACGCAGCTGTTAGCTCCTCTGAATCTAGCCCTGCTGTTAGCTCATATGAAGTTAACGCTACTGTTAGCTCATCTGAAGCTAACGCTCACCTGTGTCCTTTCTCTTCTCATGGTAGGTGTAAACAGCTCCTGCTGTGCAGTTCTTCCCATGGCGAGTCATGCTGTGGCTGTTTTTCTTTCTTTATTCAGCTGAAAACTTTCAGGCAATGCTGTTCAAATGACAGCGAGTCGCAGGTTAGCTTTAGCGGCTAAAGTAGACACATAAATAACAAACCTCTGGAAGGTTTATGAAGATAAACTTAAAAATGTTTCCATCAGTGGACAACAGCTCTACAGTGGAGCCGATAAAGATTTGATCTCTAGGAAAAATGACTAATTAAATCCGTTTGATTCGCTTGATTCTCTTTCCTTGTAATGTTTTTGTTATTGCTTCTTCTTCTTCCTGTCTGTTTGCTGGCGGACTGCAAACATTCAGTAGGTGCATACCGCCACCTACTGGGGGACTAGAAACGTGACCTAATCATCTGGGAATGCGGGGAAATATAAGACTTCTAGAGAACAATAAAACAATACTGTTGATGAATAGATATTACACTAGATCGGGGTTTCCTAATTTTAGGATGTATCCAAAAAATATTTTCTTTACCAAATGTAAACCATTATTGTTTGATATTTGTTTACTACAAGCTAAATGTATATAGCACTATTCTGGAAGAAAAAACAACAGGAGCAGGTATCAAACAATGGATCAGGCAAATGTTGAAGACTTTACCTCTGGAATGCATAACATGTCTCCAAAAAGGGAAAACTGAATTATTTGAAAACATTTCAAGACCCTTCTGGGCCTTTGTTGAAGGAGTGGACGTGTGTCAAGATGAAGAAGGCAGCTAAAGAAAAGATTAATGTCAGACTGAAAGGTTAAACAAGGGAGCCTCAGCAATGGACTATTATCTTCTGTATCCTTAAAATAATATATGCAGATAGGTGCCTAAGAAGATGTTTGTTGATGCTGTTGATTCTATTGGTTATATGGCAGATACATCTGTAAAAAAAAATACAACATTTTTTCTAACATTTTTGAATAGAAAAAGCTTCCTGGATGGGAAGAGAAGCGTCTTAAAATTTGGAAACAAAGTCCAGTGGATTGATTTTTTTACTTTTTTTGGAATGACTTTGACCTGTATGACTGAGAGTCTTCACCTTCAACCAGACCTAATATTCAGTAACATTTCATTCATCTGCTTTGCTCCTTTTCATATTCCACCCGTTGAACGATAAGTTTAGTTTAGAATCATTCCTGTTGTTCTGGTGTCCTATGCTGGATGCTGGATGAAAATAGGGACACAGACCAAAGTTGTCGTCCTCCAGGTCGACCCACCGTATGTCAGTTTCAACAGGAAAACTATACAAAATAAATGGAGTATTTATTTTTTCTTCCTAAAGCTGTGACAGAAAACATTCCCTATAATCCGACCCTCACACACAGAGTAACATTAACTGAGCTGAACTTGGAGAGTTTTCTTCTAATCTACGTGAAACTTTTTGGTTTTAGCATATAAGGGCCCCTGCAGATCTGCCTCTCTATCCTGTCCAAGGGGGGGGGGGGGTGGGGGGTGGGGGGGGGGTTTACCATTAGGCAATACTAGCCAGCTGCCCAGGGCCCCTTAAAACCCTTTACATCTATGGTTAATGCAACTATTCCTTATTTGTGCACATTAATTATGTTTTTGATAAAAATCCTTTCGCTAAAATGCCATCAGAACGCTGATAATATTAAGTGTGTCTCAGCTTACTAGCAATGACTGAAGCCGCTCCTTCACTTCTTTCCAAAAGAAAAGTCCAGAGGCTGTAGCCTAATCTCATAAGTTTCCTCTCTGGGCCTTAATTCACATGTGAGATCTGTCTCAACCCCTTTTCATCTGTATATATATAAAGAAACAAACAACTAAATTAAACTAAACCCCACAAAGTCCTGCAGCCAGATTTTTGCTGCATTCCACCAAATAAGGTCACATCACCTCCATTTTCTATTCCTTAACCTTCCACTAGTAGAACTCAGGATCAGTTTTAACATCCCCCCTCCTTCTTCTGCTTCATCCGGGCCGGTTCACGGAGGCAGCAGTCTAAGCCGGGGGGGGGGGGTCAGCGCCCCTAAATGAAATAATCAGATCATTACGTGGCCTGTGGAGGAACTGACTGTACACTGAGGAGGTAACCCAGCTATTGGATTCAGGCGTGTGGGACCAATTGTGGATCTAAAAGTTGCAGGATACTGGCTCAGACATAGGCCCTCCAGCGTGTCCTGGAACTCCCGCAAGGCCTCCTCCGTGTAGGACATGCCTGGAACACCTCCAGATGGAGGCGACTGGAGGCATCCGGAATAGATGCCCGAGCCTCCTCAGCTGGCCCCCTTCGATGTGGAGAAGAAGCCACTTTTACATCTAGGCCTCTAAAGTACTTATGTAATCCTCTTCTAAAATATAACACCACTCGTTCCCCTTCTTTGAGAACCGAGCCTTTCAGTCCACGTCACCAAGGCTGGAGAACAGTCTTTATCTACAGCTATTAAATAATTAAACAGTTCTCTCATTAATAGTGTATTTTTTGTGTCACTTTATTGCCATTCAATCTTTTTTTTTTTTTTTGATACAGCTCATTTTTGATGGTTTTGGAAGGTGCTTAATGAATCCACATTACTTGAAGACAAACACAGAGACCTAACGGCTAACTAAGACCATTTTATCATCACGTTAACAGTTTTGGAGCTCTGGATACTGATGAACAGGAAGAACATGCAGAAAATTCTTATTTCAGCACATTTGAGTTGGGTTCCTAAAAAAGACATTTGGAAATCTCTGATTTGCAACAGAAGTTTAAAAAAAATTATATTTATTTACAACATTTTGATTAAAGAAACAGACACTGATGGTTCCACAAAGAAAGTTATGGTAACAGATTAATATAAAGGCTCCAACATGTATAGTTTTACACTCAGAAGAAACGGATATGCTAGTATGTACAAATACACCAATAATCTCCCAAAACTAAATATTTTTTCAGTGTAAAAAGTTTTTAATTTTGCCTCAAACTTTCACTTCCAGCTTCATCATGCTGCCTTTAAAGTAAATAACAGATATGATCCAGTCTTCGCCCCCACGCTCTCCCTCCGTTACGGACGAAGGCGACGCCGGGAAGCTGGAGAAGACGTCTCCATGTTCAGCTACGGTAAAACCAGCCCTGCTTCACATCAGCGAACAGCTGTTCTGAACAGACGTGGTCCAGCGCAGCCATTTCAGCTTGTCCTCGGTGTACGGTGGGTAGCGCAGGCCGTTGAGCCGCTCCAAAGCCCAGCCTCTCAGCATGCAGGACCGTCGGTGACTGAACTGCTCGAAGCCCCAGCGGCCGTGGTATGAGCCCCAGCCGCTGGCTCCTGGATGGAAGGAAAAAAAATGATCAGACAAGAGGAAGCCGA
This sequence comes from Cyprinodon diabolis, assembly GCA_030533445.1. NCBI lineage: Eukaryota > Metazoa > Chordata > Actinopteri > Cyprinodontiformes > Cyprinodontidae > Cyprinodon > Cyprinodon diabolis. The sequence goes on from CM060077.1 coordinate 39,956,441, forward strand.
TGGTAGCTGTGGGGGAGCTGCAGAGAACCAGTGCTCAGGTGGGATGTAGGCAAGGCAAGGCAAGGCAAGGCAAGGCAAATGTATTTGTATAGCACAATTCAGTACAGAGACAATGCAAAGTGCTTTACATGATTAAAATACAGGAAGATAAAACAGAATCAAAGCAAGTAGGAAAAAATAAAAAACAAATAAAATAAAATAAAAAATGCAGAAACAAAAAAAGAATATTAAAAACAGTTGGACTAAAGAAAATAAGTTTTGGTTGAACTGTTTAACTAGAACAGTCGAAGGCAATCCTAAACAAATGTGTTTTTAGTCTTGATTTAAAGGAACTCAGGCTTTCTGCACTTTTCCAGTTTTCTGGAAGTTTGTTCCAGATAAGTGGAGCATAGGAACTAAATGCTGCTTCTCCATGTTTAGTTCTGGTTCTAGGTATGCAGAGCAGGCTGGTCTGGAGGGTTGATACACTGATAGCAAGTCTGTGATGTATTTAGGTGCTAAGCCATTCAGAGATTTATAGACTAACAGAAGTATTTTAAAGTCTATTCTCTGAGATACAGGGAGCCAGTGGAAGGACTTTAGAACCGGGGTGATGTGCTCTACTTTCTTAGTCTTAGTGAGGACACGGGCAGCAGTGTTCTGGATCAGCTGCAGCTGTCTGATTCACTTTTTAGGCAGACCTGTGAAAACACTGTTGCAGTAATCAATTCGACTAAAAATAAACGCATGGATTAGTTTTTCCAGATCATGCTGAGACATTAGTCCTTTAATCCTGGAAATGTTCTTCAGGTGATAGAAAGCCGACCTTGTAATTGTCTTTAAATGCTTTTGGAGGTTCCAGTCTGAATCCAGCACTACACCTAGATTTGGGGCCTGATCAGTTGTTACTAGCTGAAGCTACTGAAGCTGTGTGCTAACTTTAGATCTCTCCTCTATTGGTCCAAAGATTATTAGGTAGGTCACTCTGCTGTCAGTCGTGACCTCAACAAATCTGAACTGGCTGGAAAACAAGTAAAAGGAAGACCACTGTTTAAATCCACGATGAGACAGATGTTCAAAGACCAGATTTACCAGAATGTTTGACCCCCGACCTTTAAAATCACAAAACTACTACCTCTACATTTTTATTATTTTTAGTTTAACTTATCAATAAAATAAAATAAGCAACAACAAAAAAAAAAACCTTACACATCGTTATTTATTCAGGTTATTTCTACCTGCAGTGTATATCTCAACCCTGCAGGGGGCGCACCACCCCAGCTTTCCAATGAACCAGTGAGGCAACATATTTATTACCAGCCTGCCTGTCAGCTCAGACAATATGGAAGCCAAATCGTTACCATGTTTCAAATGAAAAAGCATTTCCAGAAATGCTTTTTCATTTTAAGAATGTAGCTGCATTTTAACCGCCGGACCTCTTACAGTGTAATACAATGCAGCTGGCACAGCGCCCCCTACCGAACAAGATGGGTAGCCCGGTCAGCAAGGATCTGAGGAAGAGCGGCTCCTGACGTCACTCTGCTGCGCCCGCCACTCAGAATGCTTTTTTGTTTTCGAGTTATTGACAGTACTTTGCAGGCAGACCAAAAAAAAAACGAAAAAGCAATGTCCGCTGTGTTTTCTCTGATTATGGCATAAAATGTGCAGTCAAAAAGAAGAAAATGCAAACAGGATGATTGATTACTAATTTAATTTATGAGTCAAATGCAGCCACATTCCTAAAATGAAAAAGCATTTCTGGAAATGCTTTTTCATTTTCAAATTTTACATTTCAAATTGAATTTTGGTATAAATTTGCTGGGGTACATTTTGAAAAATAAATCTCAAATGTCTTTGTCTTTTTAATTAAGTAAAAGGATGAGCAGTGTTAAAGAAGAAAATTAAAATGCAAACAGGAAGATTGATTACTAATTTCCTTTACGAGTCAAACAATGCAGCCACATTCTTAAAATGAAAAGGTATTTCTGGAAATGCTTTTTCATTTGAAATATGGTAACGATTCGCTTCTATAGGACAAAGCTAATTATTAGGAGGTTTCAACTTGTCACGGTTGCTAAAGTGCGACTCTGGAAGATGCAGGAGGTGTCAGACGTCTACTGCTTTTTCAGAGAATCCTGCAAAGCAACACTGCAAAACCTTGGACCCAGAAATTAGCTGAATTTGGGATATATTCAATGATTTTTCAGGACAATATTCAGCTGTTGCTGGATATTATTGCTGTCTCTGGGAAACTATTCTTCTATAATTCAATTAAACTCCGAAATGCTTCATTAATCCCAAAGGGATTTAAATGCCGCAGTAACTCAGAGTTTTGTTTAACCAGGTCTGGGAGGTTTTTTATAGCTGTAGGCAGGAAGGATCTTCTGTATCAGTCCGTGTTTCACCAGATCTGGAGAAGCTTCTGACCGAAGACTCTTCTGAACAGGATGCTTTATGTTGTCCATGATCTTTATGAACTATACTTCTTTTTGAGATAATCTCCAGAGGAGTTCCTAGATCAGAATCGTCCCTCTTTATCAGCTTGCTGAGCTTCTTTCAGTCGTTTGCTCTGATGTTGTTACTGCAGCAGATGATTTTTCCTTTTTTTCCAGCTTTTATTGTCATTACACTGTCAAGAGTACAGAGCAACTAAATGAACTCTCTGCATGTAACTCAAACCCCTGTGGGAAGCAGTGGGTTGCCATCGTGTGGAGCTCGGGGAGCAGTGTGGGGTTAAGGGGTTTTACTCCGGGAACCAGAGTGGCAGGCTGTGGGAGTGGGGCTGGGACTCAGAACCTGTGGATTCTAAGCTTTATGCCCTAACCACTAGGCCACACTCCCCCAGGAGGATGGATCAGACTCTCCACCACAGACTGATAGAAGATCTGCAGCATCTTGCTGTGAATGATGAAGAACCTAAACTTCCTCTAGAAATCCAGTCTGCTCTGTTCCTTCTTTTAGACCACTTCACAGTTGCGTTTCCAGTCTAGTCTGTTGTTCAGGTGAACACCGATGTATTTCTACTCCTCCACCACCTCCACTTCTCCTCCCATAATGAACAGGATTCGTCTTGTTCCTGTTTCTACTTGAAATCTCTAATCATCTCAGGATTGTTTCCACACTATGCCACCAAGCAGTTCACCAGCTCTCTGTACTCAGCTTCTTGTCCATCTTTGATGAACCCTTGACTGCAGAATCATCCTAGTATATCTGCAGATGACAGGACTCTGTCTGGTCTGGAAATCGGAGGCGTACAGAGTAAAAAGGAATGGATAGAATACTGTCCCCTGCGGTGCTCCTGTGCTGCTGACTACTGGATAAGACGGCCGAGCCTTCAGTCTAACAGACTGTGGTCTGTTTATCAGGTAGTCTTTGATCCAGGTGGTTGTTGATGCCTCCACCTGAGTCGTCTGGAGTTTCTCTGAAAGTCAGTCAGGCTGAATGGGGTTACATGTTCTACAGGAATCAAAGAACATGATCCTCACAGTGCTGTCTGCCTTGTCTAAATGGCAGTGGGTTTGTTGAAGCAGGTGGATGATGACATCATCAACTCCACGGCGATAAGCAAACTGCAGGGGTCCTGATACCTGCTTGTTAGTTTGCTGAGGTGACCAACAGAAGTCTCTCTAGGACCTTCATGATGTGGGATGTCAGGGTGACACCTGAGTGAAGTTGCCCCCCCCCCCCTCCTTCTTCAAATAAGACAAAATGGGTGTTTGTGAAGCAAAAATTTCATTTGTGCCGCTATCATTTTAAAGATATAAGGAAATGTTTGTAGAGGTCATCAAAGGTCAACCAGCCCCCCCCCCCCCCCCCCCCCCCCATCTTCTTTAAATCAGACGAAATGCATCAAAAATTGTTATTTGTGCCTCTTTGGCTTTAATATTTTATTAAAAGGTTAAAGGTCAACCAGCCCCCCACCCCCACCCCCACTTTTATGAAATCAGACAAAGTTGGTGTCAATCACCTCGGCTGTGTTTGTGCAACAAAAATTTTCATTTGTGCTCCAATCATTCTAAAGATATAAAGAAAATTTTCTCCAGGGGTCAGAGGTCAACCACTCCCTGCTCTTATTGCAAAAATAAATACATTTGTTGATTTCAATCAAATGTACATTTGTGCTGGTTATCTCATACTGCATCCTGTCAAGGATAAAGTGTTAAATATACATTTTTTTGTACTGAAACTGAAATCTCGATTACAATGTAAATTGTAGTTGACAGTAAAGAGATTGATTGATTGATTGATTGATTGATTGATTGATTGATTGATTGACCCTCATCTGATCAGACATGTTTCTGCTTCTCTGATGGAGGACTTCATCCTGAGGATGAATCTTTTCTTCTCTTTATCAGAAATTCCAGGACTTCTAACTCTTCTGGTCCAAACCGGTCCGGTTTCAGAACCAGAACATTTAAGGAGACAGACTGTGTCCGACCGTCCGTCCAAACCCCCATAACCCTCCATCACTATATAAAGTGTGAACTATATAGTGCACTTTATAGTGAACTCAGTTAACTGAGCGTTCGGACAGATGATCAATACTTTCTGCTCCCCGTTTGTCACATCACACCGCCTCCCCGCATGGTGCCTGCGTCATCTTTGTTATTTATTGCTGCCACAACAATTCCCATGATTCTTTGTGAGGAAGCCTCTCACAAAGCAATCTGGGATATTTCTGCTCCTCTAGTGACCATGGATGATCACTACTTTTCAAGGTGCATTGTGGGAAATTCCGAGTCCCCTACTTTTTCATCCACTAGACGTTCGGACACTAATCTAAAATGTCGTAACCACTATATAGTTATTAGGGCGGACATTCGGACACAGCCTTTAGAGATTTTCTCTAGGAAACATGGAAGTTACAGGTCTAGCACCCCTAGAGGCTAGGCCTGGACAATATGAAGAAAATCTAATATTTCTAATATTTGGGCTAAATTATCATATATCACAATATGTTTAAATTACCTTCAAAAACAATAGTGTGCATAAAATTGCACTGATATTCTCACTTAAACTTTTGGTTTCAAATTTAATTTAATTTAATTTTAACCAGTTCAAAGCTTTTCACTAGTAATTCTGCCACATGTTGTCTTTAGGTGTCAGTATTAGACCTTTAACAAAATCCCTGCAACCAAACAGGAAACTAAGCAAAAACATGCAATACTGAATAAAATGCAAAATAAAAAAAGGGTCTTTTGTGCATAATAGAAAAAGAAATCCAGAACGAAAACAGAAAATGACCTAAATACTGTCCAAAAGTTAGAGCATTATCAGAACATCTCCAAACTATTTGCACTGATCTTTACCTGCTGGGAATTTTAAAGAAGCACAAAAAGTTATAAATTTAAGAACATTACCATGTATAGAAAAACCTCTGATCATCACATCACAGGTATTAGAGCATCTAAAAAACATTTAAATAAGGTAATAAATAGCGTCTGTGATTTCCCTCCATCTCTTCCTTTTCCTCTCATATGATTTCGCTTTTTTAAACGTCATCTTCGGCTTCACAGCTGATTTATTTAACATTTTAATTGCTGTGTGGAAAGACGCTGACATGCGCGGTTTACAAAGTTCTTCTTTTTGCAGCAATGATTTGTTAGTCTTACAAATTAGCGCCTTTTGTTCAACATCCAAACCACTGCCGTATATCGCTCAGCTGATGATGACACCTGCGATTTTGAAAATAATGCAGTTTGGAGGAGGGGTTTATGATGCATTCAAAGTGTATGGGAAAAATAAAACTCAGTGAAATAGATGCAGAGGGCTTAATGTCTTCAAATTTGTACTCAATGGCTGCGATAGAGTTATTTAAACTATAGAGCGTGGGGAAACTAGAGATACATAGAGTATATTCAATATACATCATCCACCCTTACTAGAGGCTAAAAGTCAGTGTTGATTTAACTAAAATAGTTTAATGAAAATTGTCACTGAATTCATGGCTGATATTCCTAAAGGCCAAACCTTAATAAACGCATAATTGATGTTTGAGATATTCTGATTGAAAATAAAGTGTGGAAGTTTTTTCTCTTATCCTAATCCCAATTTTAAAACTTACAGATAAACTACAAGAATGTTTGGGAAGCCGGGCAGAAAATGCCAAAATTAAATAAATAGATACAGCATTAAATAAATAATTAAATGTGTCAATAATTAATTAAATGTGGAATTAAATAAATAAATGTGTCATTCATTAATTAAAACCACGTCACTAATATAAAGTGCCACAATTAAATAAATAAATACAGCGATAGACAATTGTTTAAATGTGTAATTCATTAAATAAATAAGGAATTAAATATATAAATGTGTCATTAATTTAATAAAATACACCTTCATTTTATTAAAAAAAATATATAATAATTTCAGTGTGCATTTAATTATTTCATGGTCCTGTGTCGCAGTTCATCGAAACCATTAAAAGAATCTGTCAAACTCACCCATCAAAGTTAGGGGGCGGTTATCTAACACCTGATTGGTCACCCTGAGCATTAAGGCGAAGCAAATCGATTACAGAGACTCGATTCGCGTTAACCCCGCCCCCTAATTTTGATGGGTGAGTTTGACAGATTCTTTTATAATAATTATATATATTTTTTTAATAAAATGAAGACGTGTTTTATTAAATTAATGACACATTTATATATTTAATTCCTTATCTATTTAATGAATTACACATTTAATTAATTGTGGCACTTTATATTAGTGACGTGGTTTTAATTAATGAATGACACATTTATTTATTTAATTGCACATTTAATTAATTATTAACACATTTAATTATTTATTTAATTTTGGCACTTTTTATCCTCCATACATTAAAACCATCATAGTTTGTTCTTTCTGCTTCAGAGCTAGGTTGCTGGTTCCTCTGCTTTCATCAAACTCGCTGATCAAGTAAAAATCAAAACAGCAAAGAAACCTGCAGCTTCCCTAAAAAGAGAACATAAGAGCCTCTATGGGCCTGACTGGATGTGGAGCCTCTACTTCCCCTCAGGACCAGTTTGAATGTCTGAAACCAGAGCGGTCTGAGGGAGACGGAGACCTACCTACTCCTCCAAAAGGCAGACCAGGCAGGGTCATGTGAATGATGCCGTCGTTGGAGCACAAGCCTCCGCTGGTGGTCTTCTCCATCACAGTCTTCACCACCTGGAGGGGAACAACAAACCCATGATTCTGACGTGAGTTTAAAGTTTTTCCGGGAAAAGCTGCAGAGTTCCCACCCTTACAGAGGACTCGTCCGAAAACACGTAGATGGCCAAAGGCTTCTCGTTACGATTGACAAATTCAATGCTCTCCTCCAGCTTCTCCAGGGTGATGATAGGCAGAATGGGGCCAAAAATCTCCTCCCCCATCAGGGCGTCGTCCTCTGCTACTTCCACCACCACCGTGGGCGCTGAAGGAAAAAAGCAAAGACACTTACTCTTTCAATCATCCCTCTTACAATTTTACTGAGTAACTAAGCTTCCAGAAAACATAAAAGTACCATTAAAGTAAATCTAAAGGTTTTGATGTAAATAAATGTTAGAAATTGTGCATTCAAATTATCAGTAGCTTTAAAATCTACTGATGAATACGAACGGTAAAACTTTTGACAAACTGAAGCATCTGCAGGCCCACCTATGTATTTATTCTCCTGGTCGCTCTCTCCTCCAATCACCACCTTCCCTTTGGTTCTATCAAGCAGCTTCTTCAGACGTTTGTAGTGGCGGTCGGACACGATGCGGGACAGGTCCGGGCTCTTCTGGGGCTCCTTTCCGTAGAACTTCTCCAACACCGCAGAGAGCGCCGGAACCAGGGCGTCACGGGTGGCCTCTGTGCACAGTACGTAGTCTGGAGCCACGCAGCTCTGGCCCATGTTGAAGAACTTGGCCCATGCTAGGCGATGAGCGGCGGCTTGGATGTTTATCCGCCCGTATATGAGGCAGGGACACTTGCCGCCCAGCTCCAGGGTCACCGGGGTGAGGTGAATGGAGGCTGCCTGCACAACGCTTCGGGCCACAGCCTGGGAACCTGAGGAGAGAAGCTCTGAGGGTCAAAGCAGGGCTGCAGCATGTTTAGGTTGAATATTGAATTCTACATCAGCGATTCCCAGCAGAAGGAACTCGCTCCCCTAGTGGCCCACGACTGCATTGCAAGGGGTACATGAAAATATCTTATTTCTTAGGTAGTAAAACAAAACAGGGCTGTTTTCCTTTTTGAGGAGCCAATCGAAAAATCAAACAAGTTTTTATCAACCAAAAGTTTTTCTTTGATTTCAACTGCACATAAAAACCAAACAGAGGAATAGTCTGCATGTAGAGAACTGCCTGGATAAAAACAATAAATAATCCACTGGACTTTGTTTCGAAGGTTGAAGATGTTTCTCTTCCATCCAGGAAGATTTTTCAATTCAAAATGTCAGAAATAGCGTTGAGTTCAAGCCTCGAAGTCAACTAAAGGGAATTGTTGGCCTGGCTGAACGGGCGAGGTCTTCTGTTCCCCTGTACAGGAGCTGGGGTTGTGATGATAGCAGGAAGGAATCAACTCTATCGCTGCATTGTAGGTTTTTAAAAGCTGAAATCCACCCCCTCTGTTTAAGGTTGGAACTCAACATCATTCCTGACATTTTGACTTGAAAAAGCTTCCTGGATGGAAAGAAAAATGTCTTCAAACTTGGAAACAAAGTCCGGTGGATTTTTTTTAAAACTTTTTTGGAAAAACTTCAAGGCAATATATTTATGTTATTTTTTATTTGAGATGTAACAAATAAAATGTCTAAGAATCAAATTAAAAGATTAAGTAAAATATTTCTTGTTTTATAATCAGTTATTGTACGTTCCACTTTTCCACAATCATCAATATTTTAGACTAAGGTGGGAACAAAATGCCCAAAGAGGTAGACAGGTGATAAAAGGTTGGGAAATGCTGCTCTACAAACTGGAAAAAAATTCAAAATCTAGATAAGTTTTCTTTTTCTTCAAATTAGTGCATTTCTCCTTGGATTGAGGAGGTTAAAGAGACATTTTGCAAATGGAACAAGATAACTTACACTTAAAATAAGAAAACACAATTGGATTGTCTTATTTCAAGTGCATATTAACTAATGGTCTTTTTTAAGAGTAAAAAAACTAATTCCATTGGCAAACTATCTCATTTACCTACTCAAATTAAGGGTAAATACACTTAATTTAAGAAATTTTTACTTATTACTTTTTAGTTATTTTATCACATGAAGGAAAAATGTCAGAAATTGCTTTATCCTGAAAATTTGAGGGAGCGTGGAGCGATTTTGACGGAGCAGCAGGAAAATGAAGGTGAGCGCGGAGCGGATATAGAGCAGCACGTCCTGGAGCAACTTTGAGCGGCGGAGCGAATGAGTGAACATCCTCCTAAGTGGGAATTGCATGAAGCTCCGCTCGCATGCTCTGCTCTACATTGCAAACATTTTCTGAAAATTAGTAAAAATGTTTATATATTTATATATCAACTATGCTGCTTCCATCAACACCTTTGTTTCTGGCTGTGTGTTTCCTGGACGGGGCCGCCTGTGGAGCTGGTTGACAGTTGCCTTTTGTATCTATGCTTCTTTTTCTATGTCTGCTTCTGTCTCCTTGAACCTCAGCAGATGGCCGCTCACACCGAGCCTGGTTCTGCTGGAGGGTTCTTCCTGTTAAAAGGGAGTTTTTCCTCTCCACTGTCGCTACAAGCATGCTTAGTGTGAGGGATTGCTGAAGAGTCAATGAGTCGATGCAATCAGCTGGTTTACCTTAGATAGAAAACTTTTAATCAATCTGACTGGATGATCTGGTGAACTGGAAAGTGCCTTGAGATGACATGATGTGAATTGGAGCTATAGAAATAAACTGAACAGAATTGAATATATTTATATTTACCCTTAATTTGAGTAGAAAAATAAGATGATCTGCCAATGGAATGAGCATTTTTACTCTTTAATAAGATAATTAGATATAATGCACCTGAAATAAGAGACTCAAGTGTTTTCTTCTTTTGAATGAAAATTGTCTTATTCTCACTTACCTACACAATTAAAGAAAAACACACTTATTTTCAGGAAAAAAATGACTTACTTAGATTTACATTTTTTGCAGTGTATCCTTTAGCAACAACTCAAAGCTTTTAAACCACAGAGTTGCTGGAACATGAGGAGAGACTCAACATCACATCATCAAAAGATGCAGACTGTTGACTTCCAGTGTTCCTCTCATCGTGTCCCACTGAGCCAGACTGAGACGCAGGAACCTTTGCAGGTGTTTTCAGTTCACAAACTTTCCAATAAATGCCTTAAAAATCACAGGAATTACATATTTCTTTCTACCTACATTATTTCTTATTAAGTTTTACTTTTTGTAATGAGTGACAAAAAATGGAAAGTTTAAATTTCAACCATCTAACATCAATCTTGGATGACAGGATAGAAAGAATAATAATCAGAAAATTAAACTAAAAAACTGAACCCAAACTAACAGCAGTAAAGTATCCTTGGAAAACAGATTCCAGCCCAACAGGTCTAACCTCAACCAGTCAGAGCCTTTAAACCAGATCTGCGGCAGGAAATCAATGAGTTCTGAGAAAGAGAACGGTCCAATATTTAGTCAGAAATCTGCTTCATGGCTGCAGAGGTCTATGGTTTCTCTGCAGCATGGAGCAGGACATGTCGCATTGATCTGACCATCAGACATCATCACCAACAGCCATGGCTAAACAGCCGAACTCCAAACAAGCTGCAGAGTTCATGGGGGCTCCTACCGGTGTAAAAGATGTGGTCGAATCGGTTCTGCAGCAGAGCCTTTGTTTGCTCCGATCCTCCTCGAACGACGGCGTAACAGTCCTGTGGAATCAAAGCTGCAGTCAGTGGATTCTACGGTAACACGAAGACGTGGCTCCCTGCAGAGTTAACAGCTGGAAACTGGTTTACCTGATGCAGGTACTTGGGAATGAGCTCGGCTACCAGACTCTCTGTGGCGGCGCTGATCTCTGAAGGCTTGATCACCGCACAGTTTCCTGCCAGACGTTAGCAGAGGACGGTTAGCGGACGCCGAGGCGCTCACATTTTAAAGACATGGAAAAACGCTTCTTCAGAAATAATGTTTTTTTTTTTCATGGTTTCTCCACAGTCTGGAGGATTTAGACTCTTCTGGAAGTTTCTAGAAGTTTGCGGATCTTTTTAATTCTGTAGGAAGCAGGATGTGTGGTTTCTCATGGCGACACTGCAGATCCTGCTCCATGCGTCTGGGCATCCTGCGCCCTCAGGCTGCCTCAACCCGCCGTACACAGTTATATTGGTGATATTTTACTTTGGTTTTGAATCCTATAATTTAACCCCTTGAAGCCTGAATTGATATGTATTTACATAAAGACATTTTGTGCATGTTTTCCCCTTCAATTAGATGCCAAAGGAAAATGGTTAATGTTACTAAATAAATAAAAATGAAGGTAAAATATATTTTATAACAGTAGTTATAACTACATAATAACACACACTGTGGCTAGCACTGGGGTGATGCAAAAACACTGTGTCGGCTGCTTGCCTAGACTGCAAAAATGTTAGAAAATGAATAAAAATGTCTTAAAATAAGTTTATTTACCCTTTAAATGAGTAGGAAAATAAGATGATTTGCCAAAAGAATGAGCATTCTTACCATTAAAATAAGATAATTAGAGAGTATGCACTTAAAATAAGAGACTGCAGGTGTTTTTTTACTTATTTTAAATGTACATAGTCTTGTTCCAAAGGCAAAGTGTCTCACTTACCCGCTCAAATCAAGAAAAAAATGCTCCTATTTTAAGAAAAATTGACTTACTTAGATTTTTTGCAGTGTAATACAAGCGGTTTGTTGCTTATTAGCAACAACAGGCATCTAAGCATTAAGGAATGGATTCTCCAATTAAACAGTAAATGTTTTCCTCCTCTGCTCTGTATTGAATTATTCATTAAATGGTTCAGAGCTTCACCAAAGGTTATCGACTTTATGACGTTTTCATTCCAGTTCTTTCTAAAAACCAGGTGTGCAGACCTGCAGCGATGGCTCCCACTAGTGGCAGAATCAGGAGTTGCAGTGGGTAGTTCCACGGCCCGATAATGAGGACGACTCCTAAAGGTTCCCTCCGGACAAAACAGTCGTCTAGTTTTGTGGCCTGCAGAGACGGCGGAGAGAGAAGAAGGACATCAGATTAACAACAAGCAGGGTCACAATATTCTGGTTTGGAGAGAAAAATTATTGTTGGTTGTTTTTTTTTTTTTTAAAGCAAAGCTTCCCGTACTTTTATAGATCGCCTAACACTTTAAGAGCAACGTCTCAACTTTACAACCAAATTTAAAGATCTATCATTTCAGATTAAATCAGACCAGACCAGATTAATTCCTGCAGCAGTACAGACTACCAGACTTCCCTCTCCGCATTTACCTCCTCAAGCTCCGCTGGAAGAAACCCGAGGTGTCCTCAGGCTAGCCACAAGACATAGTCCTTGGACTTCCCCCCTGGTGGAAAGTGCCTGGAACACCTCCCAAGGGCAAAGTGCAGATTAGAAAAAGATGCCCGAGCCACCTGAGGTGGACAATTAGCATATTTTTTCGGTGGAGAACCATGGCTTTGTACTTGGAGGAGGGGATTCTCATCCCGGGCGCTTCACACCTGGCTGCAAACTGCCCCAGTGTACGCTGTAGGTCTGGTAGGAGGGAAGCCAGCAGAACCGCATCATCCGCCAAAAGTTGGGATGCGATCCGCCGGTCCCAAAGCAAAACCATTCCGTCCCTTAGCTGCGCCTAGAAATTCTGTCCATACAGGGTTACAGACAGGACCGGTGACAGAGGGCGGCGCTGCGAGTCCAACATGCAGGGTGATGTCCCACTGAATGCCGGAAATGAGGATTAAACTCCTGCTCCACTTTTAAAGAGACTGGATGGACCCCAATAAAGGGCCCCTGACTTCATACTCCTGATGAGCCCCCACCCCCCATAAGGCACCACGACGGACCAAGTTAAACGCCTTCCAAAGGTCTATGAAGCACATGTGGACCGGTCTGTCAAACTCCCATGAACACTGGAGCACGCTGTGAGCTAGAGCTGGTCCACGGTTCCACAGCCAGAAGGAAAACCACACCGCTACTCCTGAAGCCAAGGTCTAACCATCAGCCGGACTCTCCTCACCAGGACCCTGGCCTAGGCCTTCCTGGGGAGGCTGAGGAGTGGGATTCCCCTATAGTTGGAACACTCTCTCTGCTCTGCTTTATTTCTTCTTTTTTTTAGCTTTTATCGTCATTCCACTGTCACAAGAACAGAGCAACGAAATGTACTCTCTGCATTTAACCCATCCCTTTGGGGAGCAGTGGGCCCCCATTGTGTGGCACCAGGGGTGCAGTGAGAGGTTAAGGGTCTTTGCTTAGGTACCCAGAGGGGCAGTCTGTGGGAGCGGGACTCAAACCCAGAACCTCTGGATATCAGCAGTGTGTGGCAGTGAGCATGTCGCAGATATTTTAGATTTATGCCCAATATTAAAGTGTGGTCTGTGCTGTTATTCCACAACAGAACAGTAATAATCAGGAACTTGGTGTGGGTCTAGATACGGTGAGGAAGTGGGGGCAAGTTGGTGTGACAATGGAGGGACATGAGGGCCAAAAAGAGCGGGGATCCAGGTGGAAAAAGCGTCCATCGCGCACCTCGCTCTTCTAGCTGCTCTAACTTCACCAGTGGTTTTCCACAACGGCGGTCATACAAACAAAACAAGCCGGTAAGAAACCAAACAGGAAACATGCAGAGTCATGACATGACATTCAGCTATATAATAGGGCAGTGATTCTTAACCATAGGTCCGCGGCCCAAAGTTGGGCCGCAAAAATCTTTCAGTTTTGCACCTGTGGGCCGCAAGGGCCGTGGGACTGCGTGCAGCTACATCCGGGCGATAGAGCGTACTTTTAGTTAGTGTATTTTTGGAATCTTAACAATGCCTACGACTTGTTGTGCTCCCGGTTGCACAGAGAGGCATTCCAAATTGTTGGATGTACGTTTCTGTCATTTACCGAAGGAGGAAGGACGAAGAGAGAAATGGATATTTTTAATGAAAAGAGCGCAGGCAGACACTCCCAATGGACTGGGGGAGCCATCATACTACGACAGAATTTGCAGTCTACACTTCATCTTCGGTAAATACAACTTAATTCTGCTCTAGTCATTGTTCTATTTAAATAGCGGTGGAGGGGAGGTGGCGATCGCTACACAGGCAGGAGAATCACCCCCTTTTTATTGATTTCATGATTTATTTATACTTAGATATATATATATATACAGTGGGGCAAAAAAGTATTTAGTCAGCCACCAATAGTGCAAGTTCTCCCACTTAAAAAGATGAGAGAGGCCGGTAATTTTCATCATAGATATACCTCAACTATGAGAGACAAGATGAGAAAAAAAAATCCAGAAAATCACATTGTCTGATTTTTAAAGAATTTATTTGCAAAATATGGTGGGAAATAAGTATTTGGTCAGTTACAAACAAGCAAGATTTCTGGCTCTCACAGACCTGTAACTTCTTCTGTAAGAGTCTCCTCTGTCCTCCACTCGTTACCTTCATTAATGGCACCTGTTTGAACCCGTTATCAGTATAAAAGACACCTGTCCACAACCTCAAACAGTCACACTCTAAACTCCACCATGGCCAAAACTAGAGAGCTGTCAAAGGACACCCGAAACAAAATTATAGACCTGCACCAGGCTGGGAAGTCTGAATCTGCAATAGGTAAACAGCTTGGTGTGAAGAAATCAACTGTGGGATCAATTATTAGAAAATGGAAAACATACAAGACCACTGATAATCTTCCTCGATCTGGGGCTCCACGCAAGATCTCACCCCGTGGGGTCAAAATGATCACAAGAATGGTGAGTAAAAATCCCAGAACCACACGGGGGGACCTAGTGAATGACCTGCAGAGAGCTGGGACCAAAGTAACAAAGGCTACCATCAGTAACACACTACGCCGCCAGGGACTCAAATCCTGCAGTGCCAGACGTGTCCCCCTGCTTAAGCCAGTACATGTCAAGGCCCGTCTCAAGTTGGCTAGAGAGCATTTGGATGATCCAGACGATGACTGGGAGAATATCATATGGTCAGATGAAACCAAAATAGAACTTTTTGGTAAAAACTCTACTCGTCATGTTTGGAGGAGAGAGAATGCTGAGTTGCATCCAAAGAACACCATACCTACAGTGAAGCATGGGGGTGGAAACATCATGCTTTGGGGCTGTTTTTCTGCTAAGGGACCAGGACGACTGATCCGTGTGAAGGAAAGAATGAATGGGGCCATGTATCGTCAAATTTTGAGTGAAAACCTCCTCCAAGGGCATTGAAGATGAAACGTAGCTCGGTCTTTCAGCATGACAATGATCCCAAACACACCGCCCGGGTAACGAAGGAGTGGCTTCGTAAGAAGCATTTCAAGGTCCTGGAGTGGCCTAGCCAGTCTCCAGATCTCAACCCCATAGAAAATCTTTGGAGGGAGTTGAAAGTCTGTGTTGCCCAGCGACAGCCCCAGAACATCACTGCTCTAGAGGAGATCTGCATAGAGGAATGGGCCAAAATACCAGCAACAGTGTGTGAAAACCTTGTGAAGACTTACAGAAAACGTTTGATCTCTGTCATTGCCAACAAAGGGTATATAACAAAGTATTGAGATGAACTTTTGTTATTGACCAAATACTTATTTTCCACCATATTTTGCAAATAAATTCTTTAAAAATCAGACAATGTGATTTTTTGGATTATTTTTTTTTCATTTTGTCTCTTATAGTTGAGGTATATCTATGATGAAAATTACCGGCCTCTCTCATCTTTTTAATTGGGAGAACTTGCACTATTGGTGGCTGACTAAATACTTTTTTGCCCCACTGTATATATATATATATATCATTTATTTTATTAATTTAAAGTAAAAATCCTACTATTGGTCTTTTTTTATTATGATTAAAAAGCCTGAATTGATCCTTGAAATTTTTTCTTATCACAGCTTGATTTGGTCCATGAATTATCAGCCTGTTCGGTGTCTTGATGTATGTGTGCAGGTTTATGTAAACGTTTAATAAAAGTTTTTGTGATGATCCCCTTTTATCATGTCATTTTATTAGACATTTTTTTTGCTTGTTAAGCAATAAGTGGATTTGGTTTATTATTGAATACAAATCAAACTGTACAGTGTTAATATATAATGGGCCCTGGGCCACTTTGTACTATAAAAATTGGGCCTCAAGGTCGAAAAGGTTAAGAACCCCTGTAATAGGGTGTGTTTACTTAAAAAGCTTTTCTGAAACCCTTTAAAGTATCAATACCAGAACATCTCAGGGAAAAATGACTTGCCGTTTAATAGTCATCACATGTTCATGATGCTTGCCTTGTTTTCAAGGCCATAAACAGACTTATTTCTCCTCCTTTCATGGATTTTATAAGCAAAAAACAAACAAACAAACAAACAGAATAAAAACTTAGAGCTTTGACCAGAGGAGACTACAACAAATACTGGTGCAGGAGGAGTAAATATGGCTGCATGATGACCTCCATCAGAAACAGTTTATGCCAGAAACTCACCCCAGCTTTAAAAACGCTCTGGAGCTTTGTTTGGAAACGAACCAGGCATGTGCTCACAGGTATGCGGTCTGTTTTTCTAGGCCTGATCTGTGATTTCCGTAGACCGTCTTGTTTAATGTTTCTTGTATTTACCTGCCTCAGGGCAGCAGATGGGAACTAGCTGTTTTTCTAACTAAAGCATGTTTACAGCGATGTTTGACGCCAATATCTTGATGCAAGTGCTTTGTCCACCTGTCAAATTTGATTCATTTTAAAGATTTTTCCGTAAACCGTCACCTTGGATCAAAATGCATCTTTTTATTGCTGCCATTCTTGACAATCTTACAGAAAATAAACTCTAATTGCCAGACTACATATTGACTCTTAACACCCACCTCATTTGAGGTAATCCTCCCCTATTTTGCATACCCAAATGGAAAAACAAATAAATGAGGAACTGTAAGCCCAAATTGAATGTGTGATACATGATTTGAAAGCTAACACCTTCTAACACCTTCGGGGTAAACTGTTACCTCACTGCAAAAACTGATTTAAGAATAAGAACTTTTTCCTCAAAATAAGTTTATTCGCCCTTAATTTGAGCGAGTAAATAAGGCGAAGAAACATTTTTCCCCTTAAAGCTACAGTGTGTATCGCATCACCTACCTTCTCAAGTGATGAGGTTTGTTTACATAGATAATTTTACAGATAGTATTTCATTAGTCTGTGTAGGGTATAGATTGTTCAGTACCGTCTCAGTTCATCTCTCTCAACTTGCCGTAGTTACTTTCGAGCGTAATGGGCGATCTCGCAATCGCTAGTTTGTTGGCTCTGCGCTGCCGTAGCGCAAAGATGTCTGCCTCCATGGCTGCGAGACCCGCTCCTATGTAATTATAAATAACGAATTCTAAGGCAACGCAAATATTAAGGTTAAGAGGCTGAGCTCGTAGATGATGATAAATAACATACTTATGTATAATATATTATATTTCTGACTGTATATCCCTGTAATTATTACATACTGTAGCTTTAAGACAAAATAATTAGATGACAGAGTTGTTTTTTTCCTACTTCATACTGTTAGCAAAACATGGAAAAGTTATATATAAAAAAAACATATTTCATAATGGCCGCTCACACCAAGTCTGGTTCTGCTGGAGGTTTCTTCCTGTTAAAAAGGAGTTTTTCCTCTCCACTGTCGCTACAAGCATGCTTAGTGTGAGGGATTGTATTCTAGTGAATACAATCAACTGGTTTTCCTAAGATAGAAAACTTTGAATCAATCTGACTGGATGATCTGATGAACTGTAAAGTGCCTGAGATGACATGATGTGAATCGGTTCTATATAAATAAACTGAATTAAATTCTGCAGCAATTCCCTCTCTATTCACTGCATCACTGGATCCCAGTTGAACTCACCAGGTTTTTGGCCACGTACTCTGGCTGCATCCAGGTAGAGATGTTGGAGATGGCGTGATGCAGCTCGTTGATCACTATATCCACCTCGGAGAGGGCGCTCTCAAATTTGGGCTGAAATGCAGGAGCAGCAGTGCAAACAGACGTTAACCTCGGCGGAAAGCGTGAGTGCCCACCACGTATCACACGTGCAGCTTGAAAAACAAACGTCAGTAAAAATGTTAAGTATAGTTGCACAAGATGTTCACTAAGCAGATGTGGTCTGAGTTCAGGGTGGCTGCAGCAGGCGTTTAAAATTTTCCTCTTGCATCATCAGCAGGACAGCAAGACGAGTAAATCCCTCAGGCTTTGGTTGCGCAACTACGACTGTGACTGGGTCATGAACAGGTGTTATGCCCAAAAGTGCATGCCTGCCGAAATATGCATCCCCAGTCGCGGGAGCGCGCCTCGCTCTGTTGAACTGCATATCGACGAGGAAAACGGATTAAAATATGTTCAATGGAGCTTAGGTTCTTATATTAATGATATAAAATCGTTTAAAAATACCTCTCGTGGGAAAAAAGTTGTGGTTATTTGGCAGATTAATTTACAAAAGTACGGATTTTTTGAACAACATTAAATCCAAAGATTTTGACCATGGTACGGCTGATTTATTTGTTGTGGTCTCTTGCTATTTACACACAACACTAAACCGTGATAGCCGACGTGAGTTTTGAGTTTGCAAAGCTTTCTCTTAAGTGGAAAATCAAACGCGCATCTACACAGCACAGCGTTCACAGACCAGTGAGATGCGTTCGCTGCGCGTCAGAAAGCTATGGTGCATTCAGGAGCATTGGAACATTTTAAACTTACAAGAACGAGGCATAAAACAGAACTGTATTTTTACTGAACTGTATTGTATTTTTTTTTTTTTGTTTATGCACATCTGCTAGCTTTTTATTCTAAAAAATCTATAATATTACAGCAGCAATTTATCAAGGTTTTTCAAAATCCTGTTTAAAAGCTCCAAATGGGGCTTCAGATCATATGAAGCAACAATTGCACTGTCATTGTTTTACAGGGCAGAATTTGCATTTGCTGATCCTTGTACTTAATTACTGATGAATATACAGGAATACAGACGTACAAGTGTCAACTCCTCTGAGATAGCAGGGGATGCAGTTTTTGGCAAGGACCTGCCACAAAATGCATCCCCCTTGTTTTTAACTTAAAGATTGTCCCACACACATGAAATCCACACTGGTAGCTCAGTACACATGTGGAAGCAGGTAGAATTTGTCACATAGGCTACAAGTCTATATTTCTGGAAAAAAGCAGGGGATGCATTTTTTGGCAGGTTGCCAAAACTGCATCCCCTGCTATCTCAGAGGAGTTGACACTTGTACGTCTGTATTCCTGTATATTCATCAGTAATTAAGTACAAGGATCAGCAAATGCAAATTCTGCCCTGTAAAACAATGACAGTGCAATTGTTGCTTCATATGATCTGAAGCCCCATTTGGAGCTTTTAAACAGGATTTTGAAAAACCTTGATAAATTGCTGCTGTAATATTATAGATTTTTTAGAATAAAAAGCTAGCAGATGTGCATAAACAAAAAAAACAAAAAAAAAATACAATACAGTTCAGTTAAAATGCAGTTCTGTTTTATGCCTCGTTCTTGTAAGTTTAAAATGTTCCAATGCTCCTGAATGCACCTTAGCTTTCTGACGCGCAGCGAACGCGTCTCACTGGTCTGTGAACGCTGTGCTGTGTAGATGCGCGTTTGATTTTCCACTTAAGAGAAAGCTTTGCAAACTCAAAACTCACGTCGGCTATCACGGTTTAGTGTTGTGTGTAAATAGCAAGAGACCACAACAAATAAATCAGCCGTACCATGGTCAAAATCTTTGGATTTAATGTTGTTCAAAAAATCCGTACTTTTGTAAATTAATCTGCCAAATAACCACAACTTTTTTCCCACGAGAGGTATTTTTAAACGATTTTATATCATTAATATAAGAACCTAAGCTCCATTGAACATATTTTAATCCGTTTTCCTCGTCGATATGCAGTTCAACAGAGCGAGGCGCGCTCCCGCGACTGGGGATGCATATTTCGGCAGGCATGCACTTTTGGGCATAACACCTGTGCTTGTGCAGCTCTGCCACACAGGTGTCACGTACCTTTGATAAATCTTGGTGCAAAGCTTTCATAATGCTGTCCTCGTTCTCTCTGATCATGGACATGAGCTGGGTGATCTGCGCTCGGCGGAACTCCTCCGGTAAGGTGAGGCCCGACCTGAAGGCCGTCCGCAGCCGCTCCAGAACGTCTTTATGGGAGTCCATCCTGCACCTGGACACACTTCTAGAAGGTTGAAATCATGAACAGAGAAACAGGCTTGGAGCTTTGTTCTTGTTAAATAAACAGGGAACAGCTGAGAGATCATTTTTCTTTTTAAGACAGTATTTCACATGGGGTAATAAAACCAGATGAGCCTGTCTGAGTGATTCAGCAAAACACACATTATAGAAATGCACGAAACATCAAAGTTCCTAACAAAGGCAGAAAGAAAAGCTCAGCAGGAATGCTCCTTATTTGGCAATAGGTCACACAGAAGTTGGCTTCAGCTTTGCCTGGAAAAGCTGGATTATGACAGAAAAATCTAAAACACCTAACAGGATCATCTTACACTGAAGAGTTTTTTTCAAAAATAAAATCTATGATCTGTACAAGATTTAATAACGACCTTTCAACGCATCGTTTAGCTTTTTTTTTTTTTTTTTAAATACCTGTCAAATAATGATTTCCAAAAGAACTAATTAGAATCCTAATTATCACACATATGTGTGCTCAACTTCTCTATTGGTCAGAAAAGTTTAAAAGAAGAATAAAAATGCTAGTTATAAATTTTTAACCCAATTTCTCCAGCAATTATCCAGCCTTTATACGCTCAGCCAGTCTTATCCGAATATAATGTGATGTAGTCACCTGATATTTATGGTATTATTAATCACATTCAACAGCCTAAAACCTCAGATTTTAAACAATTTTAATTTGACGTCTTCATAAATCAAACATGTTGCAGCAGAGATTCAGTGCTGAGGCAGAAAAAGCAAAGATAGTCCAGTTAGATTTCAGGATTATTATGGAAAAAAGGAGCTAATGGAGGAAAACTGAAACCATCAACAAAGGAGACAATCAGGGGCAGCGGAAAGCTTCCTGGGACTTTTCCAGAAAAGATTTAATAATATATGCAATCATTAAAATGTATTTTATCTATTAAAAAAAAAGAGTAATAATTTCTTTAATCTGAAAATCCTCTGAATCAATGAAACCAATTTAATCTGGATCCAACTGAGGTTAAAGTTTTTATGCCAAGGAACATTGAAATTGTTTTATGTTTTCACAGGAGGCTAAGAAATATTTTACTTGTAGTTTAATCCAGTTTAGATCTGATTTGGATCAGTATTTATAAGAATCACTTTTTTTAAACCCGAGTCGACCTCAGCAGATGGCCGCTCACACTGAGCCTGGTTCTGCTGGAGGTTTCTTCCTGTTCAAAGGGAGTTTTTCCTCTCCACTGTCGCTACAAGCATGCTTAGTGTGAGGGATTGCTGAAGAGTCAATGAGTCGATGCAATCAGCTGGTTTTCCTTAGATAGAAAATGTATGATCTGGTTGAATTGTTTCTGTAAAGTGCCTCGAGAGGACATGTTTTTGGTGAAACAGACTTTCAACACCAAATCTGATGCCAACTTCAGAACCTAAGCTAAGTTCCCAGAAACATGTTTAGTTTCTGTTAGCCAACGCTGGGTGAGCACGCGCTGCTCCGAAACAACGTTTTTATTCAGAGAAACTGATTTTTTTTTTTTTTTTTTTTATTACCCAGGAGAGTCTCGCGCGCACAAATGACCGAAACATGAGAGTAAACAGCGGCTGACTGATGAGCAGCTTCACCGGGACGATTAGAGCCAAAAGCAGCTCAACGAGCACCAAGAACAGGAGATAAAATACAAACAATAACCTTTACTAGCTCTAAGTTAGCAGGAAACTTTAAACCACGTGACTAAAAGCTTTTCTTTCCCCTATTTTGCTTTAGGACCAAACAACCCACCCTTTGTTTTAATGTATCCTTCCGCGGTTTACTCGTTAAAACATGAAATTAACGTAAATTGCGGTTGAAGCTGCGATTGTTTTTTACCTGCTGCAGAGCCGTCAGCAGCCGCCGTGACGATCCGGTCTCAGGTGAGGACTTGCTGTTTCCGGGTGCTGCTTCCTCTACCGGTATCTGTTCTATTCCACTCGGGAGGTGGGACCTAGTTTTTGCCTGAGCTGGAAAAACTCGCCGTGGAACTCGTCAGGCGAAAGATCCACGGCGTGGCTCTTCCCCACAGCCTGCTGCCCCCCAGGGGCCTCTAAACACTAAATAACCATCAAACTTTTACTAATCAAATCAATAAAAACCTGCAGATCAAACAGTCCTTCTGCTTCTCTGAACTTTAAGTGATTTTACAATCATGTGTAAAATCTTCAGGAAGGATAATTTTTCTTTTTCATGATTTGGCCCTTTAAAATGAATCACCATGAATGCTTTTTTTTTATTATAGATAGAAACAAATCGCTGCAAACCAACAAATCAGTGTTGATACAAAAACTTTTATTTCCACAATATCAAAATCGACAGAGCTAGAGCAATCCAGAGATTAAAATGAATTAAGAGGGAAAAAAATGTGACTTTTTCTCTGGTTAGTTACACACATGTGGCGTTTTAGCTGCAAAGCTGCAGCAGCACTGAATGTTAAACAGTGACTGATGACAAACAGGAGAAAAACATGAGAACATGTTGAGTGTTTCCTTCTGACAGCAACAGTTAAAGACAAACTAGAGAAGGAATTCCTTAACTGATAAAAATTGTAAAATCTCCTACAGCTGCATATTTCTGAAAAGGAAAAAAAAAAAAAACTTTGCTCCATCCCAAAAAAAATAATTCTAAAACTAAATGACGATATTTGTCATAAAAATAAAAGGAACACTAGAAAAAGAGTGAAGTTGGACAGAGGGAGGTTTATCTACAGATTGAGGGAAACGGGCTGGATGAAGGCGTTCAGAGCGACCCTCAAACAGCCCAGCAGAGGTGACAACAGTCATGGGCCCAGTATCCGCCACGCCTTTCCACCTGTCGCTGCGACTGCTCTGTCAGGCTCGGGCAGTCAGGCGAAAAATCCCACTCTTCCGGCTGAAGTTGAGCAGAGCTGCAGGACGGGGCGGGTTTCTGTGAGTTCAGGATGGAAAAATGGAACCGGAGCTCCACGCGTCGAAAGGCTTTACAGAAAATAGTCGGCGACGGGCTTCTTGGAGGGGATGCCTCTGGTCTCCTGCGGCGCCGCCTCGAATATGATGAACTCTCGTTGTAAATGCTCGTCCAGCTCCAAGATGGCTGCCACATTCCCGCATCTGATTGTCACACAGAGGAAAAATGTCTTTGGTTAGTCGCTATCCTCTCCTAACTGCAGCGTCTTCCTACGGTTAGACCCTCGTTCCCTCACCTGTAGCAGTAGTTGGGTGCCGACCACACCGTGAGCACCGTCTCGTTGAAGTGCCACTTGTAGCCCTCCATGACCAGCTGGTGGGCGCGGCATATCATGTGGATGTCGTTGGCGGCGTTGAACTGGGCCACCACGTCGCTCCCGAACAAGTATCCGGCGCCTCTGGGGCTCACCCCCCACCCTGTGGTATCTGAGCGGCGAAACACAAAGGCGTCAGGGGAACGTCTCCACCCCCGCATCGCTAACGATGATGGTTAGTAAAAAGCAGCAGGTACCTTCGGGGTCTGACCAGAGGAGGTCACACATGGGCCCATCGTGAGGAACTTCCTGTTTCCTATCAATGGTCCTGATCTGGTCCAATGTTTGGATGGAGGGCGACAGACCGCCGTGCACGCAGAAGATCTAAACCAGACAGAAAACGTTAAGTGGCGGCTCGGTTCCCCAAGATTGCGTCAGAGTCAGAGCTCTTAGGGTACCTCACCTTTCCATCAATGATGGCAGAAAGCGACAAGTAATCAAAGATCTCGGTGCAATATCTCCACACGGTGACCGAGCCGTATT
Organism: Cyprinodon diabolis; assembly: GCA_030533445.1. Lineage (NCBI taxonomy): Eukaryota > Metazoa > Chordata > Actinopteri > Cyprinodontiformes > Cyprinodontidae > Cyprinodon > Cyprinodon diabolis. The sequence goes on from CM060077.1 coordinate 39,980,483, forward strand.
TGCGTAGGCACTCGTCGTAGAAGCCGTAGACCTGCGTGATTTGCCGGGATTCGTGGTTTCCTCGGATTAAGGTTATCCTATCAGGATACCGCACCTAATGAAACCAAAGCACAGACGCTGTAATATGAGCGGTCCCGTCTCTATTCAGGCGCTTTTAAATCTACGTCTTCCACCTTTCACCCCTCTGGGCAAAGCTCAACGCTCACCTTTAGCGCTAGCAGCAGAAGAAACGTCTCCACGCTGTAGAAGCCACGGTCCACAAAGTCCCCCATGAAGAGATAATTTGTCTCCGGAACATCGCCACCGACCTTTATGATAAAGAAACGAAAGGAGAGAGCTTTTATTTTAACACACATTTATAAAACAAAAAACATGATGTTTCATGTTTTTCCTCCGACACAGAAACGCTTCCAGGGTAAAGGGAAGGTCCTTCAGAGGCCCATGATTACTTCAACATGTATGAAATGCTCTGCATTCATGAGGCATCTCCAGAATGCTGCAGGGTTTGCTGAAACAAAGCATTTCTCTTCCCGTCATGTCCTCCCACGTTGTGGGGGAGGTGGGGTCTGATTCCATCCCAGAAGTTAGTCAGTATTTACCTACTTTGAAGCGACTTAACTTGATTCTTTTTGTTGAAAGAACCCCAACCTTTTTCCCTCTGTCTAAATATAGGAGCTGTGGACAATTATGACACAGAAAAAAAAAATTCCATTAAAATAAAAACCCTCCAGCTTATTGATTTGTAGCAGTGATGCTGGGATACGCTGGAACCAGTCTGTCCTCTTCCAGAGAAACCACATTCACCTGGATCACCTGAGTCTGAACCCAAAACCTGTCATCAGAGCACATAGATATCTAACCCATCGACTGATAGCCTCTCAGCTTAAATTAGCATAGGTCAATGGATTAACTTGTAAACAAACCCAACATTTATTTGAAGGAGGGAACACGTATTTGGACAAAGCAGAGCAGATGTGGCTACTACCCTTTGTCAATTTCACTCACACCACCGCCATGCTTCTGTGTTTTCATCTGAGAAGAAGAAGAATCCTTCTTTGCGCACTGAGTGATTGCCCACGACCACCTTAGGACAGCTGACTGAATTTCAAACCTGTGGCGGTCGTGAGAGGCTGGTCGCCCCCTCTTTACCCGCCGCACACCACAGGATCAGACTGAAAGTAGCCCGATTTAACAATTCCAGCACGATTGGAGAATCGGTCTGAAAGGGCAAAAAGTTGTACAGAGCACGCCCGGCTGAATGGAGCGTCAGAAATAGTTTCTAACATCTTATGAGCTCAGAGAGTCGGTCAAACAGCGGCGTTAAAGAACATCCTTCTAGAAAGGAAGCAGCTTGAACTGTATGCAGTTCTAAAGCCGACCAGCGACTGGTTCTCCTCATTTAAAGGAAACACCGACAAAATAAATTCGGTAAAGTAGAAAAAGCTTGAGCTGGACTGAGACTAAAAACAAAGCATGAAGCAGAGCTGCATGATGCCGGACAAATCCCACATCGGTAAAGTTAGTTGGCAACAATAATTGAATAATTGCTAATTGTTTATGCTTCTCTTTCCCCTTCTGTCATCAGAAGGCCTCCTTGACGCGGCCATCCGGGTCATCCTCATTGGCCCCCAGGAGCCATTTTCTGACCCCAGAAAAATAACCAGTGCTGTCCAGAAGGCAGCTTTATGGAAAATGAACACAGAGACCACTCTTTGCCATCAACAGCATTGAATTTAATTAATTCATTTTATTATTTGCTGCAAAAGCTGAAACCTCTGCTACCAGAGTGGAAACTAGAATAACCAGACCTGCTTTACTGGTTAAAGTCACCCAGACTGGAAGCAATCAGCTGGTTTTCCTTAGATAGAAACCTTTGACTAAATCAGACTGGATGATCCAAATAAACAGACATGTTGTGAATTAGTGCTACACAGCAAAACACGTCAAATTCAGTCCATTTTCTTAAACCAAGTGCATTTTTTCTTGAATTGGGGAGATAAGTGAGACACTTTGCCAATTAAACAAGACAATTTACATTTCAAATAAGAGAAAACAACTGCAGTCTCTTATTACAAGCACGTATAATTTAAATGATCTTATTTTAAAGGTAAAAATGCTAATTCCATTTGCAAATCATCTTTTCCAACTCAAATTAAGGGTAAATAGTCTTAGTTTAAGAAAGTTTTACTCATTATCAGATCCGTTTTTGCAGAGTATAGAAATAAACAGAATCCTGATTTGTTTGTCGGTGAAAACATTGAACGCCTCTAGAGCTGCAGCTTCTGGTGCTTGAAATGGTTTATAAAATCTCTAAACATCACTTCAGAATTAAAATAATAAAAACTCCCCTAACTGATCAATTAGCTGAGTAACTAAGGGAAACCTGTGACCTAAAAGCAGTTCCCATCCAAAAAGATAACTATTGAGTTTATGATGGAGACCAGCTAACAGTTCAGAAAGTTTATTTTTTTATTTTCTTTTCAATTTCAGATATTATAATGCAAGTTAAAGGGGAACACCTTTTTTTTCCTATTACGTCCTGGTAGTTAAACATTTTACTATCAGCAAAGGACAACAGTACATCAAGAACTGTGTAGAAATGCAGAACTAGAAGGTGACAAGTCAGAATTTGAGGTTTAAATAATATAAAACTTTTACATAACTAATGAAATAAACATGAGCTGCTTCAGCTGTTATTTCAAATCTCCCCGTGGTGAGATAGAAGGAAACTTACTCTGAACAACTCTTTCAGGTCATAGAACTGGCCATGAATATCTCCACACACCTGAAACAGGAAAAACCTTTTTAGAAAAAACTCAGACCAGCAAGTATTGAGCAGTTTAATGCTACTCACTGTGACTGGAGAGTCCACCCTCTGAACGTTGCTTTCTTCAACCAGGATCTCTCTGAAAACACATTCAGATCAACATTTAATTACAATCTCATGCTTTTAGTTCGATCCTCTTTTGCTTTTGAGGAGTTTTGCAGTTTTAACAGTTTATAAACAAGTTTGTCATACTAAATGTCAATAAATGATTTTATTTGGAAGGACTCATTTTTTGAACAGAAATCACTGACATCCAGAGCTCTGTTCTTTGTATGGAAAGCATCACCACAGCTTTAACTTTGATTTAACATCCAAACTTTTCATTTCTGAGGTGGAGATGCTGCTGCATGCAGGGAGAGACCAGGAGGTGATTTATGACTAATGCCTGCAGTCACTAATTGTACAGATATTTACAGTTTAGTCAACCTGACGGCACAGAAACGGTTCTACACCGTTCCAAGGGTTTAATAGGGGAACAGATAAAATTAGCAACAGCAGCTTATAAACAATGAATTAAAAGAATTTTCCTTTTAACTTGGACCATTTTTATTGTCATTTTTTTTACAGAGTATATACAAAATGAAATTTTACTTTGTACAGCTCTCATGACATTTTCATTTCTTAAAGTGCAGCCGTGATAAAATTTAAAAATTTGGAGAAAAAGTTTGAGGCAGAGTCTGTGAAATGAATTAGAGTTCAGTTATCTGTGGGGGGGGGGCTCATCGCATTTTAACATTTTAAGGTTCTTATTAGAGGAATTTTACTACACAGAATTTAAATTCAAGTTAAGCTGTAATTATGTCCCTAGTTTTTATATTTCAAAATATTACCAAATTTAAATCACTCTGGAGAGTTCTACCAGTGGACGCAGATTGATCAGAATCATCTGATGGCGCCCAGATCGTAAGATCTGAAATCTAAAGGTGGATCAAAGCCGATCTGGTGAGGTTTATCACAACAAAGCTATTCCTATTTTGTTGGAATTAAAGGAACAGCACTAGACTGGTTTAAATCTGATCTATCTGAACGATTTCAGTTTGTTCACGTTAATGACAGATCTTCAACACGCTCAAAGGTTACCTGTGGAGTACCACAGGGATCAGTGCTAGGACCAATTCTCTTTACTTTATACATGCTCCCAATCGGTAGAATTATTAGCCAGCATGGGATTAATTTTCACTGTTATGCTGATGATACCCAGCTATATCTGTCTATAATCCAGATGAAGCTAACCCATTACATAGATTACAGGCATGTCTGAAGACATAAAAGCCTGGATGTCTCTTAACTTTCTGCTTCTGAATGTAGACAAAACAGAAGTTATAGTCTTTGGACCAGAGTCTCTGAAAAAGAAGCTGATTAGCCAGTCACTTCATTTGGATGGGATTAAACTGATTTCAGATCATAAAGTAAAAAATCTTGGTGTTGTTTTTGATCAGGACCTGTCATTTAAATCCCAGATCAAAGAGGTTTCTAGAATTTCTTTCTTTCATCTGAGGAATATTGCAAAAATTAGAAATCTCCTGTCCAGGGGTGATGCTGAGAAACTAGTCCATGCATTTGTTACTTCAAGGCTGGACTATTGTAATTCTTTACTATCAGGAAGTCCACAAACTGTAGTTAAAAGCCTTCAGCTGATCCAAAATGCTGCAGCCAGAGTTCTGATGAAAATTAAAAAGAGAGATCATATCTCTCCTATCCTGGCTTCTCTTCATTGGCTTCCTGTTAAATCCAGAATAGAATTTAAAATCCTCCTTCTCACATATAAAGCCTTTAATGGCCAAGCTCCATCTGATATCAGAGATCTGATTGTTCCTTATGTTCCTAACAGAGCACTTCGCTCTCAATCTGCAGGTTTACTAGTGGTTCCTAGAATTTCTAAAAGTAGAATGGGAGGCAGATCTTTTAGTTATCAGGCTCCTCTCCTGTGGAACCAACTACCAGTTTTAGTCCGTGAGGCAGACACCCTGTCTACTTTTAAGACTAGGCTTAAAACTTTCCTTTTTGATAAAGCTTATAGTTAGGGTGGCTCAGGTTATCCTGAGCTATGTCTATAGTTCTGCTGCTATAGGCTTAGACTGCTGGAGGACATAGGGACCCCTTTTTCATCATTCTATCTCTATTCTCCCACTCTGCAGAATCTATTACTTCAATCTCTAACGTTCTGCTCTCTCTGCTTTTTCTCATAGTAGCTTCATCTGGTCTGTTCCTGTTTGGCTGTGACTCCATCCTGGAGAGAAATATCAGCTGTGCTGCTGCCATCAACACCTTTGTTTCTAGATGTTGGAGCTTGGCCTGTTTTCCAGTGTAGTCCTGTTTCTCTGACTGTGACTAACTGGATGTGCTCTCTTCATCCTCTGACATGGGAGCTGGCTCGGAGCTCGTCTGCCTGGCTGTGTGTTTCCTGGACGGGGCCGCCTGTGGAGCTGGTTGACAGTTGCCTTTTGTATCTATGCTTCTTTTTCTATGTCTGCTTCTGTCTCCTTGAACCCCAGTGGGCCTCAGCAGATTGCCGCTCACACTGAGCCTGGTTCTGCTGGAGGATTCCTCCTGTTAAAAGGAAGTTTTTCCTCTCCACTGTCACTACAAGCATGCTTAGTGTGAGGGATTGTATTCGAATCAATGTGCCGATGCAATCAGCTGGTTTTCCTTAGATAGAAAACTTCAATCAGCAGAAATAAAAGCTTTTAAACATAGTCTGTGTCTAATCTACATAATACGTTTCACTAATTGAATTTAGCTGCTGAAAGAAATGGACTTGCAATAAGGAACCAATTAATTGAATTCAATTGGACAGGAAACAGGAAAACAGGAAATATCTTTGAGAGAAATTTTAAACCACCATTTTTTTTATAAAGCCTGACTTTTGCTGACTTAGTTCAGTTTTTCTTCTAAACAGTAGATGGATATATAATAAGCTACCTATGTTTAAATGACTTAACTCTAAAATGAAAAGCAAAGGCATATCTTTTCCTAAATATGGCTAGTCATATTTACTATTATACTATAGTACTATCCGGACAATATGTGCTAAATGCACATACTATCTGAACTATAGAGAAGAGATCTGTGCATTTGTTATTCAGATGCTAAAATAGTTCAAACAGAAAAAGGAAGCTTTACTAATATATTTATAAGGAAGGAATTTCTAGGGATGTACAGCAGTTTCCTGCCAAAGCGTTAGGGCTGGGCGATATGGCAAAAATAAAATATCACGATTTTTTGATTATATTGTTGTGATCTTGATTTTATCATGATTATTTTAGATACGACCAACATAACTTCAATTACATGCAAAGAAGAGAAAAATTAAATAAATGAACAAGTTTATTAAAATTAGAGAATCAAAGCAGTGCTAACAACCTTATTTTTTTAATTTATATATTGTAAACACACACTAAAGAGTATAAAAATGCAATAACTCCTGAGGAAAACAATTACAAATTAGTTACATTTTTCAAGTAACTACAGACAAAATAAATAAAAATTCTAACTGTATCTTAGTGCAGTTTTATTACTTTAACATCTTGACGGGTCTAATAAAGTAAAAGAAAAAAGAAAGCACACAGAAACTAACTTAAGTTTTAAAAAAAATATTACATTAAACAATAGATTTGTATAATTTCTAAAGTCTTTAGCGACAAAAACTATTATGGAACTGCAAATATAGTGCTAGTCAAGATGTAATCTGTGCAACCTATGATGATATGATCAGGAAAATAGGCTGTCTGCAGTGTTGCATTACATAGCCCCCAGCTGCTGATGAAATGTGTGGTTAAGCTCAAATATGGCTCTGACGTGCGGCTGGACCAGAGGTCGCTTGTGGTGGCAAAGAACTGCACATTTTTAATATTTTGTGAACCTTTCTCTCTGCATTCAGCGTACATACGTGGAATAGCGGTGTTTGAAAAATACATGCGGCTGGGCAACTCGTAGCGTGGATCCAAAATGTTTAACATTTTTTAAATCCCACTCCTACGGTTCGTAGAGGGCATAAATCTTTCACCAAGTGAAACGCCACCGCTTCTGTCACGCTGTTTACTGCCTTTATCGCTGGGAGTAAGTTTTGTAAATTAATCTGTTAACGTTTGCTGCTTCGGGAGAAGGACCGGTCGCTGCTGCTGAAGCCGCAGTCGGGTTTTTAGCATTTTGTGTGCATGTGTGTGTGGGGGTGCCTTAACTGATTTTCAAACAAACGGACAAACGTCAAACCCTCGGATTATATTCTAGCTGTGAAGGTTTTTTTTTGGTTGCATGTAAATGTGGTCATTGGCAGAATTACAGCAGCACTGCAGTTCTGTGGATCCTGATAAAACGGTCTCTTAATAATGACAGTCAGAGGTGCAGATCGTAACACGGTCTTAAATCGTCATATCGCCCACCCCTACAAAGCACAATGGGGAGCCTATTCAAGAACTCTAGAGAACTTCAGCGGCACCGACGGGAGTCTTTATCTTCCAAAACAACAATGGCGCGTCTGCAACATATCACAATCACAGAGATGGATCTAGAGTTGCTAGACAACAAAGAGGAACGGGTTCTTTTAATAGAGTTGAAAAAGGAGGATGGGTAGGTTGTCTACTGTAGTACTCTTTTTTTTTTTTTTATGGCGCGCCCCGGCACCAAATCGAGAAGGACGGCCACACAGACAGCCGGAAAGGCGTACCAAAGACCAATCACAGCTGCTTTTTGTCTGTGCTCTTGCGTTTGAGGTCTGCGTGGGTTTGCGACCGCCCGACGCATAGTCAGGATTTTTTTGAGGTGCACGACGACGGTTGCAGAACCTCTGCGTGGGGGCGTGGTCGCGCACGGAGACAGATTTTACGGTTGCAGAGGCTATCCGCCAGAAGCATAAACTGGCCTTAAGTGTTGGGTCTGGTATGATTTAAGGAGGGCAGGCCCTCGCACACTGAAATTAGGACCCCCCCCCCCAGGCATCATAGATTACCAGTCCGAGCCTGTTTGTAGCTGCGTGTGTAAAGATGATAGAAACGGACATTGTTATTAAAGTTACAATTGAATGATGTAGAGATTGGTGATCCATTGGTTTTCTTCTTCTTAGTTAAAAAGGTTAATAAGATAAAAATAAAACTGTATGTAGAATGCTTTTCTATTCAGTGTTTTGTGTTGGGAAGTAACAATGTTGTTTGCTGTTTTATTAAGTTTAACTCTCTCTTGCTGTAAGTTTTAAGTTCGGATTGATTTATCTGTTTTCGATTGCTAATGCCTCGCCTAGCCTGTGTTTGGAACGTGTGGCTCTCGCTCGTCCATTACAACATTGGATTTGAATGAGCTACATCATGTCCGTGTTGTATTTCTATTTTCCCCTTTCACAGGTAAGACTGAGGGTTGTTTTATGTTTAAAAAGTTTATGAAGGCACTTATATTGTTTCGGTAACGGAGAGTAAACATTGAATCATTAATACTGTCTGTGCACTTTGTAGGCTGAACATGATGCTAACTGTGTGCTAACTGCTTCATGCTAACTGTGTCGGGCGTAATGCTAAGGGGTGGATCAAATTATACGTGGTTGCCAGTTTTCTCCCATTGTATTTGTTTATATGGGAAGAACGCCATAAAAAGGGCTGTTTAGGAATATTGTTCAGACAATATGTTGTAAAAGAGAAATTAGATTTGTAAAAATGTGAACACATGTTTTGCTCTCTTGTTTGCCCATTACAACATTGGATTTGACTGAGCTACATCGTGTCCGTGTTGTGTTTCTATTTTCCCCTTTTAGAGGGGTGTAACAAATATCGTAGACTGTATGCTCGGCTTTAGAGGGTAGACAGCTCATGATAAGGAATCTATATTTACAATGAAGCCAAGGCAGGAAGAATCACTTCTTCATTATCACAAATCAAATTGTTTTCATAACTATACTTAAATTTTTTTGCTGCCCCGCATTAAAACAAAATTGAGTCCTTTTGGGGTAGATGTAGTTCAGACCTGTAATGGCCAATTAACTAGTTTCCAATTAGGGATCAATATCTTTAAAGCAAGGAGGACTTTCCATCATTTCTTGAGAGGGGTTTGTTCGTGTTGTTTTGGGTTCACCAGGACTATTAAGGATATTAGATCAATCTAGATACAGCATTGTTAGCAGCACTCACCTGGCTTTGGCGCACAGAGCTTTGACTTCATTTTCCTTGATGAGCTGACAGCGTCGCAGCTGCTCTATTTGTCGGTCCAGATCACTGATGTCCCCCATAGTCACACACATAGAGAGCTCCTCACTTTTCTCTCCCACGGATCGTTCAATTCTCGGCTTCTCCACCCCCAAACGCAACCGGGCCAATATCCAGCACGGAAAGGGAGCGGAGATCTCCTCCAGCCACGAACTGGACTGTAAAAAGCTAAGGAGATAAGAAAAAAGAAACTGTTTAAAGGTAATGATAATGTAAAACCACCACACGAAGCACTACGTCACTTGTTCTGTAAAGTTAAAGCGAAATCCGGTCTGATTTCTAAAATATAAACTATCGTATCCTAAAAAAAGAAATTATTTAGAGTGAAAAAGACCAAAAGAGCAAAGAAGAGTGGCGTTGCTTCTTGTGGAATGTGAGGCCTAGAGGCGCAGCTAGCTACGCACCTATGCTAGCTGCTATCATGTTAGCTTACATCACCAACCATACGTCAGAGAACAAGTGATTCTTTGAGAACCAAGACAACCATTTTGTTTCGGAATGTGTCTCCACGGTTAGAAAATCTCCTATATTGTATATCAAACACGTTCACGCGCCCTTAGTCAGAGGTATAACGCATTATGGACATTTGAGGAGCTAAAAGGCTGTCACAGTTAGCAACCGGTTAACTCAACATTCGGCCAAAGCGCTGGTTAGCTCCGCTAGGCTAATTTACGCAGCAAGACACTTCCGTTAACGCGACACACATCCCCGCGAACCAATCTCTGCTGAATCTATAGGACTTTAAAACGTAATTACCGCGATTCTAGAAGTCTGAAAAACGATCATCAACGTTGTTCTGAAGGGATGGTTAATTCTCTCACTGTTCGTTCACCGCCTCCTCTCCCTCCACCGGTACCTTCTTCTCCACCAAGCGCTCCACCGTAACTTCCGGTGCGGGGGGCTGGCCGCTGATTGGTCGGCCTGATTTCCAGCGCCTAATCAGCGACCGTTTATGCTGGAGTCAAAGCCGTTTTCAGCCTATTTTGGGGGTATGGAAGCATCCATAAAATATGTATTTTTTTTTAAATAATGTATACGCTTTTTACTAAAAAAAAAAAAAAAAAAAAAAAAAAACAACTATACAGTATTTGGTTATTTAACCCCTTCAATTATGTTCTAGTTCATCTGGTTCACCCTATCTACTTTTAAGACTAGGCATAAAACTTTCCTTTTTGATAAAGCTTATAGTTAGAGTGGCTCAGGTTATCCTAAGCTATCTCTATAGTTATGCTGGTGTAGGCTTAGACTGCTGGAGGACATAGGGACCCCCATTTCATCTTTCTGCTTCATTCTCTCTCTGTTCTCCTATTCTGCAGAATCTGTTAGTTCAATCTCTAACGTTCTGCTCTCTCTGCTTTTTCTCATAGTAGCTTCATCTGGTCTGTTCCTGTTTGGCTGTGACTCCATCCTGGAGAGAAATATCAGCTGTGCTGCTGCCATCAACACCTTTGTTTCTAGATGTTGGAGCTTGGCCTGTTTTCCAGTGTAGTCCTGTTTCTCTGACTGTGACTAACTGGATGTGCTCTCTTCATCTTCTGACATGGGAGCTGGCTCGGAGCTCGTCTGCCTGGCTGTGTTTTTCCTGGACGGGGCCGCCTTGAACCACAGGCAGCCTCAGCAGATGGCCGCTCACACTGAGGCCCCGTCCACACGAAGTCAAAACGAACACGAAACGCTAATATTTTCCAGAACGTTTGTCGTAAAGACGGAGACGTAAAATAAATGTGATCGTCCACACGAATGCATGAAAACGCTGCAAAATGTATGCCAGGCCTGTAAGTGGCGCTGTGGTGCCAAAGCAAAAATAGATGACGAAATGTCGGGCATGCGCACTAATATTTATACATGGTTGCCCTGCGGGTCCATTTTCGTGGTTCAGTCAAATTCAGGTGCTGAACTATGTCGTCGATATTGCTCTGTTCTTCCTGGAGATATTCCAGAAGAAGAAGATTCTGTTGTAAGCCCGACAGCAGGGTGAGTAGCATTAGCAGCAACCATTCAACACAGTACGGCGCCATTGTTGTTGTGATACTGTGTGGCGCATGCGTGTTTAGAGGCGACGCTATGACGCATGCGTGTAAAAAAAAAATGCGGTTAGAGCTTAAAGATGGAAACGCGAAAACGGCGTTTCAATATCTTCCCACTCTGAATGCTGAATAAAAAAAAGATCGTTTACAGACCCCCGAAACGCCGGCTTCGTGTGGATGAGAGGCTGGTTTGGTGAAAAATTTGTGCGTTTAGGCCAGGGTTCAGCTTCTTGTGGACGGGGCCTGAGCCTGGTTCTGCTGGAGGTTTCTTCCTGTTCAAAGGGAGTTTTTCCTCTCCACTGTCGCTACAAGCATGCTTAGTGTGAGGGATTGCTGAAGAGTCAATGAGTCGATGCAATCAGCTGGTTTTTCTTGGATAGAAAACTTTTAATTAATTTGACTGGATGATCTGGTTGAACTGTAACTTGCCTTGAGATGACGTGTTGTGAATTGCCACTATATAAATAAACTGTATTGAACGGAACAACCTTCTTTATGAAAATACAGAGAAACTCACCAGTAGTCCATTTTCTGGCGATGGTAACCCTCCATGTTGGTCAGTAGATCCCATCGAATTCTAACTCGCAGGGATGAGAAGTAACCAGTGGTGCACAAAGTACTCAACACGTATTTACTTTACTTAAGTACTCAAGTATTACTCAAGTAAATACTTGAGTAATACTTTTACTCAAGTACTTGAGTAAAAGTATTGATAATCATAGTCAAATATCAATCAACTACAATTAAAAATCAGTCAATAATCTACTCAAGTTAAAGTATTTAAGTAATCACTTTTAAAAATACTTTATTCTTCAAAAGTACATGCTTTTCAAAGTACTTAAGAATTAAAAATTACATTTTCTAATATCTGTAGCTTTCTGGATAATTTTCAGTAATTTTAAATAACCCGTAAATTTGAGAACCCACCTGATGTATTGATCTGTAGATCCACCTGCTAGAGATTCTACACCTGGAAAGAACTTCAGCAGGGTGTACAGGTGGAGCCGTGGTCAGTGTGCATGACCCATGTACAGAGGCCTTAGTCCTTGAAGTGGCCGAACAGGGGTTTGAATCCGTCTTGTGGTCCTTTGCCACATGTCTCTCCCCCTCTCTCATTATGGCAAGCCTTTTTAACATAAATTCAGTTTCGTCTGACCAGCCATAATTACTTTCCAGATATCTTAAACCACATTTTGACTATCCGGAATGGTAATTTAAGATATCTGTATTTACATTCTGATTAGGAAGAATAATAATTCAAGATATCTTAAATTACATTTTGACTTGTCAAAATTCCTTTCAAGATATCGCAAATTACAACACCGGATTTGTCCTTTAAAGCGTCACACGCTATTTTAACTTTTCTTCCTTTGGATTAAACTGACAGTAAGGAGTTTCTTAGGAATGATCCTCCTGGAAGCCCATTAAAAAGATCATTACACATTTTGACTAGTCAGAATGTCAATTTAAGGTATCTTTAATGGAAAAGCTGAATAATTCAAGATATCTTTAATTCATTTAGAGATATCTTAAAAGGAATTTCGAATAGTCAAAATTACAATTCAAGATATCTTTAAATTTGTTTTGTGTAGTTATTATTTGCTTTTAAGATATCTATAATTGAGTTTTCACTAGTCAAAACTGCATATCTCCTATCCTAAAATACATTTAAGATATCTTGAATTATGGTGGCATTTGAGACATCTTTAATTAGAATTATGACTAGTTAAAACTAAAATCAAGATATCATAAAATCACTTTGTCTAGTCTTAATTTAATCGTAGATATCTGAAATATGTATTTCAGATAGTAATTCATTCTAGATATCTAAAATGGAAGTCTCCATGCAAGTTAATGGTAAATCTGACGTAATTTCGACTAGTCAGAATGTAATTAGAGATATCTCGAATAGGTATTTTGACTAGTCAAAATATAATCAGAGATATCTCAAATCATTAAAACATCTAGTCATAAAACAATTTGAGATATCTTGAACGTAAAGGCGTTACAACCGAATTTATGTTAAAACGGCTTGCCATACTCTCATACCCTTCCTGTCAGCCTGCTGTTGAAAAAATGAGGCACTAGTGCCGTAAAAGAACTTAAGCAGAGAAATGACACAAAAAACAAAACAAGGAAAGCTATTTTAATCTTTATTATTCAAAAACAAACCAAAATGAAAACAGGAGAGACTAGATTCTCTTCAAACTTTCACTTTGGAATAGAGGTTTAACATTCACTAAATAACAAAAGGAAAGGGTTTGATTTATTTCATTTATCCATAAATACAAATGAAGAGGGATAGAATAAAGAATGCGTTATATATAGCTAACCATTTCATTAAAAAAAGATTAAAATAAATCTTATTTCCATCCAAACATAACAGCAACACAAAGAGAAGAAATAACCAGTTACTTCTAAGATCAATACCTGAGGTCCCTCACTGAGGTGGCATGCAGGGTTTCTGCACAATCCAAGAAAAACAAACATCTTTCTTTATTATTGCAAAAATTCAGAAGAAAATTCATAACAGATGTACAAACATGCCAAACTAATCGCATGCCTCCGTGTCAGTAGGAATGTTCACATCGGTTTGTTTTGGAAGCCCCTTTTTTTAAAATAAGGCACATCTTTAAAAAGTTTATAAGTCCATAAAGTCATAAAGTTACTGTACATTCTTTACAAACACATTGAAAAATTTGATTTAGACTCATTTAAACTAATTCACATAAAATATTACTTCCCATTTGGAACAAATAACCATGAGCTGTATCTTCACCTGCCCAGTAATTACCTGTTCTGTTGGTTCCTCTTCTAAAACAAAATACAGTTTATGTCCCAGTTTGGTATCTTCATCTGACGCTACTGATGCCTTTATCAATAGATGGCAAAAAAAAAAATAATAATAATGCAATTGCAAAAACAAGCAATAATTAAAAATCAAAAATATGATGAGCACCAAAATAGACTTTGTTGAGCCCTTAGTGGTTATAAAGATCTATTTTTATATCAAAAAGCTTTGATTCATTTAAACTTTTATAGAAAGTTACAGAGAGGAAGCTTCAAGCTGGACAGTTCACTCCAAAAATAACATTAATAGTTTTACCATAAACGCATCTATAGACCTGTAAACGATCAATCATGTTACAGTAGATCAAATCTGGGATGTGTTCAGGTAAAAAAAAAAAAAAAGATTTTAAGAACTTCTAGAGTTTAGGTGCTTGTGGATCTTTGTCACTTTTCTACTGAACTGGTAATTTCAATGCTTGGTTTGGTTGGCTTTATCAACCGGTTGCAAACAGTACAGAGAGAGAGAGAGGGAGGGAGCCACTGATCTCAACTCACTGGATTAGCCTGTTGGTAGTACGGGGTGGAGTGAAGGAACAGGCCACCATATTGGTACTCTCTAGTTAGACCGGTCGCAGTGTAAACAATCTGTGCGCCACAGCATTGAACAATGATGATGTTCTCTTTTTCAGTGGGTCTTAAGACTTTTAAAATAAAGATAAATTAATCACTTTGACACAGACTGGCTGTTTCATAGCATCACTATGAATTAAAAAACAAAATGGGCCCATCACATTGCATAGGTATTATGAAGTCAATGACGTCTATAAATCATGTAATATAAAATATTATACAAATCCATCACAATAAAGTTAATGTTTTCATTTAGCATAATAATACACACGTGCCAAAAGTGCTAAATTGATGATAAATATGTATTGATGACATTGTTGTGGTAATTACATCTTACATATGATTTAAAGATTATACATCAAGGCTGAAGTACATGTCTTTTAATGCTTCAGTATTTTCTATATGCATGAATGATGGGACACTTTTGTGCTGTGTCTGAGCATTAGCCTTTAAAAAGGTTTGAGTTGCTTGTTTCCATCAATACAAACGTTTCAGCACATTAACGACAGCATCATCTACTTAATAAAGAATTTCTACATCGACATTTCATAGTCAAGTACAGGTCCTTCTCAAAATATTAGCATATTGTGATAAAGTTTATTATTTTCCATAATGTAATGATAAAACTTGAACATTCGTATATTTTAGATTCATTGCACACTAACTAAAATATTTCAGGGTTTTATTGTCTTAATACAGATGATTTTGGCATACAGCTCATGAAAACCCAAAATTATTTTCTCACAAAATTAGCATATCATGATGGAGGTCTCTAAACGAGCTTTGCACCTAATCATCTGAATCAATAAATTAATTTTAAACACCTTCAACAGATTCCTGAGGCCTTTAAAACTCCCAGCCTGGTTCTTCACTCCAAACCCCAATCATGGGTCAGACTGCCGACCTGCCTGCTGTCCAGAAGGCCATCATTGACACCTTCAAGCAAGAGGCTATGACACAGAGAGATATTTCTGAACCTATAGGCTGTTCCCAGAGTGCTGCTGCATCGGGGCACCTCAGTGGGAAGTCTGTGGGAGGGAAAAAGTGGCAGAAAACGCTGCACAACCAGAAGAGGTGACCGGACCCTGAGGAAGATTGTTGAGAAGGGCCGATTCCAGACCATGAGGGACCTGCAGAAGCAGTGGACTGAGTCTGGAGTAGAAACATCCAGAGCCACCGTGCACAGGCGTGGGCAGGAAATGGGCTACAGGTGCCGCATTCCCCAGGTCAGGCCACTTTGTAACTAGTAGAAGCAGCAGAGTTACCTGACCTGGGCTACAAAGAAGCAGCTCTGGACTGTTGCTCAGTTTTACAGGTCATTTGGAAATCAAGGTGCCAGAGTCTGGAGGAATACTGGGGAGAAGGAAATGCCAAAATGTCAGAAGTCCAGTGTCAGGTAGCCACAGTCAGTGATGGTCTGGGGCGCCATGTCAGCTGCTGGTGTTGGTCCACTGGATTTTATCAAGGGCAGGGTCAATGCAGCTATCAGGAGATTTTGGAGCGCTTCATGCTTCCATCTGCTGGAAAGCTTTATGGAGATGAAGATTTTATTTTTCAGTAACACCTGGCACCTGCTCACAGAGCCAGAACCGCTGGTAAATGGTGTACTAACCATGGTATCACTGGGCTCAATTGGCCATCCAACTCTCCTGACCTGAACCCCAGAGAGAATCTGTGGAATATTGTGAAGAGGAAGTTGAGACTAAAGACCCAACACTGTGGAAGAGCTAAAGGCTGCTATGGAAGCATCCTGGGCCTCCATGACACCTCAGCAGGCTGATTGCCTCCATGCCACGCCGCATTGATCAGTCATTTCTGCTAAACGATTCCCCACCAGTATTGAAGGCATAACTTTACAGAATTATTTGAAGGTCGACTTTTTGTATTAAGGACATTTTTCTTTTAATGGTCGGATGAAATATGCTAATTTTGTGAGATAGGAAATTTGGAGTTTTCATGAGCTGGATGTCAAAATCATCCGTATGAAGACAATAAAAGACCTGAAACCTTTTAGTGTGCAATGAATCTAAAATATATGAATGTTCAAGTTTTATCATTACATTATATAAAATAACTTTAAAAAGAACTTTATCACAATATGCTAATATTTTGAGAAGGACCTGTACTTTCTATTTACTCTACTTTCTATTTTCTAACATTAGACAGTGTATCAATGGTTAACTCCGTTGTCTTACAGTCAGTCTGATAGCCAGACTAATGTTACGCTACATTCTATACTATAGGATCCATCGTCGTACAGATGGATTTTCTTGGTAAGTTTGCCCACTGACTGTGAAATTACCTGTAAAATGACTTCCCACAGCCAGAAAACTGCTTGTTTGAGCCACCAAATGCGACACAAAGGCATTTTTTCTGTGGGAGTGGAGAGTACCAATATGGCAGCCAGTGACTTCACTTTTTTTAGGCTATCAACAGTGAATAAATAGAGATCAGTGGTGAGAGCAAGTAAGGGTGCCCCTTAGTGGCCAGGAAGAGTTCACTTGCAGTTATTGCTTGTAAATATATTAAACATAAAACATCAGTCATTATTCTTTTGATTATTGTTTGAGGAAAATAGCACAAAAGTATTTTTTCATCTGTCAGCTGTCACTCTAAAAATGCCCAAAACACCTAAAAAGGGCAAATCTAATGAAATGCTGTTATTGAACCATTTGAAGACCCTGATGGCTTTCTAAAGGTCACACTTTAAGTTTTTCCACTACACAGTCCAGTTAGTTTTACTGGAAACCAGTTTTTAGTTACTGGTGCTTAGAAGTGATAAATATTTTCCTTTAGGACACCGATGTTCTCCTGACAGTTAAGGGATTAACTGAAGGTCCAGTTTACAGGAACCAGAGTTCTCCTTAATATCTGCTGTTGGCCTCCTGATGAATCCGAGTAATAAAACCAGTTTTTATAAAGAACCTTCAAATAAAGTGCTTAAGTTAACAGAAGATAAAAACATAGCACAATATAGAAAGAAATATTAGTAAAATAACAGATAAGAAAGACAGCCCAGAGAAACAACAACACTCTGGACATAGAATTAAGATGCAGCTGATGCATCTGTTGTGAATGAATGAATGCAGGAGGATTGAATGAATGTGTGCAAGTTGTAGGAATCTTCCTTTTAACAGGCCTTGCTGATTTGAACAAATCCCCGAAGCGTTGCTTATCCGTCCTGCTGGTAGAGGCGCAGGCTTCGTCACAGGGAACAGAAGTAATCGTGCACAGGAAACGCCGCGCCTCCAGCCAGGGCTATCCCCAGACTGTCTCCAACACTGGCGGTTGCCATGGCGAACTCTCTGTATCTGCTTTCAGTCTGAGGAAGAAAAGACGTCCATCAGGAAAGACACAACAGGTGTTTATAAAGATGCAGACAAGGATTCTCCAGCCAGTCAGGATGCTCTAATCTATACTCTTCACACTAACCATACATTTACAGGGTTTATCAAGGAATGGGTAACTCTAATTTAATGCTATTTAATGATCTTAGAAATAATTTTAATGCCATCAACAATATATATATATATATAAGAACACTGCAAAATCCTTAGTCATTTTTACCATCGACACGCTGCAGCCATGTCCTGAATTCCTTGCCACTTTCGTTAAAATTAGCATTTTCCCCATTCTCCAGCTTTTTCTCCGCCTCGAGCTTCTTTTCTGAATATAAGGCTTTACGATCAACCTGAAGCAGTTCCGGAACCAGTTATATCTGATATAATATATCCAACCAAGCTGTTTTTAAAAATATTATTATTTTTTTTTTTAAATAGAGCATTTTAAATGCCACTATAATCACGATAATAATAATAATAATAATCACTATAATCAATCAAGAATTTTAATGCCAATTAAGGCCTTAATTAAAAAAAATTGTTATTTAATGACTTTTAATGATTTTTAATGACCCGCGGAAATCCTGATTTAAAAGATTTTTATCTCTCTTCCATTATATATTAATTTATCCTATTAACTCACTATAAAAGTTTTAACTGAGTCTGTTTCTCTCTCAAGGCCACACCATTCCCTGCAGGATGGTGTTTGTAGACCAGACGTAGCTTCTTCCCATAACAAACTAGATTCTTTCTCAAGGTTTATTCATAACATGTTACTGTTTAACCAAAGTGTCTGTAATTTGTTTTGACTTTGACTACTTTTGCAGTGTTCTAAGTAAGGAGGGACGAACGCTGTCCAGATCAGAATGCTGTGCCATTAGGGCTGTATAATGAACTGTTCTCTCTTTGCAAAGATATGAATAAATGTGCCGACTGAGTGAAATCCTTCGATCTCTGTTTATTTAACTAGGGTGAATAGTTGAATACTTTTTTCCCACGACAAATGTAATCCTTTAATCAAAATGTGTGTATTTGTTTCATCAAAATACACACATTTGGATAAAACACAGGAGCTCTTAATTCCTCATTCAAACAGAAATCTAAAAGGAAGAGCACAGCTGATAACAGGTGGGTATTGCTGTGGGTCGCACTATTTCAATCAGGATTTTTACTATTTTAATGTGTTAGATCCCTGCGTAGGACTGGCGACCTGTCCAGGGTGGACCCCGCCTCTCACCCATTGACTGCTGGTGATGGGCACCAGCATCCCTCGCAACCCCACTCGGGATAAGCGTGCTAGAAAATGGATGGATGGATGTCTTAGATCCAGATGAACCAGAGTCCTGGGTCTATCTGATTCTTTCTTCTGTCCAGCTCAGCCTACCAGGCTGGGACCTGAACCGCTCCATTTAGAGACAGAGAGGAGTTTAGCTAACTGCATGTTTATATTTCTGATTATAGGTCAAAAATATATTTCATCTAGGCACCCTTCCTTAATCATTGGTTGGCCTGTAGATTCTTGCTAATGGTTGCTATGGAGAGCCACAGTTCACACTTTTTGCTCCAGTAGTGGTTTTCTTCCTTTTTTTTTTTTCTTGTTGTAATTTTTTTTACAGCACTAGTGGCTTGTTTTTTCAAAAGTAGGCTGACCGGAAAGGGGGAATGAGAGGGTGGGCAGAGACATGCAGCAAAGGACCACAGGCCAGATTCAACCCCGAGTCGGCCACGTCGAGGACTAAGGCCTCCATACGTGGGCCGTGCGCGTTAACCACTGCGCCCCCTGCAGGCCCGGAAAATGATTTCTTAGCATGAAATATTCCTCAACTCATAAATTATCTTACATTTCTTTTTATTAGATTATAGCTCTGAAATAAATTATTCATTGCTATTTTCTTTCCCATCTTTATCAAAAGTATGAAGTAATTTGTCCACATCTGTGCATCAGACCCAGATTTAGCCAGATGTTTTACCTCCACTTCCATCTTCTATTCTCTGAAATAAGGAAGGATCTGACAGAGCGAAGACGTTACCTCCTTGCTGATGAAGTGGAAGGTGTTAACATAGGCCGCTCCGCCAAGCAGACCCTCATACAGGATCAGAGCGAAGACGATCCAGGCGCTGGGCAGGAACTGGAAGCGCACCGCAAACAGGAGAAGGACCAAGTTCACCATCTGTGACAGGAGAAGAGCAGAGGAACGAATCTTTTAAATATTATCGTTGTAAAAAAACTGAGATCAAACTCAGAATGCTGGTTTTGGGAACCTTGACCTGCTTCACTGATGCTCACTAATGCCCCAGTCACACCAATCAATTTAACTGTATGATCTGGTGAACTGTAAAGTGTCTTGGGATGACATGTGTTGTGAATTGGTGCTAAAGAAATAAACTGAACTGAATTGAAGACATAGTCCTCCATTTTTCTTCAATCAGATGAAGCCTCTTTCACAAGGTCTAACTTTTTCAGCGGTCTTTGCAGATTGCCGCTTTTAGTCTTTATTTTCAGTCTTTGGACCGATCCTTTCTGGTCTGGTCAGGTGTCCACTACCCTTCCTCCCATAAACCACGAGTTGCTTTTTTTATTTTTTTTATTTCATGGTCATTACACTGTCAAAAGTACAGAGCAAACGAACTTAACTCTCTGCATTTAACCCCTCCCCTTGGGGAGCAGTGGGCTGCCATTGTACGACGCCTGGGGAGCCGTGTTAGGTTAAGGGTCTTTGCTATGGAAACAAATACTGGACAGAAATATTACTATTACTGGCGTGGACACACTGACAAAAAGATCTTAGGATTCATCAAACTTAAAATAACAAAATAAGGATAATCGGCCTCAGTGGTCCTTTAAACCAATGAAATGAAAACATTCAAATGTATATTTCTCCTTTTGCAAATGACGTGCATCATATCAATTTCATTTTTACCTTCTTTGGTTTTAAAGCCAAAATGCATCCAAGCATCTGACTTGAAATGTGATGGAGCCGCGGGGCGAATTTTATCAGTGTCCTCCATGTTTTGTTTCATATGACTCGTCTCAGTATCCCGCTTGTGACACAAAGCAGCGGGCGTCAACACATCCGCAGCGACATCTGCTGGACTGGAAGTTGTATCCCACTTGGTTTGGCTGATGTGCGCCAACCATTCATGTATTTTATTTGTTCTTTTTTTTAAATTAAGAATTGATACTTGGCGTCAAGAATCGATGCAGTAGATCACAAAATATAGAATCGCGATGCATCGTCATGACGATTATTTTGCACACCCCTACTCAACGGGGATCATAAAATCAGTTATAACCTGGCTGAAGGAATTAGAGTTGGCGCCTGATAATCACATATTATTAAAGCCGCTGTCACACCATGACGATTTAGACCAGCGTATGGCTGATGTACGAAAAATCTGGCAAAAACGCTGGAATACATGTTGGATAAGTTATGAGGATGCTGAAGCTCACAGAAACACGTCTGCCATCCGTGATCCATCAGTTCCAGGTCAGTTATCTGATGGTCGACAGACGTTCAGTGTCAGTTCCTCATCAGTCGTGGCGTCTAGCTGATCCTAAACCTCTGAGTAACTTGAGCATAACTTGTGTAACTTATCCAGAACTTCTCTCCAACTCATATCAACGTCTCTGACGTGTTCCAGACGAGCGCTGAACGTGTTTCTAACTTCCAGCTACTGTATAATGGCGTATTGGCAGCGTTTTGGTATAAAGGGGGTTCACAGGAGGAAACCGTCAGTTCTCCTCCAGACTTCATCCCCATCATAGGGTGAGCCAGAAGGTGAGGGTGATGGATCCTCCCTGCGTTCCCGCCCACCACCAACACACTTCCTAGCAGACATGACGCTCGATCTGCTGCCACCAAAAACCTTCTTTCTTTCTTTTTCTTTTTCCTTCTTATGTATTATTTTTTTTTGGTGGGCGGTAAACAGCAGCGAGGTTAATACCAGGATCAATAACATCTTTTTCTGCAGACCGGGCGCATCGCTGTGGTTCAGGAGAGAAGCTTTCACTGATGCTTCGTAATGCCCATGAAATGATGCTTGTGCATCTCATTTTCTGCTATGAAACCAGAAACACAAATCCTCTGACTGCAGCTATGCTCCCTTGTGCATCTTTTGTTTCCATTGCAGTTTAATTTGGACAAGAAGAAAACTCTACACTGCAAAAGAATTGAAATTTAAATAGGTACTTTTCTTCTTGAATTGACGAAAAACAATTGCATTGTCTCTTTTCAATTGCATTTTATCTAATTATCTTATTTTGAGAGTAAAAATACTCATTCCATTGGCAAATCATCTTATTTACCTCCTCAAATTAAGGGTAAACACACTTAGTTTAAGATTTTCTTTTTACTTACTTCTTAATCGTTTTTGCAGTGCAGTCAATAACATTTCTTTAACTAATAAAGAAAAGTTTGCCACAGATCTGAGCAGGAGGACTCTGTTCCGCCTGCTGTCATTTTGCAGCACCTTCACCCATTGTTGACAATGATCCTGCACCTTGTTATTTATTAGGAATTATAATTTTTAATCTTTTTATGTAGAAGTTACTACATGAACCTTTTCAGTACAGTGGCTTCCAGCTGACAGCGTTATTTATGTATTTGATCCATTTCTTACCTGCAGCAAAGAGAAAATCCACACTCTCCTGAACTTAAAGCAGCGCAGAGAGGATCGGGACACCAGCACACCGACCTGATACAGGGTCTGGTACCTGGGAGCACGGAGATATAATGAACAAGGAGAATCTTCAACCTAAAGACACTGCAAGAATGAAATATTATTTTATTCTTATATATAAGAATATTCTTATCCCTTGTTTTGAGCAGGTGAGTAATACAGTATACCAATGATAAAATGATTTATACGGAGCCCCAGAACTGACATGGGAGGAAAAAGAGATACAGCGTGCGCACAAAATACTCATTTGTTCCGTATTATTTGGTGGCGCGGTGGTTAGTGTAGATGACCGATGTCTGCAGGCCTTAGTCTTCAACGCGGGTGACCTGGGTTCGAATCTGGCCTGTGGTCCTTTCTTGAATGTCTCTGGGCCACTAGTGCCATAAAAAACTCAAACAAAAATAAAAGAGCAGAAAATATATATAAATAGGGCACAAAATACTAAAACTTAATCTTTCTACACACAGAACACCTTCTCAAAGGAACTAAACATGATGGACACAGACAGCCTGATCCCCTGTCTAATTTGTTGGAACAAACAACTTTGTAGTCTTACAAAGACATTCTGAGAAGTTTGATGTTACAAGGAAATCTCATTAGTGAGAAGGTCCAGCAGAGAGAGGAGGATCCTAATGTCTTCTTTGACAGGCTTTCCTCCTATGAACCCCCTTTATACCAAAACGCTGCCAATACGCCATTATACAGTAGCTGGAAGTTAGAAACACGTTCAGCGCTCATCTGGAACACGGCAGATACGTTGCTATGTATTGGAGAGAAGTTATGCATAAGTTACGCAGAGGTTTTGGATAAGCTCGAAGCCACATCTACCATGTTGTACTCACTAAGCATACATCCACTGATAACCGTGGTCCTTCCCAGAGCCTTGCAGTTGGTCAACAATAATATATATATCCCAGCATCCAAGTTGTACGTCCGTCTGTGAAGCGACCTGGCTCCTAAAATTATATTATATCACGATTAGCTCCTTTGTGAAGGTGTACGAAGATTATGTTATAGTGTTTTGTGCACTACTTATATATATTTTGTGGCCACAAATGAGTATTTCTTGAGAACAAATTAGTAATTTGTGGGAACAAATGATCATTTTGTGGGAACAAATTATAATTTTATGGGAACAATTTAGAATTTTGTGCCCATGCTGTATCTCTTTTTTTCTCACATGTCAGTTCTGGGGCTCCATAGATTTACATTAAAATGAGAAAGAAAAAATCTCTTAGTTACCTGCTTGAATCAAAGGCAAATACCCTTTATAAAGAGATTTTTCCTTATTTTTAGATTTTTTTTGTAGTGTAAAAGCAGACCTAAAATAAAACATTTTTACAAATTGAAGAAACTCACTAACCAGCGATACTGCTCTGCATGTGATAGGAAAAAGTTGTGAAAAAACAGGAGCTCCATCTGC